>JAJEJO010053128.1:54553-436881 GCA_020662805.1 Glaucomys volans | reverse complement strand
AGTGCTCCTGGTGTCAGGGTGAGTGCTCCATGTTTCAGGATGAGTGCTTCTGGTCTGGACCAGTGCTCCTGCAGTCGGGATGAGTGCTCTTGGTCTTGAGACGAGTGCTCCTGGTATCAGGATGAGTGCTTCTGGTGTCAGGGTGAGTGCTCCCGGTGTCAGGGCTAGTGCTCCATGTTTCAGGATGAGTGTTCCTGGTCTGGACCAGTGTTCCTGCTGTTGGGATAAGTGCTCTTGGTCTTGAGATGAGTGCTCCTGGTATCAGGATGTGTGCTCCTGGTCTTTGGATGAATGCTCCTAGTGTCAGGGTGGGTGCTCCTGGTGTCAGGGTGAGTGCTCCTGCTGTCAGGGCGAGTCCCTGCTCTCCGACTGTCCACAGCACATGCCTGGAGCCACAGTCCTCCCAGACAGGCGACAGACCTCTCATCTTCTCATCCCCTTGCTCACCCACCTCCCTTCTACCTCAAGATCTTCCTCCAATTCTCTTGGAGGGTTCTTTTTATGACTCCTCATCTGCTTCTTGAAGCACTGCGTCTTCTAAACCTGTCTTTCCAAGGGTTTCCTCTCCCTCCATTCACGGCAGGAATGCAGATCCCATGACCACCTTCTCAGAGACAGTCCGTGCGGCAGGCCCACTTCAGCGCCCCACCCGGACCTGCCCAGGAGGAGAGCAGCGTGCTGTCTGTGCACAAATGTCACCTGTGCCCCAACACGGCGCAGCCGCGGGCACCCCACGCACCCCCTGTGGGCCTGCTCGCCCGGGAGGCTGGCTAGCTGTCCAACTCCGCTCCTCTGCAGCGTGCTTCAGGTTTCAAATGGTGGACATCCAGCCCAGCAGGGGACAGGGCTCCCTTCTGGACACACCACACAACCAAACTTTCCCTTCACTCATTCCGAGATCTGTTTTCAAAACCCTACTGTGAACTGCATCCTGTCTACACTTCAGTGAGGACCGTGATTGATGTGCATGGCCATCGCTGTAGGGAGAGCTACGGGGACAGCAGCGGATCCATCCGTCCTTCCTGTTCCCACAGCTGGTGCAGTGCACGCTGCTGGGCACTTCCTAACTGCCTTTTCGAGAAGGTCTGCAGTGGAGCATGCACTTACACTGAATGGAGAACCACCCAGAGTCTGAGGGAGGACCCCAGCAGGAGAACGAGGCTGCCATGGCCAGGACATGATGGTGACGACCTGGTAGGGACAACGGTGGGCTCCTAGCCACAGTCTGAGCAGCCTAGAGGCCCAGAACTTCCAGCTACTGCTCCCCCAGAGACGGCCCTCCTCCTGGAGGCAGGGGGTGGAGACACAGTGACCCCGGCCTTGCTATGTGGCTGTGGCATGCACGCCAACTGGGAATTACCACGTGAGTTTGTTCCCCCGAGGTCGGTGACTTTGGCTCCACGTGGCCAGAGCTGCTTCTGGCTCACAATGAATTAGGTGCTGGTCCTAGAGCTGTCCCTGCTCCAGGAGGAAGCACACGAGGCTGAGATCCATGGGGATGTGAAGACGAAGGAAGGACATGGCTGGAGCCCATAGGGGCTCAGAGAAGCCAGAGGCTGAAGCAGGTTTGCAGCAACCTGGACCTCACTTGGAGTTCAGTCCGCACTGATTAAATGACCACGAACAGTGCTGAGGGAAAGCAAGAGAGATCCAGGGGTGCTCTCGGTCTGCCTGATGGGCGGGAAGGGCAGGAAGGGCAGGGGCAGGAAGCAGACACATCGTCTCGGCTGCAAGGTGGGGATGATTTTCAGGGTCTAATATTTCCTGAAAGAATGGTGTCTTGGGCACTCCTGCGACGTCCCAAATCATGCCAAGCAAAATAAAATGTTCCAAGTACCTATTTCTCTCTAGTCCTATATTGGAAATAACACTTTTGAATTTCTGTGGCTGAATCGAGAAGGGTGTATTTAGAGAGAGTCACAGTGTTTGAATTTTTTAAGACTTGCTGAAATGAGGAGTAAGTCTCTTTTAAGGCAAGAGTTATAAGTGAAAACGGAAAAGCAAAGTTTGTAGAGATCATTTGGCGATGGCCACATTCTACGCTATAAAAACTGATTCCTCCCAGGGGCGGGAAGAAATAGCTGGGCCATTTCCTGTATTTTCCTGGGTTTTAGAAATTCCTTTGTTACTGAGCTACCAGGACTTGTAGAGTCTGAATGATGGTCTGGGATCTGGAGCCGGGGTGTGTGTGTGTGTGTGTGTGTGACATTTTCTTTATCCTCTCATCTGTTGGTGGACCCTCAGGTGGTTTCTGGGTCTTGGCTGTTGTGAGCCAGGCTGTAATGAACCTGGGTGTGTGGATGCCACTTTGACACTTAGATTTCATTTCCTTTGCCTATATATCAGCTGGGTTGCTGGATCAGATGACACCTCTGTTTTCATTTTCTGGGGGACCTCCACACTGCTCTCCATAATGGCCTTGCAGATTTGCACTCCCAGTAACAGTGTGCAGGGTCTGCCTTTACCCCCCTTACCACCCCTTCTCTCTTATCCTTTTGATAACAGCCACCCTAACACAGAGAGACCAAATTTCAGGGCTGTCACTGAGGATGAGTGCTGCCACCCTGCAGTCTCAGCACGCTGTCCTTCTGTCCCCAAAACGTTATCTCCACTACAAACATTGCTATGATAAATCGTTTCACATACTATATGGAAACTATTAATAATGAGTTTGACTTTTTCTGGTGTTCTTTATGCAGATCGTTTTTCCTGCATAGAATTATCATCCTTGTTTTATTCAATAAAGATTCCAATATGGCCAGTGCAGTGTTGGATTTTTCAATTACTAGAACCAAATTCCACAGTTTGTGTGTGGTAAGTAGAACTGGACACGACTTCTAAGTTAAATAGAACAGTAATGCATTTTCTCAAGAGGAACAGGTATCGTCTCCACCTCTCATCCTTGGGGCATTTAAGTGTCTAAAGCATAGACAAGTGCCTCCTAGAGTCCCTGTGTGTTCATCTCTGAGGGCAATGGATCTTGAGCAGGGATTCCTCACCCATCTGAAGACACGTGCAGAAACTGGGAGAGACTGAACCCTCCCGTCAGCAGTCCAGCAGTCCATGGGGACAGGCACGCCTCTGCTGCACAGGCACTCCCCTGCCCAGGTGGCCTTGCTCCCTCCTTCTGTTCTCCTGATCATCTCAGTCAGCTGCATGTCATGATCCCAGATTCTAAGTTTTCAACAAAAGTCCTCCTCCAGTGTTAAGCCGGCCAGTTCAGTTATCAGCTAACATCTTCATTTTGATGCCCAGAAGCTTCTGGAATCCCAAACCAAATATGTCATGCTTTCCCTTCCTCTAAGCTCCACTGTCCATTCCGTCTTCCTGCAGCTGAGAATGGTACAAGGGCTGCTCCTGGCCCATTCCTCCTTCTCTCCAGCCGTCACAGTGAACTGCTCTTTCCTTGGCCCCACTTCCCAACATGCCTGTGCTGGGTACCACCGTCACTTTTTATTACAACTTTTTCAATTGCGTTCTAACCGTCTTCCTTTTTATCTCTTATTTTTATCTTTTACCTTCTCTCTGTGTGGCGATCTCTTGTGTACATGCATGGGATGCATTTCCTGAGCACTGTGTGAGCAGGTACCTCTGCTTGCATTACCAGGACCAAGCAGGAGGTGTCACTCTACCAGCTCTCGTGCCTGTCTGTGCAGACTCAGACCTCAGCCCTGGGGTGGAGCCTCCACTTCAGCCACCAATTCTTGGATGTGAGTAGCACACCTGTTCCCTCTACCATCTTCACTCCTGTCACCTCATCAAGTGGACACTCAGCTCAGTTGTTTCCTGGGTTTGGAGACCTTTTCAGGCTCCAGATCTATTTGAGACTCAACTCGGTTTCTCCTGGACACTCGTTTTCAACTTCAGACTTCATGCCTCTCCATGCCCAGAACTGGCAGGATGTCCACCTTCTTGCTTCTGGATCACTTCATGCATTTCTCCTTGAGGTGGGTTGGATTGGGAGTGTCGTGTCTCCCCCCAGGTCCCTGCAGGCAAGTTTTCTGCACCCAACCCTCTGATGCTGCTTTCTCCAGAGCCACTGGTCTGCAGGTCCTCCCAGAGCTCCCTGACCACCTGCCAGCACTCACCATCTAATTATCCCCGGACCTCATTAACAGTCAATGCAAACATATTACCTGACAAGGTTTTAAAGAATCCCTGGGTGCCCAAAACTGTGGACTCTGAGTTAAAGATCGTTTCAACAATCAAAGTTAGTCCAGTGATGTTACCTTATTTCTAATTTTTAAATACTAACTAATATCATTGTAGCAAGTGTGAGCCGTTTGAGGAAAGATGTTCAAGACACCTAACTGCAGAGACCTGGCTTCTCCACGTGGGAGGAGTTGCACACACTGGCTAAGTTCCCTGCAAGCAGCACAGGTGGCACCCCACTCAGGGTGATGTCACCTGGTGCCTTTGGTCACCAGCCACTCCCAAGATTGTGGCAGTGGCAGAGGTCTGCTTCATCCATGCCCTTCCTGGAGTGATTCATCGAGTGGGTGATTTTGTCCCAGCTCTGGACAACCCTGCAGGGTGATTCTCGTTGCTGAGCTGCCTGGGCACAGGAGAGACTGTCACCAGCCTGCATCAGCCAGTCCTTCCTTCCTTCCTTTCCACAGGTGCTGGGCACACGGTGCTTCCTGATCGCCCCTGCACACTAGCTCCCTCTCAGAATCTGCTTCCTGGGGAGCTCAACCCACAACAGTTCACTGAAAGCAAGAAGATCATGCCCAGTTAGTAACAAAGCCAGGTCTGAGGGCCACACTGCCTCGGAATTCAGCCCTATCCGCGGGCTTTCCTTCATTCTGGATTGTGGTCCGAGAGGCATTCTCAGGGGGCTGCATTTTCTCTCACTGACACCCTTCTCTACATGATGGGCAGCAACTTTGTGTCTCCCATAGAACAGAAATGGGAAGAGAGAAGCAAGGAAAAAGCAGTTTGAAGGTTAATTTTAAGACGGCTGCTCATTCCCTCAGAAGAAAAATCCTGTGTTTTGTTGTTTTTCCTTACTCAGCTGCCCCATGCCCACAGTTTCCATGATGAAACTTGGAATAAATCAGGCCTGAGAACAGCTAAGTCTTCTACGGTGACTCTCCAACAAGGGACTTCTGATGCAGGAGGCTTGGTTTGGACTGCCGGCCTGGAGAACCACAGAGCTGGAATATGACATCTGAGGGAAAAGGTGGGAAAAACATCCCCCTCCCCAATAGAACAAAATTGCCTGAAATAACCAAGTAAATCCATGGGTGAAAAAATAATTAAAATGCTTTAGGAATAAAAAATATTTAATACATACTGTAGAATTTTCATGAAAGGAAACAGGAGCTGTCTATTACTCCCGCAGGCAGGATGCAAGCTACACACCACGAGGGGAAAGACAAACTGCTGGGGTCTCGGGGATGGGGAAGGAGCTCTGAGCAGCATGATGGCCTCTCCTTCCAGCACATTCTGGATGCTTGACTACAGAAGTGATCGCCTGAGGCCCCCAGGGGCCTGACACAGGCACAGGCACGTGGGGGTGTGGCTCTCAAGGCGCTCCAGTGTTTTCATGGGAGGTGTTCCTGAGCCATAATCAGAGTAGGTTGAATAAATAGCATTTTTTCACCAGTTTCAAATGACAAACAACCTCAGGATTCACGAGAAGGTCCTCAGTTAACAGCCAGCATCACTGGGGATGGCAGGAACTGCAAGTCACTCTCCTGGCGTCCTGTGAGGCTGATAGACACCACGTTTGCTCAGAGGACTTTGTAAAGCAACCAGAGTCCCCCTGCATCTCTACTATTGAAAGAAAGGCCCTTTGACTCCCTATGGCATCTAGATAATGGACCAGCCCAGGTTTTCTCATCCAGGGAGAAGAGGCTCAAACAACCTCATAAACCAATACCTGTGATGCTGCAGTTCTGTTTACGGGGACTCTCAATGTGAGCAATGCAGGGGACCCCAATCAGAAGTGACAGCAGCCGGGCCAGGAGGCAGGAATGTGCGAGACCCACCCGGCAGCAAGGTTGCTTAGAAACAGCAGATAATTTACTTGGGAAGCATTTACTGTGACCTTGGCTCAGAAAAGGTTAACTCCCTCCAGAAGCTTGGTAATGAATCCTAACTGACTTCATGTGTTGTGTTTTTGAATAAAGTGGTGAAATACATCAGGGTGAAGATGAGGTAATTATGATATTTCAACAAAGCTCGAAGTTAATTAAATTATTTTGACAAATATCAGGGTATTTTAGGTATTAAATACCTAAAAATAGATCAAGAAGAGATTTGTCCCAAGGACCCCACCCACACAGTACTTGATTAGCATAAAGCTGTGCAAAGCCAGTGACAGGGACCTGCTCTCTCCTCTTGCAGGTCAGCTGTGCCCCTGAACAAGGCTGCACAGTACTCTGAGTTCCAGGTTCCTCCTGAAATGCATACGAATGGCTTTCAGCACTCACACATTCTGGGCTCACCATTGTAAGGTTCAGGGTGAAATCTTCCAGATATTATCCTCTATAGACAAACTTGAAAAATTCAGATTGGCAAAATGTAGGCATTTCTTTCCTAAGCTCAGATCAACATATATAACAAGCCACTAGATCTTCTTTGAATAAATTAACCAACTTTTTAACTGTAATTTGTACAATGAAATGGAAATGCATGGAGACAAAATCGCATGTACTTATGACAATCTGCTAATAATAAATATAAACAGAACTCACTGTAAACTGCACTGTCAGTACAGGAGTGAGTGTATACACTTAAAAAACTGGATTAAAAATTGGGTTCAAACAACCTCATGAACCAAAGACTATAGAAAAGTAGGAGATGAAGAAATGCAAAGAGATCTACCAGGCAGTCTAAGATTGAAAAGGCAAGAAGAGTCATCCTTCAATTGTAGAATAGATCCTTCAAGACAAAAAAAATCAGAGATTACAGCAGAACCTAACTAATCAAAAATCATATGCCCCTTTTCAAAAATGAATAAAGAAACAAAATATAAGCAAATCAAGAGATAAAATATAATGATTAAATTTAATCCATTGCACATAAACAGGTTTATGCCCAACACATAAGGAACAACAGGCATTATATTTAAAACTGAGACATCCACAGAGGAAATGTTAATAGATTCCATAGAACTAAAATTGATTCTGAAAACTCTGTCATTGCTATGATTTGCAAGCTCCTGCGTGAAACAATGCAGGGATGTCCAGAGGTGATATGGCTGGATTGTGAGAGTCAGTGGATTAACCCACTTGATGACTAATAATTTGAAAGGACTGTTGTACACTGAATGGTGACTGTAGGCTGGTAGGGTGTGGCTGGACAAAAGAGGTCACTGGGGGTGTGCCTTTGGGGTTTATATTTTGCCCCTGGAGAGATCTCTCTCCACTTTCTAGCTACCATTAGCTTCCCTCTGCCATGCCTTTCTGCCATGATGTTCTGCCTCACCTTGGGCCCAGGGCCATGAAGTTGGTCAACATGGACTGAACCTGGAACTGTGTGCCTAGAGGAACCTTTTCTCCTTCAAGTTTTATTTTGTTTTGTTTGTTTTTTGGGTCAGGCATATTGGTCACAATGATGCAAAACCAACTAAAACAATCATGGTACCTTGGGATATAGGGAGAAGAGGAAAGCATGCGCTATTAATAGCTAGCGTTTGGAAACATGGCTCCACATACAGAGAAATAGAAATTCGATGCCCAGCTCCACTGGGCCCCCAAGTATCAATGTGGATTGAAGACGTCAATGCAGATTGAAGATGTCGATGCAGACAGCAGAGACGTACAGAGAAAACGCAGGCAGAAAGCAGGAACACGCCTTCATGCATGCAGAGACTTTTCAATCAAGATCCCCGTGAGGACAACAAGGACCAAGTTAAGAGACAAAGATGTGCACGATCCTTTCTGCATGACCAGAGGTCCCTATTTATATTAAAGAACAGCGTGAAGTGGAAAGGCATGGCAGGTCGGTGAGGCAGAGGGGCACAGGGAGAGCACAGGGAGCTGCTCAAATGACCCAGGGGCCTGGGAACGCCGGACACCACTGCAACGGAAGAACAACAAGTAAAAGTGAAGTATTACTTCATGCCAGTTAGGTCTGCCATGGTGGAGGGACAGATCCCAGATACCGACTGGTGAGAATGCGGGGAACAGAACCTGTCAGAACCTGCGTGGTTGGTGGGCGGGAACACTGCCCGGGGAGTTTGGAGAATGGTCATGCGGTCACCAGGGAAGCGAGGTTAGTCCATTCTACTTGTGGTCCTGACTGCTGGGAGGATCCCACGGGCACACCACAGGCCTTCCACGGCAGCGTGAGCACAGAGCCGAAGAGCCGGGCCGGGGCGGGGACCTGAGCATTTACTTTCTGTTGTTTTTGAAAAAATATATTCAAACCTACATATCGAAATGGAGACACAGAGCATGGATTTAAAATGAACAAAATCCACACAAGGGAAGAGCGATGCCAGAGTTGACAGAAAAACTGGACAAAAATAAAACCAGACCCTTTGGATGGACTGATGGAATGTGTGGTTTAAACCCAAAGTTGACAAAACAAAACAGAAATCCCAGCCCACCAGCCTACAGCCCTTTTCGAGGTGTTTGTTCATGAATCCAATCAGGGCTTCCGGCTGGAACGCAGGTTTCATCAAGGGGGTGCTACCTTCAGGAGGGAGGTGGCACTTCCACGTGCCTCAGAGACACGGGCAGACCCAGCAGGCTGCGTCTCCTTCAGAGTCAGCAGACACCCCAGTGTCTCCACAAGGAACACGGCTGCTGGGCTCTGTTGCATGCAGAGCAGCTGAACCTGGGGTGTGGGAGTGGCTGGCCAGACGACAGTGACTCCCTGTTACACACGTGGTGGCTTCTGGTGGTGAAGGAGCAGAGCACAGAGTGCTGCCAGGCCAGAGGACGGGCGGCCCTGGAGAAGGCAGATCTGCACCCAACACAGGAAGCCCTGTCTGACGGGCACGGCTGTTTAGAAACACAGCGGGCACCAAGCACGGAGCAGCACTGCAGAGCCCAAAACCACCGGCCACAGTCCAAGTCCACGGACTCCAAGTTCAGCCACTGCCCTGCGTCTAACACCACGTCATCTGCTCGCACGGAACCAAGCTCACGCCAGGCGTACCTGCGTATGTCTCTCTACACATGGATGTGGTACACGGACATATGTAGATATTCTATTTATCCATGAATATATGCTTATAACTAACACACATAAATGTTGTTATCCATACACACACACTGCCCAGTTCCGCTGATCTTCTGCATTGCTTGTGTTTTGTACAATCCATATAAACTATCCTACTGCATGAGTTTGAATAATTGGGAGTGGCTCTTTCTGCCTTAGAATATCACTGTCAGGGCGTTATTACCAGCCAGAGGGTTTTGTCTGTCTGTGTGCAGGTGTGTATGTGGGGTGCACATTCGTGCATGTATTTGCAACAAGATTAATTATGGGGGAGGCAGGGACAGTGTTAGTCATTTTTCTTGGCTTGCTTTCTTCCTTTCTCGAGTCTACATAATTCTCTCCTCTGTTTCCCGTGTTGAGCAAGCACAACAAATACTGAAAAACCTTATTTCTCCTACAATTTAATTCTAAGTAAATAAAAGAACTATATTCTCTGACATTACACCAAATTCTACACACAAGATTTCCCCTTCCCTGGGAAAGCAATTAGAGATTTTTCATAAAACATTTAATCAAGGGTTCCCTTGAAGAATTCTCTAGAATAGAAGAAAAATGATACGTCGGTCTACCTCCAGGACAAACCCATCTGAAGGGAAGTGTGTGAACTGCGTTCCACGCTTGATTCCACGTCTCCCCCCAAAGTACAGGGCATCTCCTCTGACCTCTGTGGCCCAGCTCCCAGGTGGGAGCAAAGGCAGGCATCTGGCCACATTGGAGCAGGAGTCCTTTCATGCACAGTTCAGAAAGAAGGAACGTGAAAGCTCCCACTTCCCAGCTGCCTTTCACCACATTAGGATATTGAACGAACAAAGAATTTAAATTCCCATTTGAAATAATGAACTACCACAGATGATGCATGTAACACACTGCCATTATGTTGCCCTCAGACCTAATTTTTTCTCCTGTAGTAACTATTATGGATGCAATCCCTGATAGTTTTTGAAAAAGCAATATAAAAATTGCACAAATGAGCCAGGCCATGGCACATGCCTACAATCCCAACAACTTGGGAGGCTGAGGCAGGAGGATCATTAATTCAAAGCCAGCCTCAACAAAATCAAGATGCTAAGCAACTCGGGGAGACCCTGTCTCTGAATAAAATACAACATAGGGCTGGGGATGTGACTCAGTGGTCGATGGCCCCTGAATTCAATCCCTGGTACCTCCCCGCAAAAGAAAATCTGCAAATGACTTATTTATGGCCACACACAAATGACCTCAGCACCCAGAATTCTACACGAAACACTGCTCAACTTCAGCCAGAGACTTAAAGGGAGAAACCCCATGGAGACTTGGGAGAGCAGGAGGGGGAAGAAGGGACGGCGGCCGAGAGGGAGAAGCTTCATCCCCAGCAGAGCTGCGGCTGGAGCCCAGCGGGAGCTGGCAGTGCTCTGGGTGTGACAGGAACCTGTGGGCACACTCCTGTGCACCTGGGCCACGGGACATGGGTTGTCAGGAGCCCCTGAAGCATGCTGCCATTGGAAGGAGCAGAGGCGAGCCCACTGCCAGTGGTCTGAATGGAGCCCAGAGAGCAAGACAGGGGCTGCGACCCCTGAGGTGCATCCTGGGACAACCTGCCCAAGAAGGTGCTTCCTCCATGCTGTGCAGAACAGCGTCTCTGGTCAGCCGCAGAAGACAAAGGGCCTCAGGTAGAAGAGAGGGAGTCCTAGCAGTGACACTTCATTCTCTCTTCATGCTGAAGTGCACACAATCAAAAGCGCCCTCTGCAGTTAAGGAGGGAAGGGTTACAAATACACTGAAGAGGGTATGGACGTGTTTGCAATAAGGTTGTTGAGCCAGGGCAGGGACTCAGGGGAGGGGTAGGAGACGCCCACCCATCATCGGGTCATCTGCCAATGAAGGGCTGGTATGGAAGCCAATCCCGTTCTTCCTCAGCAGAAGTTTACTTGACTACCACAAAACCACACGGAAACGCGGTAGAAATGTGCAAAAGTGAATGTTCTTCTCTGCATTTCCATCATCTCCTCTCATCTGCTGGCAACATTGATTTAAAAAGCCCAACAAGTGAACTTCCAAAAGCCAGATGCTTCTTAGGCTACTTATTGTTTCAACCACCTTTCTCAACTAATTTTAGCCAATTTCCCCAAATCCGTGGTTCAAAATCCCCACATTCAGAGTCCACAACTGTGGACACACACACTACCACTGCTTCCACAACTCACATCTTGGGGACCTGCCTTGGCCTCTCCCTCACCCACGCCAGGCCTTCGGGAATGGCTTCTGCTTCTGACTGCCTCTTTCACCAAATGCACCCCTCCTCCTGTATCTCTCCAGACTAACTCTCTCTTTCTCTTCAGTTATACCCTTGATATCTTTCCCCTACTTTTCAACAGTTTTCTTACTTAACTTTTTAAATATCTTTCCTTCGGAGACGTTTGTCCTCATCTCTCCTCAGTCCAATCCTGATTTCTCCCTGCAAGAGGAACGACCTTTCCAAGACTCACGCTGGGGTTGTGTTGGAATCGGAAGTTCTACCTGGGAGCCTTGATTACATCACAGATGACCCTGCTAGTCCCGACTCTCCTTTCCCTGTTGCTCTGATTGTGTCATCAGCACTGTGGAGTCACTGTGAACATCCACCAGGGTGACACACGCCTAAGTGTTGTGCAAAACAAGAAGTGCATATAAATACAGATAGAAGGTGACATCTCTACCCAGCAGCCAATTAACCCTCCTGGGAGTGTTGTTCTCCAGCAATTAGAACACTCAATTAGGCACTGTTCAAGTTCAGTGTGGCACCTACACTAGGCAAGGAAATCCTTTGAAATGTGTTAGCTATAAAGCCACTTGTTAAATTGAAATGAAGTAAAAAAAGGGACTCGAACATTCATTTCTGCCCATGTGTTTGAAGGCAGGAAAGTCACACTTCTTTTTCTGTTTTGGGTGTACCACGGATTGAACTCAGGGGCACTCGGCCACTGAGCCACATCCCCAGCCCTATTTTGTATTTTATTTAGAGACAGGGTCTCACTGAGTTGCTTAGAGCCTCACTTTTGCTGAGATACTGGCTTCGAACTTGGGATCCTCTTGCCTCAGCCTCCCGAGCTGTTGGGATTACAGGCACTGTGCCTAGTTCACACTTCTTAATAGTTAAATATATTTCAGAATTGCTGAAGCTTCGACCACTATCAACAGTTAGCATGTTATTTACATTGATCTTTGGGGTTCTGATTCCCAAGTGTGTGCTACAAAATAAGCAGAAGGGCTGTGACTATTACCACGAAAGTCAAGACTGAAAAATAGTATTGTTTCCAGACATCATCCACACAGGGGCATGCACGCACACACACATGCACATTCTGGGTTACCAAGGAAACTTCTGGAAATGAGATAAAAATGATGGGGCTCAGTTGGAAGTGTCATGACTAGAACCTGGTGGGCCCACTTTCACTTCCAAAGGAAACTGACACTTGAGGCATCCATTGTCTCAATAAAATGTCCACTGAGCACCGACAGTTAATGCAATGCACGTCTCCAAATAAAACAGCAAGACAGCCTCCCACGCCCAAACCACAGGCAGCGCCAAGATGCTGGTGAGTTGGCCATGCTGAGCTACCTCCCCTCCAAGACTATCCATGACTGAAAACAGTAAAGGTCATGATTTTTAAAAAGTCTTGATAGACCATGACCTTGGCCACTAGTATAGCTCTTAATTTATATATTTCATTTCAAAACACTTTAAAGTACAAATTTAAATGTGCAGAAGTCAATTTGGTTTAGACCTCCTCACATCTGAGTAAAAGCTAAAATTGTTAATGGTGTATAATTCACTCCATGTTGAAAGTTCAGGTTATCTCTAACAAGAAACGTGAGTGGTGTCTGAAGCCGAATGACTGCTCTTGCGTCTTTGCTTGGTGCACACATGCTCGTGGCCAGGAGCACGGGCATCGGATAAGTTCTAGGCAGACTCAGGCAGGACCACCCCATCCTCCCAGGCTCCAATTTTCTATTCCAGAACCTGAAGTGTCACCTGTCTACACAGAAAAGATGAAATTAAAGAAAAGCAAGGGGGATACCCCTTAGTATGAATGGGCAACTAGCAATTGTACTGTAGTTTATAAAATGCCCCTTAACACAGAAAACAAGGTCTGCAGCAAGATTAGCAAGTAGGTTTGCACGCTCCCCTCTGTATGAGCATGTGCACAAAAATAATTTGTATCCATTAGGTGCCAACAGAACATATATACTGTGCACATTCGACATTCTAAGACTCCAGGCAAATCCACTGTGAAAGTCCCTCCAAACACACGGTTGCTGCATGCTGTTCTCCTGGGGGCTCCGTGGAGACCCTGCCTGCCGTCCAGAGGCTCTCCTGGGAGACAGCAGGGGCGGCTCCTGCTCATTTGCCTGCCGTGTGTGAGAGCTGTCTGGTGTCAACACTGTCCTGCCCTGGAGGCTTCCTGCTTTCTTCCTGGTTGTGATTTCATGGCCACCCTTGATCTCCCCTCTGCCCCTGTGGCCTGATATAGTTCTTTTCATACCTGTGATGGGTCTCTTTAGGGGGAGGATTTTTGGTTTTGTTTTTTGTACCGAAAGGACTGAATCCAGGTATGCTCAACCCCTGGGTTACATCCACAGCCATTTTTTATTTGGGACAGGGTCCCATTTCACTAAATTGCTGAGGCTGTCCTTGCATTTGGGGTCCTCCTACCTCAGCCTCCTAAGTTGCTGGGATTACAGGTGTGTGCCACTATGCTCGGTTTAGGGGAAATTCTTAACAAGATGTTTTATTTTTGGAGGGACTGACCTGCTCAGTGTCTATTCTTTATTGAGCCCATTTTAAGAACTAAAATGAATGAACTTTCCCACCTCTAGGGGTGGGTTGCAGGTGTGCAGCCTATCCGGGCTCCCATTGCTTGGGCCACAGGATGGGTCCAGATTCATGGCTCGTGTAGACTGCTGGAGAGGCCCTGCCTAGGACTTCCCCACAGGGAAGGTGGGAGGAGCTCTTTTCCTTGCTGGTTGTTGATGGGCGTGCTAGTCCAGAGATAACAGGGCCTATTCCCCTGTCATGAGGAGAAGATGCTCTGAGGGAATCAAGTCAAAGACCCGAGGAGCACACAGGAGAGAGACAGACAGAAACTCAGGTGGCCACCCAGTGTCCGGTATCTGGATCCGGCCTCCATGCAGACCAGCACTGTCTTTACCCTCCAGTTCTTTGGTTTAACATGCCCTGTTTTATGATATATACAGCAGCTGTTGCTTGGAGTTCTTGCACTTTGCCCAATAAGGTCAAGGTAAGTGAATTGATTCATGCCAATCCAGGAAATTTAAAGAGTCAAATAAATTCAAATAAAGAGATCAAATAAATTCTTCTTTTGGGCATGAGCTAATTTGAGTTGGTTTCTGTCACTTAAATGGATAAAAAAAAAAATCAAATTATGCTGATCTGGCAAATTTTAATAATAAATGTTAATGATTCAAATGGCCTTTGTTGAATTTATGTCTCCTAAAAGTTAGTATTAAAATATTTATACCCATTTATCTAATAATCATACTTCTGGCAATTTTTCTGGAAAGAATTAATCTTAAAAGCAGACAAAGGCCTGGGCACAAAGAAGTTCATTTGATGCTTGTCCACAATGAATGGTCAGGCATGGGAAATAAACCTAATTTTCATCACTGGGTTAGCTGGCAGGGTCTGAGGACCCTGAAACCATGGAAGTAGTTTACAAGAAGGAAGCCATTTTCATTAGGCCACTAGGTTGCTCTCTGCATTTCTCGCTGTGTTGACAGGTGAGTGAGACTGCCCGGCCTTAGCAGGAAGCACATTGGTGACGCTAAGACCTCCCGTCTACCAGGTACTCGGAGGGGATTCTCTTTGCCTGTTGTTTGTTTAAGTCAGTTTGTTTACTACGGAGACTGCAGTGAGATGCTGTGCATTCACCTTTGATTATTTGAAAGTACTGGCAAAGGAGCTGGCAACTTTCACACATACAATCTACGCTTAAAAGAAACTTCTAAACACAAAACTATTGGATTAATTTGTTTCCCAAAATTATAGATATATTAGTTACAAGAGCAAATAACTCTGTTTAGGCACAAGCTAGCTTCAGTTAGTCTCTGGGAGATTATTGGTGAAACAATAAAAGTGATCATTTTATTAGACCTTGACCTTGGAGTTCATGTCATTTCTAATGTAGTTTGTAATGAAATGGGGGGAGGGCACAAAGCACTCTGCTGCCCACAGAGGAGGGGACTGTGTGCAAAGTCATGGTGTCCCTGTCTGAGTTGCAAACCCTGAGCCACCTTTCTCATGGATTTCCAGGTTATTTCTTCAAAGAATGGCTAAGAACTACAGGTATGCAGAAGTGTATTTGCTACACCTTTTCTAGAGAGAAAAATGAACTTTTCACTGCCGGGATCATGACTGATGATGTTTGTAGCAAGTAATACAATTGAAACTTCAAAGGAGAAACAGAATTTTAAAAAGCTTATATTGGCACCAGGAGCTTGACAGGTTACCAGGATTTGACTCCTTTTCTGATGAGACCATGGTAAGATTAAGGGATGTGATGTTTTGGCAGTGCGCAGGGAGCGTGTCAGCGTTTGGAAGTGCTGCCGACCCCGTGAACCGTCTGTTTTCAAATGCGCAGCCTCTCATGTTAAGAATCACGTGTGGGTACAACATTCCGCCAGCGAAACTTTGTCACTTGGACAGCTCAGGCAGGCGGCTCAGTGGGGCTGGGGGCTGCTTGCACTGAGGAGGAGAATTGTTTAATAACAGCTTTGGAACTGTTATCATGTAGATTATGCACACAGCCAGAACATTTTCATTTTATATTGGCTGGGGAATGGAAGAGGTGGCTCCCCCAAGGGTCTGCCACTGCACAGCTTTGTGTCCTTGGGAGGACTTGTCACTTCCTTGTCTTGATTGCTAAGGAGACCGGGCTGAGCAGCAGAATCCCCGAGAGACCAGCCATGCTGTTCACAAGGCTTCCGTCAGGGAGACCCAGGGTCCCTGGCCCTGGGATTCCTATAGCACTCCTCCGCCTACTCAACAGGAGACCTTGGTTTAAACTCCTCCTTTCCTACAAGACATCCCTTCCAGTTAGATTCTAAAATAACTCACTTTTTGGAGTATTTAGAAAAGACAGATCATTACAACCATTTGACAGCTCGGTAACCAAGCCCACGACTGCGTTCTGAGGCAATGTAACAGCGCAGGTCCTCTGAGGGGCCACACGGAGAGCACGTGAACCCACCTGCAGGTCCTGGGAGGACTCAGGAGCCAAGAGAACATCCAACATGCCCACCGTCCCACAATCCTCACCCCCCTGCCAGGGATGGCATCAGGGCCCCTCCCAAGGCCTGGCCTGGGCAGGGCGCGGGCGCGGTTGCGGGGAGGAGGGCGGGGTTACCTTTCACGGTCACGTGCACGCTCTGGCTGGTGGAGAGCTGGGGCTGGACCAGCACGTTGCAGGTGTACTCGCCCTCGTCCACTTCCTTCTGCACGTCCGAGAGCTTCAGGGTTCCGTTGTTCTCAAATGCCACCTGGCGGTGGTTGAAGGGAAGCAGGTTGGAGTTCTTGTACCACTTGATGGAGTAGTACGGGTAGCCGATCACGCGGCAGTGGATGTAGGTGTCCCGCCCCGCGATCGCCGTGATGTTCCTCATCGGCCGGATGCTTGCGGGCCCTGGGGAGACACAAGGACACTCTTGAAAATGATTTAAGGGTGCCTCTTATGTGGGGAAACGGGTCACGTTCTTCCCTGAGTTAAAACACATAGGTTATGTTCATGTAAGCTCATCTCGTTCCGTTCAGTAAAATTCCAGGCATTTGGCATTTTCTTCAAAAGGTTTTCTTCTTTTATTACTTTCAAATGAATTGAGTGAATGTTCAATATTTTCCTTATTGGCTACTTCTGTGAAAGTATTTTTAATAACGAGATAAAGGGCAGTTTAACCGGTAGAAGTAGCTTGTCTACACTGCACGTCTTATGAAGCCGCTGGTGGCAACGGGTGGGTCGCTTGGCCCTCTCTGTAAAGCACACAGCGGAGATGACGTAGTGCCAGGCCACAGATGGATGCGGGTTAAATGCCAGTACTGAGGCTTACCATGAGCGCGGGAAACAGGAGGAAGGAGAAAGGGAAGTCATGCAGAGCATAAACCAGGAAAGGAGAGACCAGAGCGAGTGGACAGGTCTGGGAGGAGAGAGAGAGCCAGCTGACCGAGGAAGCAGGGTGCCCTTCCCGGTAACCCGGGCCATTCCTGAGTGGGGAGCAGAGGGCAGGACCGGGCAGCGGGCCCTGCGGTCTGGCATTCCGGGCTCGGCTGGAGCATGCAGACACCTCCTTCTCCACTACCATGAGTCATGTGTGTTTTTCGAGGAGCTGATTTGACAAGCACCTCTTACGTTTATTCGAGCCTGGTACAGGACGACTCCGGCCGAGTTGTTGGCGGTGCAGCGGTACACGCCCCCGTCGCGGACCTGCGAGCTGGAGATGTTCAGGTAGCTGACCACGTTCCCCTCGGACGTGATCATCTGGCTGATGCGGTGGCCGCCGCCCTTGAGGATCGGGTCGTCGTCCAGCGTCCACGTGATCGTGGGCAGAGGTGTCCCCTTCACGTTGCACATGAGGGACACCGGTTCCGCAGGGCTCACCACTTTTTCACTAAAGGCAGAAATAATTTTGGGAGTTCCATCTGCAGGAAAACAAATTACAGAAGGAAGTGGCACATACAGATAGTTAACCAGCTGCCCAGCATGGCTGTCCACGCTCAGGTGGTGGACGCACAGGCTGGTGAACTACCCGAGAGGCCTGGGTTTATCCACATGGGACTCCCCAGCAAAACCGGCAGGTGCGGCAGTAGCAAGTCCTGGGTGTGTGTTTCCTGACTGTCTCCACAAAAGGAGCCCAGGGGAAACCCAGACATTCGTGTTAACAGCCAGTTCTACAGAGTCTCCATCCAAAATGTGCATGTCCACTGGAGCCATCAATGCACCCCAGCCATGGCTTTGCTTTCCATGCCCTCAAGTCATAAGGGATTTCTCTCTAGGGGACTGTTTAGAAGAACACAGAAAACTACCCAGAGGCTAATAGTCTCATCTTTGTCATTTCCTTACAAGGAATGGTCTTTTATAGATTTAATTACAAACGGTAATTGTATTAATGCCCGTTCAGTCTCTGAGAATCAGTACAAGCTAAATAAAGTTGGACTTTTCTATCATGTATGAAGTATTTCTGAAAGTAATGTAAGTAGGGTGTTTTTGAAAGTGAAATGGAAATTGCTAAATAATTATGCCAGGAGAACAGACATGAGCCAGAAGGATCCCAGGTCAACTAGACTCTGAATCTTGGAGAAGTTTCCATAGCAATTTCCAATATGTCTAACAAAGATGAACTTCATATTACATTATTTTCTATCACATCTATGGATGATTTCCCTATTATTCTGTGGGAGTATTCATGATACATATTTCTTTTTTATATGTCTTTCCATTACAAGAAAAAGAGAGACATGGACATTAAAGAAAATGTATGAAAATCAAAAGGAAGAAGTTTCTAAGAGGCCCAGCAGCCTCAGTGAACAAATCAACACCGGGACACTTTTTCCCTGGCATAAGTGAATCATTTTGACATAATTATGAATCCTGCAATAAACCCCACTGGTTTAAACCTTTTTATTTATTTGTTTTTAAATTTTGTGCTCAAATTAAAGGGTCGATCCCATAATGAAAGATAATGATTAATATATTTTCTGGTTTTTAATTTTTATTACCAAAGATATGTGTATATATATATATATATATATATATATAGAGAGAGAGAGAGAGAGAGAGAGAGAGAAACAAAATGCAGGGAGAAAAAACAAATTGCTTGTAATTCCATTAAAGGAAGATAAGTGTTAATTGTTTTAAAAACTCCTGGGGAAAATATCACTCAACACTCCAAAACCTCAAGGCCTACTTCTGAAGCCAGTCTGGCCAGCTGTGCAGAGTCCTGAGTGGGCCACCTCTCTGCTGCCCACCACGATGTCCTGAACCCTCACGTGCTCACTCCAGGTCTGCAGGGTCCTCCAGGGTGTTTGTTTCCCAGAAGTGTTAGTAAGTAATGCACTCCAGTGACCTTGGGTTGTTGGATTGTGAACTGTTTTTGTTTTTCAATTGTCACTGTTGTTGTTTACTATCGGATATGAAAAGAGAACTTTAAAATATTTTAATGCAGCCAGACACTGTGCACACACCTATAAATCCAGCTCTTCAGGATGCTCAGACGGGAATTGGATCACAAGTTCAAGGACAGCCTGGGCCACTTGATGAGATCCTGTCTCACAATTTTTAAAAATTGAAAAGGGCTGGGGATGTAGTTCAGCAGTAGAGTTCCCCTGGGCTCAATCCCCTGTACTTCAGCAAAAAATAAAATAAAGTGAAAAGGTTGTTTTTGTGGCAAATGCTGCGCATTGTGCCGGGCATTAGTTTCACAGAGCAGTTCCAGGTCATCCTCAAGGTCCTTCTTGGTACATCTCCAGTCACCAACGCCTGGGAGTGCTGAGGTTATTCAATTGTTCTTATGATTCCACATTCTACGTAGGAAATGTTCAGTTGGAAACTTCTCTAAACTGATTTTCATGCTGAGCACTGGAAACTCATGTGTTTGTATCTGTTTAGGAAAGACTTCTTCACTGATGTTATTGGTCAGTGTAGGTGATGTTTACAGTGAAATGCACACACCTCGTGTGTATGAGTGAGTTCTGCTAACTGCACACACCTAAGCTATTCCCACCAAGATCCCCCGGGGTTCTTTTCATCAATCCCACCTACCACAGGCCAGCACTGCCCTGGTCTGTCACCAGGAGCCAGTTTTTCCTGTTCTTGAGCTTCAAATAAATGTAAGAATATTTTAATGCACGCCTATTGTGCTATTATAACCACAAAGCAATTCACAAAATCAGGGCATATAACTTTGGAATTGAACTATGATCTGCTGCACATTCCTTGCCGAAATTCTGCCCAGGTACGCCCCTTATTGCTCTCTTCCCACTCCAAACAATTATCACCATGACATTTATCATGTCTCTTTAATTTCCCGGAACCTGGAACAGGCTTTAATCGCTTCACTTTGATTTATTTTTGAAGGATAACTTTGTGGACAGTTGCAAATGCAATTTTCCTCATGTTTAGATGCTGGTTTCATGCTTCCTGGAAACACATGAAACAATGTTGCTTTTCACAGGCTCATTAACTATTCATGCATTTCTTTCTGCAGTTGCTCAAAACATTTGTCCATTTTTATCTTACATCGTTTGCCTTTTCCTGATCAGTTTTAGGAGTTTTAATATATGTGGAATGCAAATACATCACATATGTCAGATAACACTGATCAGATACATTTCTCAGGTGTTCTCTATATACTAAATATGATCTGTCAGGCACGCAGGACATAGTGTACGCGTTTGTGTGTTTGTGCTTAAAGTATCTTCTCTCACTCCATGACTTCATTTTCACTTTCATAAAGACGTTTTAGTCTCCGGCATTCAGCACTCTCTGTGTCCTGAGAAGTCTTTGCCTGTGCCTGAGCCATGAAGAATTGTTTTCATTTCCCACCTTCTTTGTTCCTTTGGGTCTGAGCTCCCCCTCTGATGACTTCATTCACCATGAATGTGCGGGATTTCTGACATCATTTTCTTTCCCTTTTGTTTTACTGGAAACACCTTTAATCCGCCTTCGTTTTTAAAGACTACTTGCTGTAAAACTCTAGTTTGATTTTGTTCTCAGAAACTATAAAGCTGTCTCTCCATTGCTTTCTGTCCTCCCACGCCCCAGATGAGAAGCTGCCTCTCATCTTTTGATCTTCCCTTCCTGTAATGCTTCCCTCCCTCAGATGGACAAGGTTTTTCTTTCTTTGGTTTTCTGTGGCTTGACTCTAACATGCCTGCATGTGATTTTCTTAGTCTTTTTTCTTGAGGGTTCCTGAGTTTCTTGGGTGTGCAACTCTATTTTTTTATGCCAAATTTGAGAAAATTGTGGCCATTATTTCTTCAAATAGTTTTCCCCATTGTCCATCTCCAGAAAAGTAGGAGTCCTACCAGCTCAGGCTACCAAGGTGCATGGTCCTCTCCACGCTTCAGATAGAATGGGGTTTTTCTATCTTCAGGTCCCCAGGGCCTTTCCTCTCCCTTCTCTAATGCTGCGGCCAAGCAAATGCAGTGAATCATGTCTCTTCTGTCCATATCTTTTTATAGTTCCCATTTCTCTGCTGTTCTTTCTTATATGTTCACTTATAATATCCGTATTTTCCTTTCCATTATTGAGCATGTGTTAAATAGTAGCACTAAAGTCCTCATCTGCCAATTCTAACACTGGGGCCACCTCTGGCTCTGCTTCTGTCACCTGCCTTTGCGTTGTGTTCACTGATCACAGAATCCTGTTTTTCTGTTTTGTTGTTCTCTCTGTCCTGTTTTAATGCATCTAGTTATTTAGTTATTTTTAATTGCAGACTGAATTCCAACACACACACAGACTCACAGACACACACGGACTCACACTCACACATTTTTGTGGTTCATTTATCTAAGTTTTCCATGGAGGTGAATTTGTGAATTTGGGGACTCTCATTTTTCCCTTTCCTGGAACTTCTGCCCCAGCCCCTCAGCTGAATCCAGTAAGACTCAATACTGTGCATTCCCTCCAGCTTTTCTCCCTGCACTGCATGGGGAAGCATCCTCAGGAGAAGATGTAGACATAACCTGGTCCTTTTCCCTTCTTCCAAACGTCAGCTCCTCTCTGCCCACTTCTGGAACTTCTTCAGTGTGTACCTGTGGTTCTGCTCTCCCAAAGTTCGTCATTTTTATGTGCTTGAGGGTTGGTCTGACACTTGATGTTTCATCATTTCCAGAACTTGAACTGTTACTCCTTTTCATGATTCCATTTGCCTATTGGAAAGCTCAGGGTTTATCTTGAGCTTATAATTACTGGGTTCCAGGAAGTGTTCTCAGACATCCAGTGTCCCCTGTCCCTGGATGTTTGTCCGTGGTGGTGTGAGTCCTTACCCTTTTATCTTAGTCTGTGGCGATCCCGTGGGAGCCCCCGGAGACTTCCTGGGCACCCTGGGTGGACACTTCTCTAGCAGACACTGGGTGTGCATTTGGGACCCCACTTCTGCTCTTTTGGTACATTAGCACTATCACCTCTCAGAAGAGAGAAAAATAAAACGAAGCTTCTTGTCCTGAATGGAAACTGACATGTGACAAATAAATCCCCGCATGTGCCGGGGGTCCCCCCTGCCCCTCTTTTTGTTCAAGTGACAGGCTTTTTTGGAGATGAAAGCCGACGTTATTTTCCCAATGAGACTGGAGCGTCTTTGAAATCTTTCTCGCTGTCACTCTCTGATAACCTGGGCCCTTTCAACATCATTATGGATTATCAATATGCTCTTTAGGTTTTCTTAGTCATGCGAGATGGTTGCCGAGGTAACTAGGCCTCGATAGGTAATCTCTCATTTTTCTACAAAGAATCTAAAAATAGTGAGTAAGGACTGGGGAGCATAGTCATTAGCGACCTGGCTCTGTGCAAATTGATCACTCTCTGCACTCAATCATTCTGGGGAACGCAATGCCAGGCGTTCAGTCTGCGTGCCAGGCTGGCAGCTAATTTCACCTCTGCTTTGAAAATCCCACTGTCTGCAGTGAAATGCTTGACTCAAAGTAGGCATCTCATCACTAAGCCTGGTGCCTCTTAAAACTGAGCTAAGGTGAAGAAAGCAGTAACAGAAGAATTCTCTCAGCATCAAGACCCATTTAAACTTACTCTCATAAACTAACAGATTTCATTCATTCTCCCTTTGGGCTATATAAAAATCATTTCATTTTTGTAATCAATTGATAACAGATGAGTTTTAAATTATATCAAAAGACAATTTCCAACAAGACACACCCCAGCTAGTCCAATTGCCTCTGTTCCTAGATGTCTCACAAAAGTGTCACCTGTCACGGCTTCTTTCTTTCCCTGATGGATTGATGAGTGTGGAGATTTAAGAACACTGCAGCCAGCTAGGAGAAGCCGGTAGCAAAACCTTACAGAGTCCCATTACATTCCACCAATCAATTCTGCACACATCCCAGCCCCCAAAATTCATGAATATCTAAATCTGTAGACCCAGCTAGAGACAACTGTACCCATCAGATGCCATTTTTCACCCCATGAAGCACAATATTAAATTTTTGGTTTAAACTTTGTCTCTCTTTATCCTTGTCACCAAGAGGCTAGGCCCTTCCCTGTGTCCACCTCAGGGGACATTTGCAAAGCCAGGAGATATTTCTATGGTGCCACCTGGAGGGTGTGCTGTTGGCATGGGGGGTAAAAGAGATGTTGCTAACATCCCACCCTGTGAGAGGCGGCCCCCAGGGGGCTTCCGGGGAGGAAGACGGACAGTCAGCCAATCGGTGCCTCGTGTCTGAATTTCTATCTTGACAAGTGACTTGAAATGAGTGGACACTGCTGATGCTATTGGGGCCCACGCGACCTCACACGGGACTGCTTTGTTCTCACCAGGACACGCTCTCTCTGTGCCTGGGCTAGTGGGAAGTGCCAGGGCGGAGCAGTCAGCGGGAGAGAGAACTGCAGCCACCAGCACAGCTCTGCCCCATGTCTGGTGTCGCCCCCCGCGAGCCCACTGACCTTCGAGGACCACCTGCACATAGTCTTGAGCGGACAGCTCGTCCTTGCGCACAAAGCACTGGTACGCGCCCCCGTCACTTTTGACCATGTGATCCATTATAAGGTTTTCGCGGTTGATCCCTGTGATCCTCACATTTTTGCCAGGGTTGAGGATTTCACCATTTCGGTACCAGGAGAGCTCCTGGTCCTCAGTCCCTGTCACACTGCAGGACAAGGAAACCTGGCTCCCCACGCTGCTCTTGACCTTCCTGGGACTGATGGTGGCTTTCAGTGGCTCTGGAGAATTGGGCGAGAGAGAGAGAAAGAGAGAGAAAGGAAAAGCGTCACTGGATGTCACTCAGAAGCATACCAACGACAAGATGACCTGCCCCTGCCCCGGGCTCCGCAGTCCTTACATCTGCAGCATTCCACTGAGCCAGCCCTTTCAGCGGGGACAGCTCCTCTCGGCTGCTGCTCCCCTGGCTTCCTTCTCTACATAATGAGCAGAACAGTGCTGGTCAATCTGCCTTCTCACTGAGCACACGTGCGGAGGAGGCTGGTTGTGACCAACTGATGATCAGTAACGGACAGGGCCCGAGTATGTTTGTAAACCCCACCTGCCTTATCACGAGGCAGCAGCGATGGCTTGCCCTGACACATTTTCACACACACACACGTAATCACTCATGTGCACCTGTGGCCTAACCAGGCCCAGCAGCACCTCTGCAAAAACAGGTTGACTGGAGGATGCATGGCCATGGAAGAGGAGCTGTTCCTTAAGAGGAGGCTCGCTGACTGGGGCAGAAATGAGACTCCCAAGGCTGAATTCCTGTTTCCAATTTCAAAACCCTAATTCAATGTGGAAACGTTTACTGAGCATCTACCATGTGCCAAGAATGGGTTCAACTTAGAATGAGACAAAGACCAGTGGTTGCATAAGATTGCCAGACATTTCCCACACAAAATTTAAGTCAGTCAGTCTTCCCTTAATTCTGTGAATTTTGCATTATCATTTGGGAAAGTTTATTCAGAAAGATTAAATAATAACCAAACTCACTCAACAGGTAAATGACAAAAAAAGATATATATATATATATATATATATATATATATACACACACACACACACACACACACACACACACACACACGTACATATATATATATGTATATAGTTTTCCTGACTCTTCATCTCACCCCACTGGATCTCAGGCCAGCTGGAATAGAAAGAGGGAATGTCCAAGGAAGGGTTCCTGGTTCAGTTTAGATGCCACACAAGCTCCTTGAAGGAGAATTATGAAGGTGGTCTGGGACAGATTGCTGGGGACCTCAAGGTTCTGGAAAAATATCAGAGGGAACTAACAAAAGCATTCAAGCCTGTTGAACAAGCGAAGGCCAGAGTCCAACAGATTTTTAGGAGAATGGATGGATCCTGTTGTGTTGACCAAATGAGACTGAGAGAGCTGGTCAGGAAGGAGGCACGATGGGTCTGGGGAGGCACACTGAAGACCAGCTGTGGACAGGTGGGGGCTTTGAGCCCGGCTGCAAGGCATCAGGACAGCCCATCTCCAGGATGTGGCAGGACCCGGGAGTGGGAAGGAAGGGCCCCAAGGAGAACAAGGCTTACAGTTGGCTTGGGGAGGGCAGATGTGCTGATTAGGAAAGCCATATTGGGGGAGAGACAGCAGAGACTTCAGTTTGGCTTTCTACCTGATCCTTCTGAAGAGCCAGTGCCCCACATGACATAAAATTGGGAGACACGTGTGGTGGGCGCTGGGAAGGAAACTGAGGTTAATGGTGCAGATTTGGGGCTTATTTTCAGAGGGAAGAAATTTGAAGCCATAAAAATAAAGGAAGCATGAAAAGTAAAGAGAGGAGCTGAAAGAGAGGAGGGAATACTTTCAGTCTAGAGTGAAGAGCGGAACTGAGCAGCGGTGTTCTCCCCTGGGAAGGAGCGATGGGAGGAGGAAGAGACCAGGAGAGAGGCCTCAGAGCACTCCCGGGTGCCCCAGAGGGTTACAGCTGGGACAGGCTCAGCTGGAATGTGGACCTTTCCACAATCCACCTTCAATGTGTGCATGGTGCCTCAACCCAGCACTCCGCAAGTCTGCACTCACGGGGGGTGGGAAGGTGGCTTTGGGGAGGGAGCTTAACACTGGCTAGGCTAGGTGAGCTGGGGAGGTCTGGATACCCCAGTTTAGAGAATCAAATCTTTCATGTGAGGGAGCAGCATGCACCATGTCGTTTGCCATCAGATACACAAGAGTTTGGTATAGGGATAAGAATAGTTAGATTTAGCAGGAACTGAGTTTTTTAAAGCAAAACAATGGGAAGTAAGACCAGACAGGTTTTCATGAGCTGCCTTTGATGCTCTCCTAAAATATAAACTGGATCCAATAGATACAAGGGGCCATGAAAGGTGCTTTAACACAAAAAGATTTAGGGCCGATGGGAGTGATTTTACCGTTTCCCCTATAGCTTCTCACCCACAGAAGGGGACCTGCGGCCCCGCCTACACATGGTTGATGCTGACTGTGGTCAGGCTGCACGTGACTCATTCAGACACTTCATTTAAATGCCTCCTCTTAGGCTGGTGTGTTGCTGGGCAGTCCACACCGACACTGTGGCCATCACTACTTGGCACTGAAGAGGCCCTTCCATAGGCAGGCTTGGGCTAAAGGAGCAACTGGTAAGAAAATGCCACCTGTTTCACTGTGAGACCCTTGGGGTCCAGTTTGTTTCACTCATCTCTGAATGAAGGCAAAGGAGCCTGCTAATGGCAGGCCAGAGAACCTGTCTGGTCCAGGCTCTGCATCCGGTCTGGTCCTGGGATCTTGGGTAACTCCCTTAGATTTGGTTCTCAGTGAGTAAAATGCAGGGCACTGCACTGGGAGAGAGTGTGTGCCCTGTGGCCACATCCCTGCTTCTCATGGGCCTTCAGCACCTGCCACCTCAACAGGTTCCTCCAGGCCACCAGGACCATACACAGGGAGCTGACCTGTGTTGAAGACGACCAAACCCTCTGTGATACTGAGTCCAAGCTCAGTCCATGGCTACCTTGGAGTCCCATACTTCTTCAGATAATAGCCCCATTTAGAAAAGTAGAGAAGCCTCCGGAAACAGGCCACCAACAATTACGTCGGCTACCGTAGCCTGTGCCAAAAGAACATCCGCCCTCTCCCCTGTCTGTTTCCAGAGAGGCTGACCCATCTGAACCCAGCAGCTGGTAATGTCATGTGGACTACGCAGTCTTCTGTGGCCTAATGACACCCTCAAGGCATGCACATCAGTCAGCTGAGACTTCAACCCATGCTGTGCGCCCCTGGACGATTCCTCTGAGCATCAAGCTCCTCATTTGCAAAACGGGGCTCCTGCTGATGTCAGCAGGATGTTGTGAGATCAATGAAAGGCTGTGGAGGAAGCTTGGCTGTTGCTGACCACAGGAGCCCCGCCATGGCAGCCAAGCCTGGCCACCACTGACCACAGGAGCCCCGCCATGGCGGCCAACACCGCCTCTGCCAGTTACCGTCCAACTTACGTTTCACGTACAGGCGGCCTATCACCTTAGCAGTCCCATATCGGTTGGACACTTCACACACGTAGCTGCCTGAGTCTGAGGGGCGAGTGTTCTCAATGAGCAGCCCCGTCACTGTCTTTTGGAACCTCCCAGAAAGTTCCAGGGGCATGTTGTCCTTCAGCCAGCGGTAATCTGGCTCAGGGTGCCCAAGCGCTTTGCAAGGCAGCTCCACACGCTGCCCCGCCATGGCTTTGCGATGGTCAAACCCATCCAGTATGGATGGAGCGGAGTTCGCTGGGTCTGTGGAAGAAAGAAGAGCTCTTAGAGGTCGTGAATGAGGAGGAGGCCGTCACCCAGAATCATGCTTCCTGCGTGGCTTACATTCTGGACATCACGCCAACCACTGACACGGATCTTTAAGATTTTATATGGAGCCACACATAGAAAGTGCCCTAACCATACAGATTCTTTCCGTTCAAACTCTGTCCAAGGTTGAACACTGGTCAGTGATTCTGCTTGTCATTCTCTGCTAAATAACTAAATTATCTGGAATCGGCAGGCTTCTACATGAACTGTCTGCGAATTTCAAGGAGAGGACTGGGTTCTCAAAGCTGTGAAGCCCAGACTTCCCCTTTCAAAGGAGCAACAGCAGTAGCAGTTGCTTAATATCAGTAAAAATCATTTCACAAAACAGAATTTTAACACAGTTATTGAATTTGAACATTTTTATTTATCCATTTCAACACTTTGATTTTTAATTTTTGATGAACATAAGCTAATTGTACATGTTACTTGGCCAGTGTAGTATTTCAATACCTGCACACAGGGTGTGCTGATTCAATCACGCCACCGCCTATCCAGCCTCCTCTTTCCCAACCTCTAGGAATCACCATCCCACATTCAGGTCGACTTGGGAGTCTGTTTATAATGTCCACATATGAGAGAGAACATGGAATACTTGTTTTCTGTGTCTGGCTTATTTCACTTAACATAATGCCCTCCAGTTCTGCCCCCTGGCTGCAGAAGGCAGGATTCCACTCCTCTTCATGGCTGAAGACCCGCATTTTCTTTATCATTTATGCACTGATGGGCAACGGGGCAGACTCCACTGTAACCAACATGAAGGCCTGGGACTTCTTTGGTGTGCTGACTGCAGTTCCTTTGGGTTTACAGCTGGCAGTGGGAGACCTGGCCCACCCTGCAGAGCCTCCTCGCTGCTTCCACCAGCATTCACTAATGTCCAGCCCAGTATTTACCAACTAGTCATCGGACAAAGGAGTCATATGTGTGTGGGGGGGGGTGTGTGTGTTAATTTGTTAATATATTCATATATAAGGTACTCAAGAAGCTTAACAAAAATAATTAAAATAGGCAAATGATCTGAATAAATACTTAGCAAAGGAAGGAATACAATTGGTGAAAAGATAAATGAACACTCGCCCGCTGTCCACAATGCAGTGACGCACAGATCGAAACCACCCTGAGATGCCACCTCTCCCCAGTTGGAGTGGCCACTCTCAAAAAAATAACTAAATAACAAATATTTTAAACCCCAAATTTAGGACAAGTACAGAGGGGGCACTGGGGCCAGACAGTGGCCAGACAGAGCAGGGGTGCAGCCCTCAAAGAGGCTCCCACGTTCTACGGGCGGGTGGGCACGGGATAGGCAAGGCATAAGTGACCAGTAGAGGCCCTGCTGCCTGTGGCACATGGAGAGAGGGCAGCACACGTGATGGGCATGGAGAGGACCAGGGGCATGTGAAGTGTGGTCTCCAGCAACTGGGCGAGGGGCCTCTGGGTGGGAGGAGGAACGGGGACAGCAGCACAGGTGGCCAGAAGCAGTGTTTGCAGGAGGTGGCCACTTTGAGGCCATCACGGATGACACCGCCCTCTCAGGTGCTGGCTGTGGAATGATGGTCAACTGCCTCGTGTGCTTCAGCCAGGCATAAGTGACCAGTAGAGGCCCTGCTGCCCGTGGCACGTGGAGAGAGGGCAGCACACGATTAGCTCCTTCCAAGAGCTGGGCCATGGCACTGCTCAGCTCTGGCCTGCACGCCTCTTGGAGGAAACAGGTTCTCCTACTGTTTGGAGAATGCACGTGACGCCTGAGTGTGCCGCACATGTATAGCGCCATGGCCAGTCTCTGCCCTCCCTGGCTCCTCCTGTTGGCACCGTGCACTGACCCATGTGCAAGAGCGGACAGGCCGGTCTCCATATCCACATCCCATCAGGGAAGCATCCTGTGGGACTGTGCGCTCTTACACGAACATCTCGTGTCCCCGCGCCGACCCTGGGACACGCATTCTGCTCTCCGGGGTCCTTGGGTTCCTCCTGTAGGTGAGGACATGCAAAACTCGCCCTCTGAATTTGGCCTGGCTGACCAGGTAGCGTTTTGAAGGTCCATCCATGTTGCTTTCCTTTGTAAGACTGAGTACACGCCGTGGGTGTGTGTGTGTGCGTGCACGCGTGTGCACATACTAATGGACACTTTGCTGTTTCGTTTCTGGGTTGTAGTGAATAGTGCTGCAACGGCCCCGGGTGCTGAGGCCTCTGAGATACCGACTTGGTTTCCGGAGGTGATATGCCCGGGACCCGATGGCAGGATGAATAGCTGTTGAAGATCTCACCCACATCGCAGCGACTGTGGTTGATGATACCGTATTATACGCACGACATCTGCAAAGAGGCCAGACCAAGTGCTCTCAGCACACGTGGGCCCAGGACCCTGTGAGGAAATGTGACCGCCAGGTTATGTAGCCTGACTGGGGCGACATTTCACAAATCTATGTATGTGGATGTGTGTGATAGGTATAGAGGTGTGTGTATACATACGTGTATGTGTTAAATGTGTGCAATACCTCGCTCCACATGTGGAAATATTAGATATAAAATATATACAAATTTTGTCAGGTACACATAAATAAAGCTGAAAGACAAACTCTAGTTACTGGGATGTGTGAGATAAGGAGAAAAACACGTGCACTTGTAGAAAATGCTACTTTAAGGCGGGTGATCATAGCTGGGAATAGGCTTTTTGCCTTTTCCCCTTCCTCTTCTCCACCACCTGGAAAGTAGATGTAAAGGCTGGAGTTCCAGCAAGTATCCTGGACTACGAAGCGGTTGTGAGAATGGAATCCTCCCCTGAGAATGATGATCAGAAAGACAAAAGCCTAGCTCCTGGTGACTTCCTAGCTGCCAAACCAGCTTCCTTTATGTGCAGGAGAAGCAAGCTGCTATGTTTAACATAATAGCAGCGAAATCACGTGGAAAGACCTCATTAAAAGGCTGTGATCCCACTGCCAGTCACGCAGGGCAGCTCGTAGGTGTGACTGGACCAATGAAAGCATCCAGCTGAGTGTCCTGTGCCTTGGGCTTGTGTCTGTGGTCCCTGGAGACACATCCACCGCCAGCCTGCCATGCGTCCACTTCACTGGTAAGGAGGGTGTGACACATGAAGAGGAGCCTGGAGGAGCCCCTGGGATGCGCTGAGGTTCTGGATGTCCCCTCCTGCTGCCTGCAGACCCCGTCCACGTGCATGGCTGATGGGGCTCCAGGGATCCATCCAAAGCACCCCAGTGTCAGAGGCAGCCCATGTGACCACACACCTGCCAGGCCTCAGGCCTCTTCCACCTCTGTCTGGAGGGCATTACAGACTCTGTAAGTGTGACCCCCACCCTCCAGTGGGTACTGCAACCTCGGAAAAATGAGAATGTCCCCAAAGCCAACTGCAAAATGACCTCAGATGTTCTTAACCATTTGTAACTTCTTTTTTCTCTCTTTTTTCTTGTACTGGGGATGGAACCCAGGGTGCTCCGCCACCAACACATCCTTTACTCCTTATTTTTTATTTTGAGACAGGGCCTTATGAAGTTGCTGAAGTTGGCCTTAACTTGAGATCCTCCTGCCTTGGTCTCTCAAGGGATTGCCATGTGTGATCTTACTACCTCTTCGTAATTGACTATAAATACCATGGGGACATAATTGGTGAGTAGAAATTATATCTGAAGCAGAAGGATTGCATGGAGTAAGGCTTTCTAATGTCATTTCTGAAAGCTGTCTTATTTCTTGTTCAGGAAATGTGAGGATATAGTGTCAGTCCCTGCTCTGGAAAAACCAGACCTCAGTCACACTAAACTGGAAGAGTGTATCCTGAAAAAAATCAAACAGTCTGTCACTCTGCTCAGTAGTCAATGGAATTAGGATTGGAGAAAGTAACACAAAAAGGGTGTCCCCTGGGCAGGGGTGGCCAAGGAACAACACCCCAACCAGGACTTGATTTCTTGCAGGAAATCCCCCAAATTTCAGGAAACAAAATGTACTCATTCTAATTGAGTCATAAAAAAAACCAGTCCAATGATTATACTTAAAAAATTCATATTCCCACTAAAACTTTATTTTGTACTCTTTGGAACCCAGGGGTGCTTTACCACTGAGCTACAACTAGTCCTTTTTAATTTTGAGACAGGGTCTCATTAAGGTACTGAGGCTGGTCTCAAACTTGCAATCCTCCTGCCTCAGCCTCCTGAATAGCTGCAATGATAGGTGTGCACCCTATACACAGCTAAAACCATTAGTTGAAAATTTTCAAATATGTCCCTTAAGATAGCACTGCATAATTCTGATGAATACTTAAAAAGAATGGTTGGGATAATTGGATCTATATCAAAAAGCAGAAATTAGTCTTGTATCATATAATCTATAGAATACCTATAGAAATGAACCCCAAATGAATCATAGGCCTAAATACAAAGTGTAAAAATGGTAACAAGTTTAGAAGATAGGAAGAAATCCTTGCGTCCTTGGGTTATGGCATAAGATCAAATCTTGAGACAAAAATTGATATATCAAACTTCATCAAAATTGATAATTTTGGCACTTTCAAAAACACCTTTAAGAAAATGAAATGAGAATTATTAAGAGAATATAAAATCATATTTCTAATAAAGGACTTGTATCCAAAAACACAAAGAATCCTTTAGTCTCTATAATAAAAAACCACCCAATCAAAAAAAGGGGTAAAAGATTAGATATTTCACTGAAGATGTATACAAATGATGAATAAATTCATGAAAGATGTTCTATCAGTAGTCATTAGGTCAATGCAGATTAAACTCACATTGAGATACCATCTTGCACCTGCTAGAATTACTATTATCAAAAGACCAAAGGGTCAGGCATGGTGGTGCAGGCCTGTAATCCCAGTGGCTCAGGGGGCTGAGGCAGGAGGATTGCAAATTTGAGGCCAGGTTCAGCAATTTAGCAGGACCCTGTCTTAAATTTTAAAAAAAATTTTTTAAAAGGGCTAGAGATGTGGCTCAGTGGTTAAGAGCTCCTGGTTCCATTCCTGGGTGCTCAAACGATCTTTCTTCTTAAACTTCACAGCTCACAGTCTTCTTAAAACAGATTGTATGCCCAGCACCGGGGCCACTTCCCAGGTAAAGGTGTGTCATTTCAATGTGTGGTGACCACCGACCCTGCAATTAAAGGAACCGTCTAGGATTAATGCTCTGTTGTTTCTTTCCCGCCAAGAGTCGGATCACACCTGTAGCTCCTCATCTTCACCTGGAGGCTACATATTTCTCTCTCCTTCTTTTCACTCTCTCCTTTTCTACCTGCCGTTTTTTTCTCCTCTTTATTTTCCATATTATGCTTTTTCTTGTGTGTTCTCTGACAGGTTCCTTCTACTTTAATTTTCATTTTATAACATTCCAATTTTTTCCTCTTTCCTAAATTATGTCTTTTCTTGGGCCACTTAATTACTGAATTATTTTCTAATTTATACTACTTCAAGACCTTAATCATTTTCAACCAATAAGTTATATTTTCTAATGATTTATGTCCACATTTATTTTACTTTTGTCTCATTGTCAAAAAATTGTTTTGCTCATTTTCATCTTTTCCTTGTGACAAAGTTGTGCGGATCCACTCCTTTCCCTTTCCCCAGGGAGAGGGTGGGCTGGTTCTTTGGGAGGCTCTTCCACGGGAGCACGACCTCGGGAAGCTCTTCCAGATGTTCCTTGGCATTATCCTTGGCAGATGTGAAGGAGTGAAAATGGAGCCCAGTCCTGGCGTTTAGCAGAGAAACTCTATGGGGTCCACCCGATCCGAGAGGCATCCGCTGGCCTGGGCTCCCAGGCACCTTCCGTACCACTTCCCAGCGTGGGCGTCTCCGGGCGGTGCTGGGCCTGCCCACCACTCCTGCTGTCCCAAACCCAGCAGTTTCCCCGCAGGAAGGTCGTTGGCAGCGCGATCGCCCTGGTATCTGGCGGCCTCCAGCGCTCATGGTCCAGTGGGGCCCAGGCTGCCCTGTTCCCCGTGGGCTGCGGCCTCCCACCTCCGCCAGCCTGCTGCCCGCTGCAGTCGGTCCACACCACCAAGTCCCAGAGCTTCCGGGGACCCACATCACCGGGTGGCGTGGACAGTTCATCTGCGAGCTTTATCTTTTGCCGTCCTGTGTTGTCTGGTTTCAGGAGGGGTTTGGGGTCCTTAAAGCCTCGCCACTAACGCCCCAGCGCAGCCCCAACTCTGTGCCACGTGCCACACAGCCAAGGCTCACTTTGAAGGAGAGTCGAGCTGTCCCTGCAGGGTGCCCCGCAGGCCTGTCCCACTCTGGGGCTGCCTTCTCCTCTGAACACCAACAGCTTTCTCACTCCACTGCTTTATTAAAATTTCTGCAAAAAAAATGGTATTGCCACCTACACTGACTCGGGAGCCTCTCTGTGACAAGTGGCTCTGTGGACCCCTCCTCTCCTGGCCACCACCCCCTCCTGCCTGCACCTTCGGCCCCTCCTGCACCCTGCCTGCACCCTTCTGCGGGTGCCTGCTGTCAGGGCCTGTGCTATATGCTGCGCTGAGGCTCCCCTGCCATTTCAGGGACTCGGTGGCCTCCATGGTCACCAAATACTTAAGACCACTGCTGTCAAATTTTGAAAAATGGAATCACTCCAAAACTAAAGACCAATTGGGATTAAGAAAAGTAAATTTGCCTTTCCAAACCTAAGAGCTAAATTTGAAAGTCAATGCTTCCTGACTTAAGAGTGGAAATAAAGGTCACCTGAAGGAAGAGGATGCGCTCCCAGATTGTCCTCCATCAGCTCATCTTCTGGATGGAGAAATGCCAATATGCTACTTTGCTAACCCTGGATCCTCTTATGTCAAGATCACCCCCCCTTCGAATCTTCCTCTCTCTGGTCTCATCGTTGTATTAGGAATTTCCACTTTAATGCCAATAAGACCTTCTCTAGCAGGTTCTGAACCAGCAGCATAGGGTGGTGCCCCTGAAGCCAGCACAGACTAGATGGCAGTGCCATCCATTTTCTAATTCATTCTTCCAACAAGACGCAATAAGTATGAAACAAGGGAGAAATCAACAACTGATGGAAAAAGAGCAAGAATAAAATATTTGCAAATTCAGAAGAAAAATCATTTAATTCTGGTGTGTATTTGTGCTGGACCTTGACGGACAGGTGATCTCCGGCTACTGTGAGGATGTGAGTGGGAAGAGGGATCCCAGTGGGCATTATTGAGTACCAGAGCAGGGGTCCCTGCAAGGAGGCTCTGAATTCACCCAATGGTTACTGACTTCCCATCAGTTCTTCCCCACAAGGCATCACTGCAAATGAACAGGACACTCAAGCGTGGAGAGCAAACAACCTTACTCCACTCCATCTGCCACCTCTAGGGCACTCAGCATGGGCCACCATCTTAGGTTCCTAGGTGTAAAGACAGAGGTCGAGCAGTGTGTATGTAATTTCTGATACTGAGACGTGAACTCTGCACTCCTAAACTGCCCTTTGACGTGCCAGGGCACCACCCTGCCAGGGCAGTGCTTACTGCAGATAAGCCAATGCAAGCCGACTGGGACGACTGTGTGAAATGTGACTACGGTCTCAAGGTATGCTTCCCATGAAGGCAGTACCAGGGGCCTGATTGCAGGAGCGGGATTAGTTCAGACACTCTTCACGAGGGAGTAATCTGGAAGGAGAAGGGAGGATGCAAATATCCCTCTAACTCAGGTGAGGGCGATTTCTCCAGTAGGGACAGCATGTTCCGAGTGACCTGCTCCTCTCCCACGGCTATGCGTGGTGGGAGCAGAGTGGCACTGTTTGTAACTGTCAGTGACAAAATATACAGGTACCGAGGGCAGGGGAGTGTTGTTTTCAGAAAGGAAATCTCAGATCAGAGCAACTGAGAGTTTCACAAAACGTGAAGTGACACCCCCTGGAACGGCTGTATTTATATTACATCATGCTGATACTGGTTTAAGAGACTTTTAGCATTGCTAAAATATTTGGAGGGAAAATACTGAAGGTTTGATTTTAGTTGCAGGGTCCCCGGCTTCAGCTGCACCATCTCGGGACACTGGGGAAGGAGAGGCGGGAGGAGGAGCCCGGCCTGGAGGAGGGTTCACCTGATACAAAGAGTCGCGCACTGTTGCTCTGCCTGGTCTCCCCAGTGTATCTGTGCCGCGTGACGCAGCGGTAGTTATACAGTCCATCTTCATTCTGTACATCTTTAATATACAAGGCTCCCGTGGATGTGATGAGAAATCTAGATCCTGGAAGACAGAAGAGGGCGGGCTGGTTAAAATGGGGCGGAAGCAGTGCAGCCCATGCACACAGGCCTCCACGAGCTCTTTCCATCTGAGAAACTTCGCAAAGGCAGAACGGGCGTGGGTGTTGGGAAGAGTCTGCTCCACTTGCTTTCCAACTAGTCTGCCCTGGGAGATTTTCATGACCATACTGCACAACAAACACGCTTAGCAAATGGAAGCCCAGGAGCTAAGGTTCTCGGGAGCATCTGTCTCACAGCAACCAGCTGGCACACGCTGGTGAGCAGCTCACGTGGCTGGTTTCCTTGGATCATCAGTTTCTCTTAGCATGCAACGAGTTAGGGAAATAGTGAACCTCTGCTGCAGACTTGTCCCTCAGGAAAGCCTACGTTTCTGCCTCAGTTTGAATATGTCAATAAAAGCACCAAGTGTTAGACTATCAAGTGGTGAAATGCCCCACGCATTTCCCAGGAAAGCTCCCTCATGGTAATCAACATTGATTGCTATTTTCTAAGACAAAGGTCCTCTCCTCTTGCAGTGAGTGTTTTGCTATTTTTTAGTCACTAATTTTTAAAGTGACTGCTCGAATAATTGACAATGAATATTTTTATCTCAGGGAGGGAATCTGCTTAGGTAGCTCTCCTTCGGTCAAAGGACATGGTGTCCTTGATGGGACCTGTCATGTTTACCTGCATAACTCCATTGTATGGAAATGGCCAACTCGAGAGCAAACACCAGTGCTGACCGGTCTAAGAAAGACTAGGATTCTTTTCCCTTTAAAAATATAAATTTCTAAAGATAATTCCCACTGTTCAATTATAATTAGATGATAAAACAAATTGAGGAACGAAAATAGCCCTCAGAGTGTCACTGTCCCCTGCCGGTGGGTGGCTTGGTACACTACTGGCACTTAGACTCTGTTAACATTACATATTTCTGCATGTGACATAATTCCACTAAGGTAATATAATTTATCTCTTTAGGAAAAGACTAAAATGGTAAAAAAAAAATCATCTTGTATTTTTTGTTACTTTTAGGGTCAACTGAAACTTGCTTGGGTTTGTTCCAGTTAGAACTGCAAGAAGTCTTGACTTCATTGCTCTCAGGTCTGGAACATTCCAGTTGCAGGCATGATCCCCACAGCCCTTGGTCATTCTTGCAAAGACTCTACCCACAGGTCTGCTGCTCACATAGAAATCACTTACGATTTCATATGTGAGATGAAGGCAACTTGAGAGAACACGGATGTGAACAAGGTCTTAAAAACAAGCAGTGACCCAGCAAAGCTTTTCAAACTCTAATTATGAAAGTGGTATAAAATATCTTGAAAGCAATATTTAAATTTTAGACGATCCTATGGAACTACTTATTTTAAAATAGATTTTAAAAAAAAATATCAGAAGAGCTAAAAAATCTGTGAACGCTGCCTATTCAAGCTAATTTTGTTTTATCCTCCTCCCTGAAAAAGTAACCAAAAATACCTTTTGTCACCTGTGACGTGTCTCACACTGCGAGAACATCTTACCTTATAAATCACATGTAATAGGCACGTTTCCTACGTCAATGCGTTTTGCATACTTATGCAAGGCTTTAATAACCAGGTCCTTTAAAGTCAGCGTGAGAGACGGGAGGACCGAGGGAGAGGATGTGGGCCATTCCTGTCACTTTCCTAGATTGGAGCATTTTCATGAGGACTGGCAGACCCATGCCAACCCTGGAGTGGGCTCTACTCTCTAGGGGCACTTAATTGGGTCCCTTTGCTCCCGTCAAGCCAACTTCTTTACCTACTCCCTCAGCAGACACGTCATGTCAGGAGACTCAGGCCTTCTGTGGTCCTGACCATTTCTGAGATGTTCACAGCAATGGAGGAGTCAGCCAGTTCCCCTACTTATTTTGACTTTTTTTCATCCTTCACTGAAACCTATCTTGAAGCTGATCGACATTTTAAAACACAAAATAAGGTGGAAGAGTAGAAGCCTGTAATTACAAGAGGGCTTAGAAGTCCATGGTCCTGGGGCTGGGGTTGTGGCTCGACTAGAATGTGCAAGGCATTGGCTTCGACCCTCAGTACCACAAAAAATAAATAAACAAAATAAAGGCATTGTGTCCAACTACAACTAAAATATATTTTTTTAAAAAATGGTTTCGAATGACTCTTAACAAATAAAAAGAAGTCCACAGTCCCAAGACAGCCCCGACTCCAGAGCTGGGCTGCATTCTCCAGGGAAGACAAGGGCACAGCGGGGTCTTGAGCACCATGTGACTTAACTGTGTGGCGACAGGGAGTCATCTTCCCTGCTCCCCAGCCTCCTACTGCCCACCTCACGGCCTGGCATCTCCAGAGGCTACTGAGTCACATGGGCTAGAAGATGGTTGGCTCATGTCCTTCAGGGGGGTTACAGAATATGCTTCCCTTAAGATGAATTATTGGTATCAACAAAATGCAAAGGCACAAACTTCCTCTGTTTCTGTGTTACACACACACACACACACACACACACAGCCACCACACAGACACACACACACACACACACACACACACACACACACCTTGATTACTCAGATCTGCCAAAACTGTTGGGTGACACGTGTGAAACCAAAATTTCAAAGGTTACTTTATTTTCCTTGGAAAACCATTAGCTTTTTTGATGAAAACATTTCAAATTCTGGTTCATATTTGTATCATATTAAACACTCTGCAAAACAGAGTCGACTCCACCGCAGGGAATGACCTGTGGATGGGTGTCCTGGTTAGAACACTGTAGTAAGTTATGCCGCCTGGTTATCAGCAGGCGTCTCAGAAGCCATCATGGCTTCTCAAGACAACTGGATGGTCCCCTGGCCCCGGGCCTGTCTGTAATGACTTCTCTGCTTCCCACTTACTGCTGGGTTGTTAGGGGTCACTTCCATCCACTTGCAACCTCCTGTCCACACACTTCTGACCTGAAGCCTCCAGTGGGCTAAGTTTGAAAGGATGTGTACCAAACTGGCTAGGACTTTGCCTAAATTAGAAGTAAATGGGTTCTGGGCGAGTGCTGGGGTGTCTCTCCAATGTCAGGTGACATGAGCTTTAAGTTGTTACCACTGAAATAAGTCCACTGGGTGGTGCCAGTGCAGCCAGCCAGGCGAAGCTCAGCTTTGGGCTAGTGAGGTGTTTCCACCTAGAGACACAGAGAAGATGGAGATCTGCACAGATAAAACCGTGTAGAAACACGCAGGGCAGGAGTCCTGCAGCCACACGCTTCCCTGTTGTGGTGCCCAACAGTGAAGAGCTCACAAGCAACAGCTTCTAACGTGGAGGCGCGACACCTTTGTGAGTCTTTGTCCAATTGCATCCCAGGAGGAAGTTAAAATAGCACCAGTTCTAGAAATCCACTTTACTAAACTCTAGGTAGTTGAAACAGAAAACCTCAACTTCGAGATCTGAGCTGCAGAAAGCAGGTGTGTGTGACCTCCAGAAAGAGGCACATGGGAGGTATTCTAGAAGGTTCCATATGGGCGGGAAAACAGCCTGGTGTTGTGCCGCATCATTGATACCAGTGTGCTGAGCTCCAGAAATGCAAGATGTCACGAGACACAGCCCTGTGCTCAGGGAGCTGCGGCTCTCCATCTACCACTGTGTTCAGAGACTGGTGCAGCTATCTTGGATTATCCCAGAAGGGGAAGCTGCCATCTTTAGGTGGGGCAATTCCCATCCTGAGATGCCTGATGGAGACCGGAAGCTCTTTGTCAGGTACCTCCCTTGCATCAGGATACTGAGGTCTGGGAGGTTTGAATAATATATGACTTATACAGTAGATTTTTTCAATTTTTTATTTCTTTATTTTTTCTCACTCTATTTTCCTTTTATTTACCTGTTTCCTCGGAGTCCCTTTCTCCCTTTTCTCATGCTAACAGCCAACTTCTTTTGATCCTGCTCTCACTCTTCCCATGATTGAGTTCCTCTATAGACTTGGTTCTTATCCCACTAACAGTTACATCCTACACCTCCCCATCCTCTTCGTACACCATTAGAACTTGTAGATCTCATTGCAGGCCTATTGGTATACAATAGATAATAATCAAACTCATCCTCTCTGCTTATTATAATACTGTTAACATTTTCATAGGGGCTATCTGGTTTAGGGCTGCATATTGTTTGTATTGGGTGCTGTTAATATTGATCTCTTCCTTAAAGGTGAGGTATTGGAAACCTGCAGGGTCACAATAAGCCTACAGGGGGAAACTATAATACCTCAGATCTGCACTGCTCGAGGGGAAGATACAGGAACAAGATGAAAAAACAAGGGAAGAAAGTGCTCCAAACAAACCAAGATGCTGTATTGATAGAATCCAAGGACAGCATAGCAGTAGAAATGCCAGAAAAGGCATTCAGAATGTACGTAATTAAAGTGATCCATGAAGCAACGGAAGAGATATGAGAGGAAATGCAAGCCATGAATGATCACACCAATAAACAGTTAAAAGAGTAACTTCAGGAAGCAAAAGATCACTTCAAAAAAGAGATAGAGATTCTGAAAAAAAAGAAAAAACAAAAACAGAAGTCCTTGAAATGAAGGAAACAATAAACCAAATAAAAAACTCAATGGAAGCATCACCAACAGACAAGATCACTTGGAAGACAGAACTTCAGACAACGAAAACAAAATATTTAATCTTGAAAATAAAGTTGATCAAACTGAGAAGATGGTAAGAAATCCTGAACAGAACCTCCAGGAACTATGGGTAGCATGAAAAGTCCCTCTCCTCAGGGCAGCAGCCTCCAGCAGCCTGTGCCCACTCCTGCCCCTCCACAATCTGCCCTCTCCTCAACACACAGTTACTGTCATCCCAGATCCTGCTGGACCAGACCATGTGTGGTGCCTGCCACGCTCTGAGCCCCGACTTCCCCTCCACAGCCTCTCCCCGCTCCCAGCATGCCCAGTCACACTGGCCTCCTCTGACTGCTCTGCCTGGAGGCACCAAGTCCAGCCTCTACCTGGCTGCCTCCTCCTTGTCATTCTGGCCCTAGCCGCCCAGTTAAATTTCTAGCACCATTAGCCTACGTTAGGCAGATCCACAGTCGCTCCTTTCCAGGACTTGGTTTTGTCACATCTTGACGAGGAGTGACCTCGCAGGTCCATGTGACATTGGTCACTGAGTCTCTCCCCACCGAGAGCAGCGAGGCTTTCCTTGGCCTTGTTCAGCTTCTCATCTCCGTCACCCAGAACAGCCCCTGGCCTTGCTACCCAAAGGGGTTACATAGCTGGGTGGACGAACAGTCTCTCATTGCTTGTACTCAGAACACTTTACTATGGTTTGGGTGCAGAGAAAGTAAGCGAGCACGTCTTTCAGAGCTGAAAGTCCATTTCCTCAGGATGCTACCTAGAAGAGGGCTCCCTCCAGGACTGCTGTGGCATGCAAACAACCCCATTTCAAGACACAGATGTAAGTAGCTCCCTTTGCCCTCTGGCCTTTTGCTTCGCTGCCAGGTTAGATCTTCAATAGCGGCTGCACTGTTTCCAGAAAGGTCTCTCAAATGCACCGACTTTTCACTGAGGACTGTTTCGTAGGCTTTGCTTCCCCTCCTGCCATCTGAACTGACCTACTGGTGATTAAAAGAGCAGAGGCCCTGCTGATAAGATGCCAGGGGCAGGGCACACAGCAGCCGACCTAATCAGCCAGGCCTGGCCGCCCAGGACCGTCCCACCCCCCATAGCCAGCTCCCCAGGCAGATTTCACAGCAGCCTCCAGAAACCTAGAGGGCCATGAGATCCCAATGCAGGATCCAGGGGCCTGGCGTCCGAAAAGAGATGAACCCGGAAACCAACATCTCACGTATTTTCACTGGAAAGTTAAATTAGCATTAACTAAAATACAAGGGCAAAAAGAATAAGCCTCTCGGTGACGACTTCAAAGTCATCCATTTGTGCTGATGGGGGAGTGGGTCAGAGTTCGCCTCACGCCTTGGCTCTGGGCGACGCTGCTCTGCACTGTGGTTAGATGCAGGCACCAGAGGCTGCGGCGGGACACAGCGGCACGACAGCCTGCTGAAGAGCACGCCTAAAGAATGATGTGGAAAGCTTCAGGTGGACGGCCAACCAGCCATGGGTGCGTGGAATTCCTCCCCCCTCCCCGAAAAGCACATGCTGATGTCCTGCCCCAGGCCTCACAGTGTGCCCTTATCTGGAAAGAGGGTCACTGCAGAAGGGACAAGTAAGGAGGGGGGTGACAAAGGGCCAAGATGAGCCCTGATCCAGGTCAACTCGTCTCCTTACAAAAAGGGGAAATTTGGATAGAGTGACAACTGGCTCCCAGTACCAATCCTTTTCAGTCCCAATAGGCCCAATGTGTTTACTGTGGATCACAATCAGGATACATAAAAATGTGCTATGTAAATACATAGATAGATAATATTTTGATCCACTTTGTTCCCACAATGACCCCAAAGGGGTCACACTGTCATTCCCATTGTTCAGATGAGACAAGTCAAGGAGGAAAGAGGCCAAATGACTTGGCCCTATTCCTATACTAGCAGGTTCTGGGCCAGGGTGATGCCCCGACAGGCTGGCTCCTGGCCCATGCTGAGCTCCATCTCTGGGTCAAAGCCAAGCATGAGACAGCACAGCCAGGGCAGGCACAGCACAGTGCTCACAGAGCAGACAGAGGGAGCTCAGGACCATCTGAACTACAGAATGACAGAAGGTGGCTAAGAGATGTGCATGCCAGCTGGGGCCTGAGGGACCAGAGGAGCGGGGCGAACTCTGGCTCAGCAAAGGAGGGGGTGAGGCATTAGGTGTAAGGAAACACAGGAGTTCAGCGGAGAACTGGTGGAGTCACCCAGAGGACGCAGAGGCCAGCTGGAGACAGAGCTTCGGGGAGCCAGCTCCAAGTGTCCAGGAAGAGCCCTTCTTGGGGACTGAAGCTCAGAACAACCCAGGAGTGAAGAGAGACAGCCAAAGAAGACCCGACAAAGGCGGGGCAGGAGGGACAGAGGTGCCCCTTGAGCAGTTAGAATTCACTCTACAAAAGCAGTCATGGGGATCCAGCCCAGCCCCCGCCCCATACAGATCCAGCCAGGTGCCCATAGTGCACCTCCGTGTGGGAGCACTGCGCCCTGCATGGGAACATCACACTGTACCATCCCATCTACCAATCTCCATCTTGGGACACCTCCACTGCCATCTTGGATTACCTCCACTGCCACCGCCACCATCTTTAGTCGGGGTAGTTTCCATTTTGGAATGCCTGCTGGAGACTAGAAGCGCATTATCAAGATACCTACAGGTTAACTGCTGCTGCCACCACCAACTAGGTATATGGCCACTTCCATCTAGGGATAACAGCCAGGACCTGAAAGATCATCACCAAGGGCCCTGCAGGCTTGGTTACATCTGAGATAACCCTGCTAGGTATGTTAATAGCCACCATCTTGCTGCAGAGGCTGGAAAGAGGCTCGCAAAGGATTGGTAAGTTGGAAAAGGGTATGAGGGTGTCTTGATTCCAACCATCCAGGTACCCACCAGGATTCCAGAGACAACTCAGGCAGCTCTTGCTGGAACTCCATAATCAGCCTGGCCCACGACCACCTACACAATATGGCACTCAATGATTACCTACTCCTGCCAGTTTGGCAATCAACAGCGCCCTAAGCTCCTCAATTCCCAGTCTCCCAACCACCCTGTACCCACAGCTCTCAAAGCCTGGTCCTGATTTGCCCAAGACAAAATAGATTTCTGAGACAGGTGCACAGGTCCCAGTGCTCAGCCCTCAGGACCTCTGGAAAGAGAGGTTCCTGACTGGGAAGTTGAAAGGGCGGAGGCAGGGGAGATACACTGTGGAGGCTAAATTAGAGACCAGGAATTGTGGAACCCATTGATGAGGGAAAGGGCTAAAACCAGGTTCCTGTGTTAAATGAGTAGACCCCAAAATAGAGTCTGGGGTGCAGTCTTCCAGAGGGACTGGCAATTGCTATACCCTGCCTCCAGGAGTCCCTTCTCCAAGACTAATCCTCCCACCTTACTAACTGTCACCATCCTGAGGGAGGAGTTACCAGCAAACCCCAGACAACCCACCTATCAGAAGAGAAGGGAGGCAGAGGAGATCCCAAACTCCAACAGAAACAAGTGTTCAGTTTTCCTTCAAGACTCTTTTTTGTTATTCCTTCTTTTTTTCTTTTATCACTTCCTGCTCTCACAGGATCTTCCTGATCCTTCTCCCATCATATTTGAAATCAGGTACTTTGTATGCATCAGGCTACTGAGAACTGGGAGGCTTGAGTTATAGTTTTATTGTAGATTCTTTTTTTTTCTTTTTTACTCACTCTTTCTATTTTTTTCTTATTTATCTGTTTCCTTGGAGTCTCTTTTTCCCATTTCTCCTGCTAACAACTAATTTCTTTTGATTCCTCTTTCACCCTTCCTATGATCTTATACCTCTACATTCTCACCTCTTAGTTCATTAACACCCCTCCCCCATTCTCTTTGTCCACCATTAGAAATTGTAGACCTTATTGCAAACCTATTGTCTATGCTATAGATAATAATCAAATGCATCATCTGTTTATTACAACACAGCTGTTAACATCTTAATAGGGGCTACTTGGTTTAAGGCTGCATATTGTTTGCATCGGGTGCTGTTAACATTGATCTCCCCCTTAAAGGTGAGGTATTGGAAACCTGCAGGGACACTATAAATCTATAGGGTGGAAACTGTAATACCTCACGTCCACATTGCTAGAGGGGAAGATACAGGAACAACATGAAAAACCAAGGGAAGAAGGCATCCCAATCAAACCAAGATGCTCTATTAATAGAATCATTGGCAACATGGTAGAAGAAATGTCAGAAAAGAAGTTCAGAATATACATAATTTAGGTGATCCATGAAGTAAAGGATGATATAAGAGAGCAAGTGCAGGCAGCAGGAGATCATTCAATGAAGAGTGAAAAGAGCAAATGCAGAAAGCAAAAGATTACTTCAATAAAGAGATAGAGATTCTAAAAAAAAAACAAACCAGAAATCCTTGAAATGAAGGAAACAATAAACCAAATTAAAAACCCAATAGAAAACATCACCAACAGACAAGATCACTTGCAAGACAGAACCTCAAACAATGAAAACAAAATGTATAATCTTGAAAATAAAGTTGACCAAACAGAGAAGATGTTAAGAAATCATGAATGGAACCTCCAAGAATTATGGGATATCATGAAAAGACCAAATTTAAGAATTATTGGAATAGAGGAAGGCTCAGAGATACAAACCAAAGGAATGAACAACCTATTCAATGAAATAATGTCAGAAAATTTCTCAAACCTGAAGAATGAAGTAGAAAATCAGCTACAAAAAGCTTACAGAACATCAAATGTACAAAATTACAACAGATCCAAACCAAGACACATTATAATGAAAATGCATCACTTACAAAATAAAGATAGGATTTTAAAGACCACAAGAGAAAAATATCAGATTACATATAGGGGGAAACCAATTCAGATATTAGCAGATTCCTCATCCTAGGCCCTAAGAGCAAATAAGTTCTGGAACGATATATATATATATAGCTCTGAAAGAACATGGTTGCCAACCAAGGATCTTATATGCAGCAGAACTAGTCTTCGGATTTGATGATGAAATTAAAACCTTCCATGATAAACAAAAGTTAAAAGAATTTACAAATAGAAAGCCTGTGTTACAGAATATTCTCAGCAAAATATTCCATGAGGAGGAAATGAAAATCAACAATGTAGGTCAGCAAAGGGGGGAACTACTCTAAAGGAAAAGCCCATCAAAGGAGAAACCAAGTCAAGTTAAAAACGAAAAATAAGCCAAAATGACCAGCATTACAAATCATATCTCAATAATAACCCTGAATGTTAATGGCTTAAACTAATTAATCAAAAGACATAGACTGGCAGATTTGGTTTTTAAAAAAGACCCAACAATATGCTGCCTTCAAGAGACTCATCTCATAGGAAAAGACATCCACAGACTGAAGGTGAAAAGATGGGAAAAAACATACCATGCACACAGACTCTGTAAAAAAGCAGGGATTTCCTTCCTCATATCAGATAAAGTGGACTTCAAGCCAATGTTAGTCAGAAGGGATAAAGAAGGACATTTCATACTGCTTATGGGAAACATAAATCAGGAACATATAACATAAATATTTATACCCCAAACAATGGAGCATCCATGTACAGCAAACAAACCCTGCCCAGCTTCAGGACTCAAATAGACCACAACACAGTAATACTGGGTGACTTTAACCCACCTCTCTCACCACTGGATAGATCTTCCAAACAAAAACTAAACAAAGAAATCATAGAACTCAATAAAATAATCAATAATTTAGACTTAACAGACATATTTAGAATATCCATCCACCAATGAGCAAATACACTTTTTTCTTAGCAACACATGGATCCTTCTCTAAAACAGACCATACCTTATGCCACAAAGCAAATCTTAGCAAATACAAAAAAATTGAGGCACTACCCTGAATTCTATCAGATCATAATGGAATGAAATTAGAAATCAATGATAAAATAAAAATAGAAACTACTCCAACACCTGGAGACTAAATAATATGGATAGCAGAAGACATCAGGAAGGAGATAAAAAATTCTTAGAGGTAGATGAGATCACCAATACAACACACCAAAATCTCTGGGATGCTATGAAGTCAGTACTAAGAGGAAAGTTCATTGCATCAAGCTCATTTATTAAAAGAATAAAAAGTCAATAAATAAATGACCTAACATTACATCTCAAAGCCCTAGAAAAAAAAGAGCAGATCAATATTAAAAGTAGTAGAAGATAGAAAAGATTAAAATCAGAGTTGAAATCAATGAAATTGAAGCAAAAGAAACAATTGAAAAAATTAACAAAACAAAAAGTTGGTTCTTTGAAAAAATAAACAAAATTGCTAAACCCTTAGCCACATTAACCAAAAGAAAGAGAAAACTCAAATTACTAAAATTATGAAAAAGGAAATATCATGATGAACGTTATTGAAAATAGAAAATCTTGAAGACATTGACAAATTTCTAGAGACATACAATCCTCCCAAACTGAATTAGGAGGGCATATACAATTTAAAAAGATCAATTTCAAGCAATGACATAGAAGAAGCCATCAAAAGTCTACCAACCAAGAAAAGCCCAGGACCAGATGGATTCTCAGTCAAGTTCTACAAGACCTTCAAAGAAGAACTAATACCAACAAAGTATTTCATGAAATAAAAGAGGAAGGAACCCTTCTAAACTGGTTCTTGAAGCCAGTATCACCTTGATACCAAAACCAGACAAAGATAAATCAAGGAAAGAGAACATCAGACCAATATCCCTGATGAATATAGATGCAAAAATTCTTAACAAAATTTTGGCAAATCACATACAAAAAATATTAAAAAGATAGTGCACCACAACCAAGTAGGGTTCTTACCAAGGATGCAAGGTTGTTTCAACATTCAGAAATCAATAAAAGTAATTCATCACATCAATAGACTTAAAGACAAGAATCATACAATCATTTCAATAGATGCAGAAAAAGCATTTGATAAAATACAGCACTCCTTCATGTTCAAAACACTAGAAAAACTAAGGATAGCAGGAACATACCTCAACATTGTAAAGGCTATCTATGCTAAGCCCATGGTCAACATCATTCTAAATGCAGAAAAATTTAAAGCATTCCCTCTGAAAACTGGAACAAGACAGGGATGCACTCTTTCACCACTTCTATTCAACATTATCCTTGAAACACTAGCCAGAGCAATTACACAGAAGAAAGACATTAAAGGGATACAAATAGGAAAATACAAACTCAAACTATCACTATTTGCTGATGACATGATTCTATATTTAGAGGATCCAAAAACTTCCACCAGAAAACTTCTAGAACTAATAAATGAATTCAGCAAAGTAGCAGAATATAAAATTAACACTCAAAAACCTAGTGCATTTCTATTCATAAGTGATGAATCATCTGAAAGAGAAATTAGGAAAACTACCCCATTCACAATAGCCTAAAAAAAAAAGTACTTGGGAATCAATCTAACAAAAGAGGCAAAAGATCTCTATAATGAAAACTACAAAACACTAAAGAAAGAAATTAAAGAAAACCTTAGAGGTTGGAAAGATCTCCCATGTTCTTGGATAGGCAGAATTAATATTGTCAAAATGGCCATACTACCAAAGTGTTATACAGATTCAATGCAATTCCAATTAAAATTCCAATGATGTTCATCACAGAAATAGAGAAAGCAATCATGAAATTCATTTGGAAAAATAAGAGACCCAGAATGGACAAAGCAATCCTGAGCAGGAAGAGTGAAGGAGGAAGCATCACAATATCAGAACTTCAACTATACTACAGAGCCATAGTAACAAAAACAGCATGGTATTGGCACCAAAATAGGCAGGAAGACCAATGGTACAGAATAGAGGACACAGAGACAAACCCACATAAGTACAGTTATCTCATACTAGACAAAAGTGCCAAAAACATACAATGGAGAAAAGATAGCCTGTTCAACAAATGGTGCTGGGAAAACTAGAAATCCATATGCACCAAAATGAAATTAAACCCCTATCTTGCCCTCTGCACAACACTCAATGGAAAATAGATCAAGGACTTAGGAATTAGACCAGAGACCCCACACCAAAGAGAAGAAAAAGTGGGTTCAAAACTTCCTCATGTCAGCTTAGGACCAGACTTCCTTAACAAGACTCCAAAAGTGTGAGAGATAAAATCAAAAATCAAAAATGGGAAGGATTCAAACTAAAAAGCTTCTTCTTAGCAAAGGAAATAATCAATAATGTGAAGAGAGAGCCTAAAGAATGGGAGAAAATCTTTACCGCACGCACTTCAGATAGAGCACTAATCTCCAGACTTGATAAAGAATGCAAAAAGCTTAACACCCAAAATACAAATAACCCAGTCAATAAATGGATTAAGGAACTGAGCAGATACTTCACACAAGATATACAATTGATCAACAAATATATAAAAAAATGTTCAACATCTCTAGTAATCAGAGAAACACAAACTACCCTAAAATTTCATCTCACTCCAATTATAGTGGCAATTATCAAGAATATGAGCAACAATAAATGTTGGCGAGGATGTGGGGGAAAAGGTACACTCATACATTGCTGGTGGGACTGCAAATTGGTGCAACCACTCTGGCAAGCAGTATGGAGGTTCCTCAGAAAACTTGGAATGGAACCACCATTTGACCCAGCTATCCCACTCCTCAGTTTATAACCAAAGGACTTAAAATCAGCATCCTACAGTGATGCAGCCACATCAGTGTTTATAGCAGCTCAATTCACAATAGCTAAATTGTGGAACCAACCTAGATGCCCTTCAATAGATGAATGGATAAAGACACTGTTGGATACACCATGCGATATTACTCCACCGTTAAGAGGAATAAAATCATGGCATTTACAGGTAAATGGATGGAGTTGGAGAACATCATGCTAAGTGAGATAAATGAATACCAAAAAACCAAAGGCCAAATGGTTTCTCTAATAAGTGGATGCTGATACATAATGGGGTGGCGTGTTTAAGGGAAGAATGGAGGAACTTTGGATTGTGTAGAGGGAGGGAAATGAGAGGCGTGGAGGGGGCAGGGAAAGATGATGAAATGAGACAGACATCATTACTATCTATACACATGATTGCATAAATGGTGTGACTCTACATTGTGTACAACCAGAGAAATGAAAGGTTGTGCTCCATTTGTGTGCAATGAATCAAAATACACTCTGCTGTCATACGCAACTAAATAGAACAGACAATTTTTTTTAAAAAAGCAGTCATGGGTGCTGAGCACCTGGTCAGAGCAGGTACTAGCCAAAACCACAGGAGCAGTTCACCCCGGGGAGGGGCCCTGGTGGTGCTCACACTGGGTGTAGATGTGATGACGAGGGCAGCCTTAGATTGTGCTTGCTGGTCAGGCTGGCCCTCCCTGGGCATGGCGACAGCAGAACAGGAATCTTTCATTTAACGTGTCCTTGCAATCCCTCCCCTCGGGGTCCTTCCACAAAAATCGAATCCACCGTGGCCCAGTTTCTCAGCAACCTGAGCTGCTGCGGTGACTCCAGAGCCCAGGCCATGGCATCTGAGCCCGCTGGTATGTGTGCTGACTTCCAGTGACAGCAGCCCCATGGGACAGAGCCACCCTCTCGCTCACCCCACGCATGGCCTGGTGTCCTCACAATGCTCAGTGCTGCGTTCAGCAAGTGACTGGATATAGAAAATACAGATTTAAAGGTGTTTCCCTCTAAAACTAGGAGCTGAAATAAGGCATCAAAAAGAGAGGCAGGGCCCCCACCTATGACATCACCTAATCCTGCTGGGACTTGCCAAGCTCATGAAGGTGCCACGGAGATGGAAAGGGACAGCAACGCCCAGCTGAACCTGGAAACGCTGAGCTGCCTACAAGAAACCACCTGACCAGAAATGACCCAGTCACCTCTAGCATCGGGGCAGAGGTCAGGCTGGCAGGCCAGGTTGGCCTGGAGCGGGGACTGATGTGCTTGAATTCTCTGAAAGCAATGTCACTGAGACATTTTTCTTATGTAAATAAAATTCTCTCAGTGCACATCTCCAGCAGCTAAATGAGGCTCAATTACACACTGCTAATTTAAGCCGCGCTCTGCATTCCGACCGTATACCTAATTACCCTGTTTAGTTCTTAATGATCAGATCTTTGCCTGCATGGATATCTAGTCTGTCATTAATCTTTGCTCTAGTTGGGTTTCTAGTTATTTAAAAGAATAAATCCTTTGAAAGAATAGAATTTGATTTGAGAGGAATCATATTAGAGACTTTTAAAAAAATATGTAAGAAGCAAAGAAACTCCTATCACTTAAATTGTATTTATTCATCTATGTGATGAGCAAGACTGTTTTGGACTCTGACATCTAGAATCAAATATTTCAGTTGGGGACAAAGATGAAGTTAATAGACAATAATAAATCATAAACTGTGAATAGATCACAGAGAATTAAGAAATGGACTAGATGAGAAGATTAGGGGATGACATTGGGTGAAGAGGTGCTAAACCCCAGAGGTGAGGTCAGGGTCCCCTGGGTGCATTGTGATGAGAAGGTGTCATCCACAGAGGGAGCCTGCGGAGAAGAGGCAGGAGGGAGCATGTGGAAGAATCTTTGGGCGGCACGATTCTGGCACATGGAGGGGAGGCGTCAAGAGCATCTGAGTGTAGAGCTCACAGGATGTGGACTTGGCCTGGGTGCCAGGATGGACGAAGGCCGTGAGGACCAAGGTGGCTCCTAGGCTGGAGAGGCACGCTGAACGCCTGGGCAGAGTGCCCCTGGAAGGCGCAGCTTCAGGGCTCTGCACTGGTTGCCCACAGGGGCTCCGTTTGGACTCTGAAGAATTGAAAGCAGCCCTAGGTGGAGACAGGTGAATGCCCTAGGTCTGCTCCCTGTGGCAGGTGACCAGTAGCAGAGAGCACCAGGACATGCTCCTGATGAAGAAGCATCGTGTTCGGAAGCAAGCAGAGGTGCAGTGTGACGGGAACATGGAGCTTGGCCCCACAGCCACCATGCTGCCCACTCCACGCCATTCCCTAACGGATGGAGGACTCCAGCTGGAACCACCGCGAGGCCTGTCTGGATGTGGAAATGAACCTGGAAACACAGAGGTCACAAGGAATGAAAACGGACCCTATGTCGTGGCCACTTCGTGTCATGGGTAATGGTTTTCCACACTGAGCATAACGGCCTGTTGATGGTTGTGAGAGCAGCTTCATGGATCATGGCTTTTTAACAAATAAAAGCGAAGCGCATAGGAAACATGATATGCGTTGAACAGCGGGGATACGTCCCCTGTGCAGGTCTGGTGTCTGTCCCAATGTGCACAGATGGGGTCACGTGTGCATGCGTGGGTGATACGCATGCTGGTCTCCATGGAAAGCCTCTGTTTCACTCTGCATTTCTTGCTGTCCGTGAACTATGTCTGAAGAGCACCCTCCACATGCTGGAGGCAGAGCTTGCTTTCTGTGCCCAGGCGTCCACGTCTTCCTGAGTCTAATCACCCTTACGCACACCAGGTGGCATCTTTGGGAATCTCACAGCTTTCTTTTAAGTATGCAGATGAGCAGGCATAAGGTCACAGACTTGTCACATTACAGTGGGAGCACAGAGGCAGCTGCTGGGGTCTTTAAATTGTTACATCGTTAGGAGGTCTCGGACTGAGTTTGCTTCCTGATGACACATGCAGACATCTAAGAGAATTACGAGTTTCTGGAGCCATCCACAAAATAGAGACATACTTAGAAAACCACCCTAGTGTGGAAACCATGTCGCCTGCAGCTCCCAGGGCCACTCCATCCCCAGAGCCTCAGTTTTTAGTTGTCTGATCCCACAAGAAGCTTTGAGATTGTCTTTTGGGTCTGGGTCCCAGACCCTTCAATGAGACCCTTAGGTACCCTAAATGACACCCCCAGATCTACTTCATCATGAAATCCATTGCCATCAGCATCTTTGTGAAAAAAAAAAAAAAAGATTATTATAAAATCACAGTTATTGACTGTCATATGTAGAGTTAGTAATGGGGTCAAAGATAACATAAGATTCATTCCTCGTTGCAGGTTAAGAATCGTGGGAAGTAACAGTGCCTGTCATCATGGCAGAGAACAGCAGCAAGTGCTGAGGTAGAGAGGAGAGCACCTGAGCTGTGCTGCGCTGGGGAGGGGAGGAGCCCACGTGGCAGAGAAATCACCTTAGGACATAGAGGGCGGTCACTCTCCCTCTTCAAGGCTCCTCAATCTTTTTGATTCATTCAAAGAGAAATCGTCAGTGGGGTGCCAAGAGCACCAGGCTGCATGCCTGCCCAGCCCCTCCACGAGAATGTGCCACCCGCTCTCGTGAAAGCAAGCCTCTCTGCGACCTCTCCAGGACTTGTGTGCCTCCCTTTCTTTTTATAAATAAAGGAGAAGAAAACCACAGCCTGGCATCTTTGGAAGTAACCGTGGGCTAGAATTCCGTGTCACTTGCTTCTGCTGTATCTGCACTCATACATATACTTTCCACTTAGAGGTAGTGATGCGAATTCTGTTCACAATTATGCCGCTTTACGTAAAGAAGAGTCATTTAAAAGACAGAATAAGCAACGGTGCTGATGGCATTCAGTGGTTGCAGATGATCACAGATGCAGTTCGTGAATGGCCAACATGGACATGCATGGCCCCAGGCTGCACGCTGGGGTGTCACATGTTGCTGCTTGAAGGCAGGTGAGCTGCAGCTGTGAGGAAGGACAGCGAAAGGACTCGGGCAGATGAGGCCACAAGAAGAGGCCTGTTGCCTGTGCAGAGTCCCCATAGTCCAGGCCTGGGGCAAGGGAGGCGCAGAGCAGCCTGGGACAGGGATCAGGAGCCGCGAGGCTGCTGTGGCGAATCACAGAGCCGGGTTTCTGGGAGACCTGGGGCTGGCGCCCGCCCATGCTGATGACCGCCATTTCCACCTGGTGAGGCTAGAAGTTAGCCCAAGGGAGAGAAGCAGGGGATGCTGGGGGCAGAGCAGACACTGACCAGGTGGCCAACCTGGACTGCAGTGACGGACCACTGATGGGGAGAGCCAGGCAGGTGGCAGGTGGCCCAGGCAGAAAGAGGCGTGGGGAGGCCAGCTGGAGTGTCCTTCATGGGGTCCTTGGGTTTGCCAGGGGCCAGGGCTGGTCTTCCAGGGGAAGATCTGGCTTCCTGAGGTCATCTCTCTTTTCTATCTGTCCTCCGCAGCTGTCCTCTCCTATTCCTCCTTCCAGTGCTTCTCTCTTTTCTCAGTTGAAAAAGTACAAACCACCCTGCTTACATGCAAAGTGGTGACCCACGTGCCTCTCGGAATTGCAGGTTGTCCACCTGGTGGTATCTGCCTTGTTTATCTTCCTTCCTTTGCTCTTTCCCTGCCCCATCGTCTTCTCCTAAAAAGCCACTACAATAAAGGAATAGAACACACATTCCATGTTGAGTTTTATTCTATTCCCCATGTTGGCATCCATGAACTACATGTTCACATGAATAGTTTTATAGTTTCTCTTCTCAGATTAACATGAATTACTTGCTCTTTACCATGGAAAAATGTACCTTTCCACCCAGCATCATGCTTTCTTAATTTCCATTGTGATCCAGAGACCTCCAGTTCCTTCTTCTGCAGGGAACACTGTATTTCCCTGTCTGGAGGTTACTCATGATAACATCGCAGTGAGGCTCCAGGGACAGCATGTGTCCCTGCCTCCCTCGTCACTGCTGTCTCCTCGGCCCTCAGAGCACTGCATGGTGCATTCAGAAAAGTCACTTGTTACTCGTTTGTCAAACAAATCGATCAGTGAGCCCACTGGCTTCACCAATGGACTTCAGGACTGCTGCCATTATTCCACTGACCTTCACAAGTTCCCTGGGTGCACAACCTAGAATGAGATCATTGTGCTGAGTTTTTGTGCTTGAAGTATTGCTGGCCCCTTGGAAATGCTGCCTGGCTTCTTGATGGCGTGACTTGGCGCACCCTGTGGGTGGCTGAGGTGGGTGAGGTGGCTGCTTTTCCCATGGGGCTGAAAGGAGGTTCCATGTTGCTGGGTTCCTGAGCCTCTACTTCCTGCTCACAGCTCGATGCAGTGCTGTCCCTTTTCTCAAAATACAACATACATTTTTAAAACACCGATAAGACTTTGTCGAAAGGAGGAGTTCAATTATTCCAAGTAGGAAACAATGCTAAGGGTGAATGAAGTTTGGTGAGTTCTGAGCCTCACAGCTGGAGGCCTGAGGAGCCTCCCAGCTGTGGACACCTGCCAAGTGCTTCCTATGCAGGGTGCAAGAGGTAACCAGGAGCTCCAGGCGGGCCTCCCCAGCCCCCCAGGCCCTGAGCGGTTCCTCACCGTGTGCAACAGCGCCCGCCCCATTAGTGACAGGAGCCACTACTCAAGAGCCCTGCAGATCTGAACCGGGCCTTTACCTCACTCTGTCCCCAGCCACCTCAGAGGTAAATGGAGATGAAATACAGCGTTTAGGAAAGAATAAACACTTGAATATAATACTTATGTTCACTTTTCCACGCAAAAGAACTCTCAATGGATTTTGTAGTCTTTAAAAAAATTCAATGAAAAACACATGCAGGACAGGAAATCTCCTGTTAGACACGGAGATGGTCACTGAAGGGAACAGTGAAATGTCACACCAGCTCTACTCAAGCCCAGTAAGCAGGGCATGCAGTGTGGTCACCCTGATCCCTCGGGGCTGCGGACCCAGCTGCTCTCTCCTTCCTCGTAATTCAACATGTGTTTAATAAAAGTGGGATTTTTCTGCACAAAAGATGAATAAAAGTCCCCAGTGTTTTAAGATAATTTGCTCTCTCCTTGAGAGAGAGTACAAAGGGTTTTCTCCAGTGTACTTTTGCTCATTTTGATACCTTCTGATAAATTATTCTCATGTCATGCTGAGAAAACTTCAGCTTGTGGCTTGAGAAGGGGTATGATAAAGCCATTATAAATGGCTAGCATTGAAGCCATCCTTCTTTCATTTCTTGGTATTAAAATTTAATTAGAGACTATCCTTTTAAATAACCACCATTTTATGGAGAGAAATAGAAAAATGAGGGCCATAAAAAAAGATTACATTATAAAAACAGACATCTCACTGTGGGCACCACTTCTTTCTGGAATATTCTAGAGATACCCACCATAGTTGGCAAACACTATAATAGATCACACTGATTTCCATCAGAGGTGTTTTAGCATCAGTATTATCCAGACATATTTACTAAGTTCTTTATTAAATTCCGAAATTCATTTTGATGTGTGCATGTGGAATGGGGATTGAAACCAGTTTGAGTGCGTACACCAGGAAAGCACTACCCCCAAGCTACATCCCCAGCCTGAAAATATTTTTCTGGTGCTGGGGATCAAACCCAGGGACTCATGCATCCTAACAAGTGTTTACCCTTGAACTGTATCCCAAGGCCCAAACCATTTTAACCCCATGAAGTAAGATGACTAGGATCTCACCACCCAAACCATTGCTAAGATCCAGGGTAAACCTGGATCCAGGGGACTCAGATTCATTGAAGGAGTGACCAAGCCAAGCCGAGCCTCCTCTGGAAAGCAGATATGACCCGTGAGACAGCTGGAGGGACAAGCCCCCCACACCTCTCCTGTGGGATGGTGACTAATGGTTCTTGCTGGGCATGTCCTCTGCAATGTCCACCCTGCACTCACCACAATATCACACATCACTTGAGAGCAGGGGGTTTGCAAGATTGTGGAAGGGAAGGGACAGATGAACAATGCCCATGACCGCATCCTCAGGGGACACTCTGTGCCCACGAGTCTGGCTACTCACCCTGGCAGGTGTGAACAGGAGGGCTGCATAATTCAGGGTAAGAAGCGGACAGCAGGACTTTGATGAGCTGACTGCAGGTGCACCCTGCTCTGAGCTCTCCTGAGGCTTCCTCTCTTAATACCGCACGGGTGTAACTTCCCCTGGGCTGCCACAAAGCAGCTCAAACCGGGTGACTTACTGGCAGACACCACAGATCACTTCACGGCAGGCCAGAATCAAGTCCTCGGCAGGGCAGTCTCCCACCAGCCTCTGCAGAGTCCCCCTCCTCATCTCTTCCAGCTTCCCGGAACCGTGGGCACTCCTCGGCTTGGAGCGGCATAACACACGCCTCCGCCTCATCCTGTGGCCACATTGCTCTGGGTTGAAATACCCCTCGACCTACAAGGCCACCAGTCCCATTCGGTTAAGGGCCACCCACTCCAGTGTGACCTCACAACAGGTGATCAAGACCTCTGCAGTGACCTACTTTCACACACAGTCACACACTTAGCTGCTGGGAGGCTGGTGCGACACCGTGCTGCTTTGGAAGCCCTCCCTTTCCATATGACATGGAATGACAGAGGGTGAGACTGTACCGATAGCTGTTTGCAAAAAGGTGTATTTCTCCCAAGGGAATAGCTGCATTGTGGAACAAGCAGGAGGGAAATCAAGGTTCCTACCGCAGGAATCGGATGGCATGGGACCACTGTCCTCCCCAACCTGTGGCATGGAGCTCGGGCCACAGCCTTGGTCCCCGCACAGGTGTGTGCCGCAGCCTTACTTGGCTGTTAGAACAAGCAACTGCCAGTTCTGCTTCTTTGGTGAGCTTTGAAGGAAGCATCTCCCTATTTAAAAATCTACAAACCAAACACATAAACACAATGGAAATCTTGATGGAAGCTTAATTCTACACTTTGCTTTCTTTTACAAGGAGGATCCTTGTAAAAAGAAAGCCCCACTTCTTAACATGAACTGCAAGCAAGGAGGGCAGATAAAGGAGCAGAGGGAAGAAGCCTCCGCTCAGTGGAATCCAGTGATAGAATGTGCTAGAATGTCTTTTAAAGCCACACTCTAAAGTATCCTATTGCATCTTTCTTTTGGGGAAACACTTTTAAGTTTGGAAGCTTTGTAAGGAGATTGAGCTCTCTCCCCAGTGTTTGTGCTCCCATGGTGTGTCCCCCAGGCAAGTGTCAGGTACAGCATCAGTGGCAGACCCATCAGGACGGCAGGCTCCTGATGGACTGGCTCAGCTGGTGTCTGCATCAGGGCCGTGCAGCATGAGGCAAGCTCATCCAGCACATGCCTGCTCGCTGGTGGTGCTGACAGGAGCGTCACTCCACAGCTTTTTATTGGAAATTCTTTGCTGCAAGAATGAAAAGAGTTGTTCACTGCAAAGTGTCTCTTGAGTATGGTCTGTTGCTAGCAGTGTGCATATAGGAGGGTCTACACTGAGACTTGGGGCTATCTCCGAAGAAAGGAAGCTTGACTCTCTCCTTGATTCTTCCCAGGGAGAAAGACCTCTGCAAAGCAGGGCAGAGACTGGGCCATGGGAACCAAGGTGCACTCAACTACCAGCCCAGGATGCGTCTGCCTAGGTGCATGTCTCGTCCTGCCCCAAAGGTGCTTTCTTACCACCCGACTGTCTCCATGGTTATTGTACAAGTGCTCATCAGCATCAACACATCCCCCACACCCATCATAAACACTGGACGAAGAGAGATTCCTGAACTTGATCCTCAGTGCTCCCTGAGTATGCACCGTGAAGGAACTTAACTGGCACTTTATAGAAGAAGATATACGAATGGTCAACAAATAGATAAAAAAAAGTCCCAATTAGAGAGATGCAAATTAAAACTACACTGAGATTCCACCTCACTCCAGTCAGAACAGCAATTATCAAGAATACAAGCAACAATAAATGTGGCGAGGATGCGGGGGAAAGGGACACTCAAACATTGCTGGTAGGACTGCAAGTTGGTGCAATCACTCTGGAAAGTAGTATGGAGATTCCTCGGCAAACTTGGAATGGAACCACCATTTGATCCAGTTATTCCACTCCTTAGTATATATCCAAAGGACTTAAAATCAGCATACTACAGTGACAAAGTCACATCAGTGTTTATAGAAGCTCAGTTCACAATAGCTAAGCTATAGAACCAACCTAGATGACTTTCAACAGATCAATGGATAAAGAAAATGTGGTATGTATACACAATGGAATATTACTCAGCCATAAAGAAGAAAGAAATGGTGGCATTTGCTGATAAATGGATGGAATTGGAGACTATCATGCTAAGTAAAATAAGTCAATCCCCCAAAACCAAAGACTGAATGTTGTCTCTTGATATGTGAATGCTAACACACAATGAGAGTGTCCGGGGCAGGGGAAGAATAGAAGTTCATTAGATTAGACAAAGGGGAATGAAGTGAAAGGAGGGGGATGGGAATAGGAAAGACAGTTTAATGAATGGAACATCACTTTCCTATGTTCATATATGAATACATAACCACATCATGTACAACCACAGGAATGGGATCCTAATTAGAATAATTTATACTCCATGTTTGTATATGTCAAAATATACTCTACTGCCACGAATATCTAAAAAGAACAAATTAAAAGAGTGAAAAAAGTCAATATCTGTAAGCAATATTTTATACATCTGCTAAGACTCTAAAATGAATTGATTACCCAAGTGAGGGTTAATAAAAATGAATGTTTGGAAAATATTTGGAAAATTCAAACATCAGTAAAACAACACTCTGCCAGGTCAGAAAGACACTCATGGGCCTTCCTCAAATGAAATATATTTTAAATACTGCTGAACAAGAGTAGATGAGATACTCCGATATCTTACCGTACTACTAAGTACCGTGCCCTATGATGCGACTACTACTAAGATACTAGGATAGCTGTTTGAACCGTAAACCGAGTGTGTATTTCAATAAAACTTAGAAAACCAGTAACTACACAATTTGTTATAAACACCCTCAAGGTCATGAGAAGGGCAGGAGCGCCTGAGCTCAGGAGGTGGAAGGTGCCACGTGTCTATGACCCCTCCGGAGAGGACAAGGAAACCTCAGGTCTCGGGCACACCCTGGGCCTTGTCCCCCAGTCTGCCGAGCCAGCAAATGCCCCAGGGAGTGCTCCCCCAGGACCACAGCACCGTCACAGCAAAGTATCCGCAGAACAAGGCATCAAGACCCCGTGGTGATCACTCTAGGGCAGGAAGGCCCTCGCGCTCTGCAGTATTCGCAGGCCGTCCACTCAGCACGTGAATCTAACGGAAATGTCAAGTGGACTTATCCAAGTGCAGAACTGTGTAAATGGTGGGCTGCAGGGTCAACTGTGAAAGATGAAAGAATATTTAAAAACTGAAATCGTTCAAGCGCAAAGAGAAAATCTAGCACTTGACGCAGAACCCCAGCATTGAAGGGCAGCCCGTGGTGAAGCCCTGCTGAGCCGTCCCTGCCGCAGGACAGCGCTGCAGCCTGCTCCCTGCGCAGCAGACTGCAGCCTGCTCCCTGCGCATCAGACTGCAGCCTGCTCCCTGCGCATCAGACAAGGCCAGCTCCCTGCTCTGAAGGCGCTGCTCCCCCGCACCCGCCTCCAAGGAATGCAAACCCAGAGGGGTGCTGCCTGGCCTGGCTGAGTTCTCGCCCCGCCCACACCTGCAAGCCACACGAAGCCGCCAGGGTCAACCAGCATCTCCGCCTCTCTTAGGACCAAGGCGTACCCCCCTTGGCAGTTCCACGGAAAGGAAAGAGGATTCAGAGGAGCTGTGATGCAGACGGGAAAAGGTGTGTTTCCCGCAGCGGGGAGCTTCTGTTCCAGAGCAGGAGAAAATTCCAAGGAAACTCTAGCTCGGACTCACTTTATGACATTCATGTTTGTAAGTGTACGTATTTCAAACCAAAGTACGTAAAAATCCACACTTGCATTTTATAAGACTTAAATTGTATTTTTTCAGACTACAATATAGGCACAGTATGAAAAATCTGAAAAATGAAGACACGGTAAAGATCACAGCCTCTCCCTCTGGATTCCATCAGGAAAGTGAACAGCTGACCACAGCTAATGGCTCCGCCTCCTTTGTCCTCCGTGGGTCCCTTGTACGTATGTACATTTCTTAGATGAGCAGGTTTATGTTGCTATTAAAATAGCTTTGCACTTAGTTTATCCTACTCGATATTTCTATTAGACACACGTGCTGAGTGGATTGCCCATGAATGCTGCCAGATCATGAGTAGATTCTTGTCATTAGAATATTTTAACACAGAATTTTGATGCTTTACAGGAATCCATTAGGTAGATGTAGGATAATTTAATTAACTTATCTACTCTTGGGTGCTTCTAATGTTTCCTTGTTATAATTAAAATAAAATAAAACTTCCCACATTGATCTTTACCTACACTTCTAATTATTTCCTTAATATAGTCCCCTAAAGTTTCTGGGGTCAAAACTTGTAATTTTTTTTTTAACAAAAGACATTACAACAATGACTTGTTGGAATAGTTAAGGAATGAATTCTGTGGTGGTCAGCTGCTTAGAGTCTCAAGGTAGGAGTGAATTCACACTGTGTTCACCCATACGGCCCGTGGTGCACACCAGTGATACCACCATTTATCGGCGAGGAGTTCTGCTTCCCCAACATCTTGAACCCGATTCCCTATTCTACACTAACTGCCTGTCTTCAATTCTGGCCTCACCAGGGGAGAAGAGAAGGAGCAAGGATCTTACTGGTTGCCACACCCTGACATTCGCACATTACCTCATTTAACCCCCCCATCACTCTTATGGGTTGAGAGAGAGATGAGAGGTTCCACAAGGTCATAATTTGAGGACCGAGGTCACACATCCAGGTTTACTTGAGTTCCAACAATAGAATTTCCACAACATCAGACCAGATGACTTTTATTCAGCCAAGAAGAAAAATGGTAGAAGGCGTACCTGTTGAATCGCATGGGCTCTCAACTCCCTGCGGGTCACTGCAGGTCAGTCCCTCCTCACCCACGGGGAACATGTTCCAAGACCCCCAGTGGATACTGGGGTAATATGGAATCCTTTATGTGCAACTGGGGAGTAGGAGGAAGAACTGGAAAAAAGCGAGGCCACAATGGAGGGGAGAGGGCTTAGAAATGAGTGCATCTCAGGATCCATAACACATGCTGAGTGTTTCCTGAAGGGACCCAATGCACACATCACAGAAAGGAAGCTGCAATGAGATCATATTTCCCATGGTTGAACTGGTGGTCAAACAATTCCTATTATTACAGTTGATGGGAACATAATAAGTTCAATTAGTTAAATTTGCCAAAAGACTTCCAAGGTTTCTATAAAAACTCTAATAAGAAATTATAATGCATTATATTTTGACTTCTTCCCTTTTCCTTTCTTGGTTGGTTCTAAAAATAATTTGATGTGGGCCCACATGGTTAATATGAGAAGAGACTATTCAGGGACATTCATTATTTTTATTTTTGTTTTCATTAATTGAATGTCAAATGTGAAGATAAAAATTTCCTTCTTCAAAGGTCAGGTCCATTTCTAATTTCCTTCCAGATTTGTTTTTTAATAAAAAAAAATAAACAAAAAAATTTCAGTCACTTTGGAATTTGACTATGAAACAAAGCAGTTGTTTCCTCCTGGAGATTGTGCCATTTCCCTCTATTTCACACTGAAAGTGTTGAGAGTAATGTGAGTTCACTTTTCTTAGGAGCCTGACATTAGTCACACCTGGTTGAACACACAGTTTGGAAATGTGTGTCAGATTCTGTACTGCCTTTGTAAGAAATTTATTATCACTTCCTCATTTTTTATCTTAAATCCCTCAATTTTCATAATAGTTTAGAAATATTGAGAGCTTTCTCTTTATAGTAATGAACACAAAGAAAACTCTATGGAAAAAAAAACTTTATCATAGATCCTGTGCACTGGCAGATTTTATTTTATTTTATTTTATTTTATTTTATTTTATTTTATTTTATTTCTTCTTTTCCTTCTGGGCCCCTCATGGAGTGTGGATGGAGTGAGGGTTGGCCATTTGCAGTGGGACTGCTAGGCCTGGTCATTTGCCTGATTAAAAGGCCCCCCGCCGTGGCCCTTCCTGTCCTCAGCATGCATTTCACAGGCCAGGTCTGACGGCCAGCACTCTCCAAGGCCACTCAAGCCATTAGTGGGGTAGAAGCTGCCTCCTGGGGCCTGTGCCTGCGTGCTTGTCCCTTATCAAGGCTCCCAGCCCAGGGCCACTTGTGATGCTTGGGGACAGCTTGCAGTGCTGCCTTCTGAGTCAAGGTGACATTCACGACGTCCCATTTTACCTTCTGGGGAGGGTGCGTTGCTTTATTCTCCATTGCTACTACATCTCACCCAAAGCTAACTCTAACTCAAGCTCCAAACTACACATTTAGTTCACAAACATTTGTGGACAGGTGTTTCCATGGCAAACAAGAATCAACAAAATTTCACTGTCAACCACAATAGACACTAGATAAAGGGGATTCTTCACCCTCTTGCTGACCTTCCCAAACGACCCTAATGGTGGGAATTCGCTGAATATCATTAGATGAGATTTAGCACCGACTATTGCCCACACACTCAGAGTGGTTTCCAGAAAGAAGCACTGCCACACTGCTGCCACCTGACCACGACTACTAATCTATGCAGGACCACCAGGACCACCCCGCCATGCTCACTCCTGACAGTGGTAGCAGCATTAGCGACTCCTGCTCCACAGCAAGGTGTAGCTTGCAAGACTGTCACACATGAGACCTTGCTGAGGACATCTGTACTCAGCTGGCAGCTGCTGGGAAACCTTACTGCATGCCCTGGTACCTGGGCTGCAGGAGGCTACAGAATCCTCCTCCTCAGGACACTCATCCACTTTTAGGTGACATGTTACTTTGATTCACATTTTTTTTTTTTTTTTTTTTTTTGCTGTGCTGGGGATTGAGCCCAGGGCCTTGTGCATGTGAGACAAGCAGTCTACCAGCTGAGCTATATCCCCAGCCTCTGATTCACATATTTTAAGAGGTGATCCAACTTCAATGGTTTCTTAGTGCTTCTGAGTAAATTGCAAATGGTTGTCTTGAAGTTCAAAGTCATCTCAAACTTGACTGTGTCCTAACTAATAACCTACAACCTTTGGTCGTTGTGCAATTGACACCAAATGGCATTTTCTAACTAACACCCACTTGCACTGTTCATTTGCTCTCCCAAAAATGTCAAATGACCCCCAGGAAATCCCAAGCTCATGGTCGTACAGTTTATAAATGGTAGGAGCCGGGCTTGGTCTCTAGGGCTCTATGGTCCCAAGGTCCTGCTCCATCTGTCACCCATTGGGGATTACCCTGCATACTGAGGCTCCACTGTGATACTAGAACTTTCTCCTGGGCGGAGGCGCTGCTTTCCTTCTTCACATGTCCTGTGGCAAGCAGGCGTTGCCTGAGGAAGGAACGACTCCACCAAATGGAGCCCGAAGGTCCACCTCAAATAAACATTTCACATTTCTTCTGGGGGGAGGATTAATAAGGGATTCAGTGTTGGAAGCTGAGTTGCTTCTAGCTTCTAAGCAGGCCTATGACTCTTTAGGGAACCCACCTTCTTAGACTAGAGCCAAGGAAGTCAGTCCCTGCCTGCCTGCTGGTCAATTTTAGTCTTAATATTCCACTAAGTCTGAAAAATGGACTATTTACAGAAAGTGTCCATTGAAACTCAAAAACCTACAGGTATCCTTCCCAAACCTACCTGCGCTGGACTAGCTTCCTGAATCTCTGGTCATCAGACTCGACCCACCTCGTTACCTGTCTATATCTTACATGCATCTCATTTTCTGGGAACAAATTTTCCCAGAAACAACGGCCACATTGAGGGTTAATTCCAAGGGATCTGTCTATGGCATAGACAAAATGCTGCCGCAAAGCCATTCACATTGGCTAAGTGTTCTGCACATGCCCAGGAAAACCAAGAGAAAGAGCCAGGACACCAGATCTTCTACACCATTCAGATTCTGTGAACGAAGAGGTTAGTGATGTGTTCAAACAAAGATTTCAGAGGAAGTTCATGACATCAGAGAAAAACTGTGCAGACGACTCCTCCTACCCAGCCTCCTGCGGGTAGAAACAGTGTGTGCTCACGTGGCCCCGGGGGACTAGGGAAGGGAGGCCGGCACAGGCTGAGGGGTTTCCTTGGAAACACAGCGTTCCTTCAACACAGGGCCCTCAGATGTCGCGTATTTCCCAGGCCCTGCTGCGTGTCTCCCGAAATCTGCATAAATATCAGGATCAATTCAGTCTTCAGATGTCCTCTTCGGAGGTCCAAACTTTACTTACACTCCACTCAACAAACAGGGTCAGCCCCACTCCGGGTCCTTGGGAACAGGACAGAGGAGGGCGTGGTCAGCAGAGGGGCGTGGTCAGCAGAGGGACGTGGTCCCTCTTTGCCTGTGACTCCCCCCGCTGTCACTGTCTAGGAAAGCCTCCTGGGTGCGGGCTGCACTCCTGGCGCTGTTTGCTTTGTGCTCCTTTCCATTTTGATTCCATGAGTGGATCCTGTTTCCTAGGACATTCCTCCTGACGCTCAGGAGGCTGCAGGCGTGCCCTAAACCCCTCACACCTACTTATGAGGCCAAATAAATTCATGGAATGGAAGGCTACCTCAGCCAGCCTGTCATGTTGTTTAAGAGGAAACCTGCCTCACATGGCAAGAGGCTCCTGAGTCAGAGGAACGGGGCCACGTTCCTCCCTCGCAAGTTCAAAACATGTGACACGGGAACCTGGAACAAAGCCTCAGTTGCATTTGAGAAACTATTTTCTCAGTCAATGACACAAGCCAACCTAAAAGATCTTGGATCTAGAATAATCCACTGTGGTTGGAGCCATGCTTTGAATGGGGTTCCATATAAAATCCATAACAGGCAGGTTGGCTATTAGGTTTCGCTCAGTGGACAGCTAGTTCCTCCATCACAAGGACCATGAGAGACTGCGAGGTATGGAGGTGAGCAGGGCCCATGGCCCCTGGCACTGAGTGAGAGTTCAGAGCAGGGACAGCCCAGGGCAGGACAGTGTACCCACTGGGTGATGCAGACACCCTGAGAGTACCAAGCAAGGGTACTCTGGGAAGGCTTCTCAGCGAGCCTGCTCTCACATGGGACCAGAGCAGCCATCTGACCCCTCACCATGCACCCCTTGTGTGTGTAGTAGTTGGTTTAAAGTCGGAAGCTGTGCTACTGGTCAAGACCTGTGATGATGACCTGGTCCTGGTGTAAGCGTCACTGACACATGTTAAACATAGAACCCACAGAAAGCCCATGGCTTTGGTCTGGGAAAGACTTTCTGGAGATGACCTCAGAGCACAGGCAGCAAAAGTGAAAGCAGATGAATGGATGGCATCAAACTAAAAAGATTCTGCACAGCCAAGGAAACAGCCGGCAGAGTGCAGAGATGGCCCGTGCCTGGGGGGAGGCGTGTGCAAACCGTGCCCCTGGTAGGTGGTTAGTATTCAAAATACACCAAGAGCTCAAACCCCTCACTAGCAGAAGAACAAAGAGCCTAATTAAAAACCTGAGCAGAGGACATGAATAGACATTCCTCAAAGGACATACAAATGATCAACAAATATACGACAAGACGTTCAGTGTCACTAGCCATCAGGGAAATACAAATTGAAACCACCATGAGATGTCACCTTAGAGCCGTTAGAATAGTTATAATCCAAAACATGAAGGAGGCATGCGGCGAGGCCGTGCCAAGAAGGGAGCCCTCGCACAGTGTTGGTGGGAATGCAGATGAGTACAGTGTCACAGGATGGGACGGTGGTTCCTCACAGACCCAGATCCAGCAGTCCACTCCCAGGCAGGTATTCAGAGGAAATGAACTCAGCGCACTGAAGAGATGTCTACTTTCCCATGGTCATTGCAACTTATTCCCAATAGCAAGATTTGGAAAGGACCTGTGTCCATCCACAGCTGAATGCAAAAAGAATGTATGGACATGCACAGGAATACTACGCAGCTTTGAAGAAGAAGGGGATCCTGCCATCTGTGACAACATGGAGGAGCCTGGAGGGCATTATGCTGAGTGAAATATGCCAGGCACAGGAGGACAAATAGTGCATGAGCTCACTGAAATCTACCATGGGTGAAACCCCAGAAGCAGATGGCCAAATTGGGGGTTACCAGGACCTGGGTGATGGGGGACTGGGGAAATATTGGTCAAGGGTTATGAGCATACAGTCAGCAGGAACAAGTTTGAGACCAACTCCACAACACAGCGACTATAGTTATTTAGCAACAATGTGCTGTATGCCTGAAAAATCTGAGAGTAGATGTTCAGGGTTCGAGATGATGCATCTCAATGAGGTCAGTCAAGCCACTCCACAGCACATGCGTGCTTCAGAACACCACATCGTACCACGCGAATATATATAATTTATTTGAGTTTGTCAATTGAAGGAAAGTAAGACTTAGAATATAAAGTCCAAAATAAGTCAGGCCTGTTTGTGCCAATGCTTGATTCGTGCCGTGACCTTACCTGGCCTTCCAAATTCAAGGGCAGTGTCCCTTTCTCCCACCCACTGAATCTGGGAAGGAGTGTGACTGGCTGTGATCAACAGTAGGCCAGGCAGGTGAAGCCCCAGAGATTCCAGGCTTTTGCTCTGATGGAAGCTGGCGTCCACTCAGGGATCCACCCTCTCCAGTGCAGAGGATAGGCCACATGGAGGGGACACTGAGACACTTCATGTAGGAGGAAGCTCATGGGGAGGAAAGGTGAGCTTCCTCAGCCAAGCTCCTGGGCAGTGGGACCACCTTTGTCACTTCAGACCCAGTCCAGGTGACACCAGTTGGAGTAGAGAAAAGGGCCTCCAGAGCCCCGCTGCTTCCTACCCAAAGAGTCAGGAGTCACAGAGTAACGTGCGTTGTAGGTACTAAGTTTCCAGGGCATTAGGTACTAAGTTTCCAGGGGATTTGTTATGCACGTATTAACAACTGTAACTTTCTGGGTTACAACGATATGGCACTGCCTCCTGAGGAGCCCATCTAAGGGCCCCAGGACATTGTCAGGTGCTCTGGCTACCAGGTGGCCCTCTAGGGAAGACAGCGCCCAGAGAGTTCGCACAGCAGCAGCACCTTTGCCTGGGAACAGGCTTGAACTGCTAGAAAGAGAACAAGTTAAGCCTGGGCCACGTGAAGGCCCAACGTGAGAAAAAATCACAATGAAAGATGAAATTCTAATAAGCCTGGATTAAATAAAAGATAATAAGGGAAACCAAGTCTAACACAGAGCCAGGACTGAGAGCTCGTGTGGATGGTGTGGAAGATGGGAAAGAGAATAGTAATTGTGTTTGCAGGTCCACCTAGCAAGTTGTCACCCATGGGACAGCCAGCTGGGCCCCTTGCAAGGTCCGCAGGGAGCTGCATTGTAGCCAGGAGCACAGCAGACACAGTGAGGTTTCAAGATTGAGACACTGATGGCAGATGGTGAGGAGAAACACTCTGGTCGTGAGATGTCTGGTGGAAGAAGTTCTCTGGCTCAGAGTGCGTGATGACTGAAGGTCATGCTCAGCTTTGGGGACACATTTGAGGAGCGACATCTGCAACCTGCACTCTGAACACCTGCTTTCGGCCTAACACCGTCGGTGTTGTCATCGTTTCCTGGGACATTGCTTTACCTTGAGACTCAACAGCCCATGGCTGTCTAGCAGGCTTCATCTTGGCATCCAGCCGGCTCTGCAGCTTCTTCCAATGCAGTGCAGGGAGGAACCACTCAAATAGCCCGAAGGTCTCCGCCCCGAGCATTGCACAGAGCTTTTGATTTGAGGAGCCAGGGAACCAGAATTGACTGGGGAGTACCCGAGCAGGAGGCTGCCGTGAGAGGTGCCATGCCCACCACGCTTCCCCTCAGTGCTTGACATGGTTCCACTGGGAATAATGAAGATTCTTGCACGGTCTAATCTTCTGGGAAATGTGGATGTGGCATGCTCTTTCTGTTTTCGTGTTATTTCTTATTGTTATCGGTAAAGATTACAGTAGATAATCAGATATTAAGTGATTTGGAACATAAAAATAACACTGCTCAAGTTAATTGATTTATATTAATATTACCTCAAGCAAACAGAGAAAATGTGGGTCAGATCAACAAGAGTTATTGTCCACTGCTCTCAGCTTAATGCAGCCAGACTGCCTGTCTGCTTTAACCCAAACCAGGATGTGCCCCCCTTTTAGGGAAACTGTTTTCACAGTTCAGGGACCTCAGTGGATTGCATATAAGATTAATGGGAAGCTGTATCTAGGGTGTCAATTAACTATTAGCAGAAGGAAGTTCCACTTCATATACTATAGACAGGTCAAAAGGTATTTATGTTTCAGCCTCTCAGAGATGTCTAAGTACAACTATTCGTTATCCTTGACATAACTTTAAACCATGACGTGTCAAAACCTATATAGTTTATGAGGATGGCCTCGGCTCTTATCGCTCCTGGTAAGACGAAAACCAGAACCAGTTAATGGTTTAGTGATGTTTTGTTTAAGTAGAACTTGATTTGTTTTGATTATACTTATGTCCATCACACTTCCTTAGAGCTTTATCACCTCCCCCTTTATGTAACCTCCAAAGAATGTACTCAAGTTGAATGTGTAGATATTTATAGATTGTGTGTGAAACGGTAGTTGGACTTAGAATTTAGCCATGTAACAGTAAAGTTACAACTAAGCCTCAGATCTTCGAGTCTGTCGCTTTACTCTCGTTGCCGACGCCTTCCCCCCACCAAGCTGTGCCACGACCCCTGCTAGGCTGGACCTCGGCAAGAGGGAGACAGAGCCTCAGTTCTGCAGAGGGGTCCTGAGCTCATGAGCCATTACCTGAGGCTGAGTCAAGAAGTAGCAGAAAGAAGTAGGCAGAACAATCTCTGGAGCTCTGGGAATGGTTGGTGCCCCCACTTGTCAGAGTGAAATGATGTCTGAATACTTGGGAAATTAAGTCACTTCACAGAAGTGACTCTGTACGGCCTTAGAAATGAATGAAACCAGGTAGCTCTGGAGTGGAACCATCCAAACAAAAAAACAGAGATCAAGACCCATACCAGGGCCGTGCAACAACGACCATCCAAACCAGGCTTAAGACTCGAGGGTTGATTGATCGTGCTGCTGAAACCCAGCAATTCAGCAGTACCACAGTAAGGAGCCCGGCAATAGTTAAAGAGATTTGAAAAATCCAACATCCAACAACATCAAATTCAAAATGTTTGAGCATCCAAGAAAAAGTGACCACACTGGCCAAAATCGGGAATATCCGCTATCCTCCATTCACATGCACAAGTAGATATGATAAGGAAAAAACAATCAGGACAGTCCAGGAAGTGAAGAAATGACAATGACAGAGTTAAGAGACAGGCCCAGCATGGTGTCAAGTGCATGTAGCCCCAGCCGCCAGGAGGCTGAGGCAGCAGGAGCATCTGGAGGTGCCTGGGCAACTTCACCCTGTCTTCAGACGCAAAGCACTGGGAGGTAGCTCGCTGGCGGATGGATTGCCTAGCGTGCCCACAGCCTGGTTCAACCCCAGAACCACAATTTAAAGACAACAGAATTAATAAGCATGTTGGCCAGCTCTTCTTCCAACAGATAGATCTGCCAAGGGTGGCGGAGTTGCTGACCGCCACCACCGGCCACCTCCAGAGTCACTCAGGCACTGACGTGAAACCTCACTGCACCCAGGTTCCTCCTACCAATGACTGAGCAGAATGGGTGCAAGAGCAGGCCAGCCTGCTGCCAAATGCAGGGTGCTCCTAAGAGCAGAGCATCCGAGAAGCCCTGGAGACCCTGAGGCCCAGGCCCTTCCACTGGGCCCTTCCCCCTGCCTCCTGGGTCCACCCTTGTCAGAGGTTGCAGGCTGCTTCCTGCTGCCCCTGACCTGCAATTGGCATTACCCCTACAAATGTGTGACACATCTCTTGTCTTGGCAAATTTCTTAAAAGATCCCAAATTATACAGTCTAAAAATCTTGTCATCAGTTAATACAAGTAAAAAGGAAAAAGATAAAAGGAAGTATTTGACAAAGTTTAGTCTGACTAATAAGACTCAGAGTTGAGGGAAACCTCCGCCACATATTAAGGGCACCCGTGGGAAACGCACACCCGCATCAGAAGGACAGAGCGCCTCCCCTCGCGGGAGCATGGCCAGGAGGCCTGGCCCAGCACCTCCAGTCAGCACCGCACGGAGGTCCCAGCCAGGGCAGTAGGAGCACAGAGAGAAAGTGTGTGATGACTTTGGAAAGCAAGAAGTGCAGCCGTCTTGATTCATAGGTGACAGGGTCATTTCTGTTAAAATAAAAAAGAAAAAGAAAAAAAAAGAAACATAATTTCCCAGAGAAAATACTAAAACTAACAAGGGAATTCAATAAGGTTATAGAATCAATATGCCAAAATATTAAAGTTCATTTCTATATTGGTAGCAACAAATAATCACAAGATTACACTCCTAAATGAAACCGCTTATAATAGGGCAAATATTATAGCTACTTAAGTGAAAAAAATCTATGCATGAGACCTATAGGCAAAAATCTGTGAATCATTAATGAGAGAAATGAAAGCAGATTTAAAGACAGGGAGGGACGAGTCATGGCCGGGGATGAGAAGGCACCCCTTGGGGAGGGGTCGGTGTTTCCTGAATGCACCCCTTGACTCAGCACAATGCCAGCCACACCCCAGCAGGCTGCTGAGGGCTATGGGAGGCTCCCAAGGAAGACAGAGGGGAATGACACAAGGGGGACGGAGCTGGGACTTGGGCCAGGTGGTTTCGAAGCCCACTGCAGTTACACAGTCAAGAAGGCACATCGGGGCAGAGAAATCACCCTGAAGGAGAGGTCCGGATCCAAGCAGATCTGCACATAAACCGTCAATTGATTTTTGACAATTGTTCTTAGGTATTCAGTGTGAAAAGGAAAACTTTTCAAAATACGGTGTTGGAAGATGTGGCTATCTATTTGAAAAAAGAGAGCCTCAGCCATCCATGGGCTCAAATGGATCTCAGTCATCACTTCAAATCATATAAACTTGGAACAGATCACAGACCTCAACGGAAGAGCTGAAACTACAACATTTCTAACACTCTGAGGAAAACTGAACTGACCTTGGGGTAGACGACGATGTTTTACCACAGAATAATTTGAACCATAAAAGGAAAACATTTACAAAATGAATTTCATCACAGCTAAAACCTTCACTCTTCCCAACACACTGTGAGGAAATGAAAAGTCCAACTGCAGATTAAGAGAAAATATTTGCAAAGCGTATGTATGATAAAGGACTTAAACCTGGAATTTAGAAAGAATTCCTAAAACCTGATATTAAGACGACAAATGTCCCAATTAAAAATGCCCAAAATATTTGAACGATAGAAGAATGGCCAGTGAGCATATTGAAAATGTTCAATATATCTACTGGGAAATACAAAATAAAAACATAATTAGATACATAGATTAGGTAAAATTAAATTGTAAGAAAGTGAGACTCCTAGACAATTCATATATTACTTGTAAGAGTACCAAAATGTTCATAAATAAAATATACTTTCTACATAAGAGGCACTCTGAATGCTGGCTTATCCTTTTAAAACTTCTAGGTTTCTTAATGCTGGTCTTGGAATATTGAATCTCGATATTCATAACCAAATATCAGGTTGTGACCTGCAGTTTCAAATACGTCGATCCAGGGGCTCGTGGCATGCCTTGAAAAATCATTGGTCCTCATTTACCAAAGTACAGAGAAGATCTGGACCGAGTCACTCACCTGCCAACTCCAACCTGCCCGGGCTGCAGAGCACTTTGGGGGAGCTAAACCCCAGGCCTGCAAGCTGTGGGGATGTGTGCAAGGTGGGGCACAGAGGCAGAGGGAGGGTCCAGAGATCAGCACCTAGAGCCTCGTGAGTGACCGAGGGCAGCGTCCTTACCCTCAGTAAAAGTCACTCTCCTTACCAACGGCAGAGTCTGTGATATTTGCCTGGAACTCCTCCCAGGACCAAGACTGCAGAAGGAAGGTCCGATTCCCTGGAAGCACAGTGGGGACAATCCCAGAAAGACACCTAGGATTGGGTTTGGACATATTTTTCATGTTAGGAACCCAGTAGAAGTGATTTATTAATATTGAAACTGAAGTTGTCATCAAAAAGAGATGGATGTCTCCATCCAAGAGTGGATTTGAATTAAATGAGGAAATCATGATTTTATAGGAGTTATTGCTAGAAAAATAAATTTTGGATGGATTCTAACTGGCTCGAGTTCTAGTGCAAAACAGCAGTGAAGCCTGGCTTCACGTGAAAAGGCACTGCCATCGAGGGCCACCTCCTGAAACCCTCCAAAAGGCGCCCGGGCCACGGCGAGACTCTGGAGAGCACAAACAGCTAGGGCAGTAAGTTCAGGATGTGTCTGGAGAACAGGGCTAGGCAGTGGAGAGAGCAGAGGGCTCCTCTGGCGGGGACAGCAGGGTGCAGGGTGATGGGGAGCAGACCAGTGTTGTAAGCTCCCCAGTGGGGTCAGGGCTGTGATTAGGAGGCAGGGAGGTGAACAGAGGGACCAAGGTCCAGACTCCCTGGAAGAACAAGAGAACCAGCCTGAGCCTGCAGGGGACGGTGCCCAGGGCCAGGGAACTCTGATCCGCACAGTGGTCCCCATCCCTTCAATGGGGGTCTCACACATGGCAAGGTGCTCCTGGTGAGGCAGTCAGCTGGGGCCAATATCCCTCTGTAGACCACCTCCTCCCTCCAGCTTTCCCTGCCCTTTCCACCATTCCCATGCGATGGGCCCTCCAGACCCATGTCACACCTTGGATTCAACCCACAGTGGGCCGAGACACTCAGTGCTTGTGCTGCCCGTGTGCGGGCTACTTTTCTTGTCACTATTTCCCAAAGAATACGGTCCAGCAGCTCTTTGCATTGCGTCTACGTTGCATTTGGTGTGACAAGTACTCTAATCTAGGGGTGAGCTTACATGCAGATTCCAGGCAAATGCTGCTCCATTTGAAATAAAGAACTTCAGCATCCACTGATCCTGGGATTGGAGGCGGTCAGGGGCCCAAGGTTCCCTGGATCCCAAGGAACAATGGCACACCATGCCCTCTCACGGCCACGCCACACACTGTTGTCACTCCTGTTTGTTTTTATTAATGACGTGTGTTTAATAGCTCAGATTTTTTTTAGTAGAAAGAGGCTGAGACCCGGCACCCAAGATTCTGTGCGAATTCCTAAAGTAAGCAGGAGAGGTCACTCGCGGGCCACGGCCCACTGCTCCTTATGGGCAAATTTTTACAACCAGGAGGCTGCAAACACCTGTTCCATAAGCAATCTGAAAATCCCTGCCTCCCCTGGGCCTCTGGGTCACTCCTTTCCTAGGTGTGCATGTCTGACTAAACACTTCCTACCCCTCAAGGCTTGACTTGGAACGACTTTTCTAGTTTGGGGGTGTCTTCCTGGGAACCAGCTGTGCTTGGTCCCCTCCCCTGCACCCCTGGGTCTCTCTTCCACCAGTTTCTTGAGTCATCCCCTTCATTCCAAGGTTAGAACTTGACTCATTTTCATACATCTGTACATACTTTATGCATCTGCCTGTTTTATCTGCAAGGAGGGAAAGTCTTGTGATGATTTGTAGATACTCTCAGTTGTGGTCTGTGCCCGGTGGGCTCTTGATGCTTAATAGATACTAATTGAACTCACTTTATAAAGCACACGGGCATTCTTTTGCTTATCCTTTGCATCAGTGTTGATGTTTTGCCAATGTAAACAAATAACATGGAGACAGGTCAAAAACATATGCATTCTATTTCAACACAGAGTCAGATCAAACTGGAAAATGATAGCTGGCAGACCCTTTCAGCAATTTGGGAAAAAAGTCATCTCTTTGAAAACAAAATTATGGGGTTGATATGAAGGTCAGTTTTTGCTAGAATTAGTAAAAGAAAATAATAAACATGCTCTATTGAAAAAAAATTTGCTATTTCATGACTATAGTGTCTAGGTGTGGTGTTATAGTACTCTCTAGTGGCTGAATTACAGAGCAAGATGCTTTCAGAATAAATTTAGAATATTTTAGAAATGGAAAGAATTTCAAAATTCAGGAACTTCTTATGCAGCTAGCTATTATCATGCATGCAAGTCAAAGGGCTCTGGAAGGCTTCATGCTCTTTCAGATTCTGTCATTGAAAAAGTGCTCTCCGTCAGACTTTGCCAATGCATCTAAAACACCGACATCCGGATTTTGATTTCCTATATGACATACCAAATTGAGTGAGAATTTTCTGACACTATTCCTTTAATGGAATTGTAAGGTTTGTAAAAGTTGAGTGACTATTTTTATTTCATGTTTATTTTCATTTTTTGTTGCTGACATATAATATTTTTTCAGATTTTATTCCTTCTGATTATAAGCAATCTTCAAGTCTTATGTAAGAAACAGCTGACAGCTGATCTTCAAATAATTGTCACAAAGATTTTGCAAAGAAATAGTGAATTTCAGAGAAAACAGAAATACCCTAGAATCACTTTAGAAATGACCACAAGCTAATCATTGTGTCTAATGTAGTATAGTAACAATTGAATATTGATATTTGATGAAGACAAGAAAAATAAAGAGCTACTTAGAGTCCTGTGTGTGTCCATGTTAAACAATAAATAATTCAAATTTTATCTTATTATTGCAGAGTAAAACTTAACTGTAGTAATCATCCAGATATTTCTGTCTGGTTCCAGGGATATAAGACATGTTTAAGTCAGAGTAGCTTTACAAATTATAATTAATGTGTTTCATTAATGTTAGTCACAAGAAAGATACAGACTTATTGAAGTAAGATCCCTGCCAGGCAAGTGAGTCACTTGGGGTGTTAGACATGAATCGTCACAAGAACAAAACAGAAAACCTTGGTTTACATACAGTACCTCATTTAGTCCTAAGAAAAATACCCCCACAGTACCTCGATTGTCATGGGTCAACAAGGAGGGCAAGCTGCACTTGGTGGACTTGTTACCTAGCACCACTCCCTGAGGTGACGACCCATGCCCATGACAACTGGATCTTTGCATGAATACACCTGCCCTTTCTCCCACATGAAACTTGCTGGCTGAAGGCTGGATTGGAGAACCTCCATGGCAGGAACCCCTGAAGTTCTGCAGGAGCCTAGAGGGAGATGAAGGGCCTCCCTGCACAGGACAAGGTCAGAGGGGACCAGAGAGCCCAGGGTGCTGCTTTCAAGGCTAGCCACCCCTGATGCTGGCAGATGGTCCAGTTGGGAAGACAAAAGAGAAAGATGTCAAAGGAAGGATCCAATGACATGCCCCTTAACTTTCACCTGCCACCTTAGCCACAATCCCTGCTAAAAATAAAATAAATTTCATCACATCAATAGACTTAAAGGTAAGAATCATGTGATTATTTCAATAGATGCTGAGAAAGCATTTGATAAAATACAACACTCCTTCATGCTTAAAACACTGGAAAAAATAGGGATAGTCGGAACATAACTCAACATTGTCAAGGCTATCTATGCTAAGCCCACAGCCAACATCATTCTAAATGGAGAAAAACTGAAAACATTCCCTCTAAAAACTGGAACAAGACACGGATGCCCAATGTCACCACTTCTATTCAACATAGTCCTTCAAACACTAGCCAGAGCAATTACCCAGACCAAAGAAATTAAAGGGATACAAATAGGAAAAGAAGAATTCGAGCTGTCACTATTTGCTGATGACATGATTCTATATTTAGAGGATTCAAACAACTCCACTAGAAAACTTCTAAAACTAATAAATGAATTCAGTAAAGTAGCAGGATATAAAATCAACACGCAGAAATCCAATGCATTTCCATTCATAACTGATGAACCCTCTGAAAGAGAAATTAGGAAAACCACTCCATTCACAATAGCCTCAAAAATAATACTTGGGAATCAATCTAATCAAAGAGGTGAAAGACCTCTACAATGAAAACTACAGAACACTACAGAAAGAAATTGAAGAAGACCTTAGAAGATGGAAACATCTCCCATGTTCTTGGATAGGCAGAATTGATATTGTCAAAATGGCCATTCTACCAAAGGCACTATGCAAATCCAATGCAATTTCAATTAAAATTCCAATGACATTCCTCATAGAAATAGAGAAAGCAATCATGAACTTCATCTGGAACAATATGAGACCTCGAATAGCCAAAACAATCCTGAGCAGAAAGAGTGAAGCAGGAGGCATCACAATACCAGACCTTAAACTCTACTACAGAGCAATAGTAGGAAAAATGGATGGTACTGGCACCAAAATAGAGAGGCAGACCAATGGTACAGAATATAAGACCCGGAGATAAACTCACAAAAATACAGTTTTCTCATACTAGACAAAGGTGCCAAAAACATACAATGCAGAAAAGACAGCCTCTTCAACAAATGGTGCTGGCAAAACTGGAAATTCATATGCAGTAAAATGAAACTAAACCTCTATCTCTCACCCTGCACAAAAGTCAACTCAAAATGGATCAAGGACTTAGAAATTAGACCAGAGACCCTGCATAAAATAGAAGACAAAGGAGGCCTGAATCTTCAACATGTTGGCTTAGGATCAGACTTCCTTAAAATGACCCCCAGAGCACAAGAAATAAAAGCAAGAATCAATAAATGGGATGGGTTCAAACTAAAAAGCTTTTTCTCAGCAAAGAATACAATCAATAATGTGAAAAGAGAGCCTACAGAGTGGGAGAAAATCTTTACCCCATGCACTTCAGACAGAGCACTAATCTCCAAAATTTATAAAGAACTTACAAAACTTTACACCAAAAATACAAAGAACCCCCAAAATAAATGTGCCAAGGAACTGGACAGACACTTTACAGAATAAGATGTACAGCTGATTAATAAATATATGAAAAAGTGTCCAACATCTCTAGTAATTAGAGAAATGCAAATTAAAACAACTCTAAGATTTTATCTTACTCCAATTAGAATGGCTATTATCAAGAACACAAGCAATAACAGATGTTGGTGTGGCTGTAGGGAAAAAGGCACACTTTTCCTTGCTGGTGGAGTTGCAAATTGGTGCAGCCACTCTGTAAAGTAGTGTGGAGATTCCTCAGAAAACTTGGAATGGACCCACCTTTTGACCCAGTTATCCCACTCCTCAGTTTATACCCAAAGGACTTAAAATTAGCATACTACAGCAATGCAGCCACATCAATGTTTATAGCAGCTCAATTCACAATAGCTAGACTTAGCAACCAACCTAGTTGCTCTTCAACAGATGAATGGATAAAGAAAATGTGGTATATATACACAATGGAATATTACTCACCTTTAAAGAGGAATGAAATTCTAACATTTGTTGGTAAATGGATGGAACTGGAGAATATCATGGTAAGTGAAATAAGCCAAACACAAAACCCAAAGGTCGAATGTTTTCTCTGATGTGTGAATGCTGATTCACAATAAGGGTGGGAGATAGGAAAGAAGAGAGTTACTTTACATTAGGTAGATGGGAGTGAAGGGAGGGGAAGCGGTATGGGAGAAAAGGAATGATAGTAGAGTGAACTAGACATTATTACCTCATGTACACGTGTGACTGCGGACTTATATGATCCTGCAATATGTATAATCAGAAAAATGAGAGATGACACTCCATTTATGTATGATCTATCAAAATGTACAAACGTACTCTACTGTCATGTACAACTAATTAGAACAAATAAAATTTTAAAAAAATTTTAAAAAGAAAATGGTTTTGAAAAAAGCTTTTTTAGAGAGAAAACTCAAGAATTTCCAGCATACTCACAATATTGCAGTATTTAGCAATTTTATTGAAAAGAGAAGAATTGTTAAGAATTTTGAAGATCTTTTAAAATAAAAGGGTAAAGAAAGTCTTCTAGCGTTCAGGCTGACAAAACAAGTTATCTGAAAATGGCCAAGATTTATTTCAACATTTAAGGAAGACATACACCCCTCCAAGCCAGCTTCCATACCTAGCCATCTTATCTTTTACACATGAGAGTAAAGGAAGAGATGCACCAACATGCAGAATCTCCCCAACTACACGACTCACACATCCTTGAAAAGAGTACCCCAATAAATGATCCAGCCTAGTAAAAGACGAAATAAAGACCTCAGGAATGTATTGCATGACTTACAGTAAACTTAGCCACATATAATTGTCAGACTGTGTTATTGATATGCTCATAAAACTTAGTGTAATCAGTTCTCCAATCATGGTTAATATTGTCAGTGTATAAAGTTCTACATCATCGCTATTAAAACAAGGATTTGGGTAGAAGAGAATTTTAAAAATGCAAATTATTACTAAAGCACTCAACTCATGCCTAAGAAACATGCAGATTATTTTTTATTTTAGATTTTTAGAACTAGAAAAAAATGTTTGCATAAGTATATATGAAATTTGAGTGATAATTAATAGAACAAATTCTGAATGTATGACTTTTAAAACTTTAGAGCAAAAGTGGTCATGAAACTATAGTCACAAAGAAAAAGTTAAGAAAACAGGACATATAAAGGGCATAAAAAGAATTAAATGAAAACTCTAAGTCCACCACAAAACAGTGGGATACCAACTGCAATGGTTTTACCACTCAACAAAACTCCTGTTTTCTAGAATATTGCATAATATTATTGAATAACTTGATGAAATAATCACAGCAATTGGTAAAATGAGCTGGGAGAGAAATCCCACACAGTGAGTGTGAGTCTCAGTTTAAATAAGTCTATACACAGATGGAGAATAAAATGTTCAGTGAATGTGAACCTAGGCTGGAGGTTGGCTCCAGATCTGCGCTTCAGGGTTCCGTGATGCTGCTCTTATTATCCTAAAATGAGAATTTATCACATTGCTAACCAAGAAAATCCATTTCCTTTTCTTTTCTAAAGTTGGAAACCACTGCAATCCTAAGAAGAACTGGAAAAACATGAAGTTCAACTTCATGGAGAAAACAGGAGGGTTAGGAAGTCGGAGAGGGGGGAGGACAGAGAGGCACAGGGTTTGTGCACACACCAGCATTGTTACAGTCTGAGTTCCCTGGAGTCTCCAAACGTCATCTTCTTTGGGAGCAGTGTCCTTACAGATGTCATTGGTTAAGATGAGGTCTTCATTAGGGTGGTCACTAATTGAATAGAACTGGTGTCCTTATAAAGAGTGCAAGGTTGGGCTTGGAGATTGCCACACACGCAGGACACACACAAAGAAGGCCGTGTGAACGTGAAGGCAGAGGTCCCAAGGAGGCTTCTAGAAGCCAAAAATCACCAAAGATGGCCAGGTACCACCAGCCGCTGGACAAGAGGCCTGGAACACATTCTCTCTCAGAGCCTTAGAAGGACCAAATCCTGCTGATTTCTTGACCTTTAACCTCCATTTCTGTCATTTAAGCCGCTTGGTTTGGGGTACTTTGTCAAAACAGCCCTGGCTAACAAATGCCCAAGTCCAACAGAGAGACCGCGTCGGAGCAGCTATGTCCTCAGGACAGACCGGAAACACCACCTTCTCATTAATTTTCACATGATATATTAACCTGAAGCGCTTCAGTAATGGAACGACGCAGAGGGCAGTGTGCGTGCCCAAGATCCCATGAAGCATGGAGGAACGCCTGCGGGCGGCTCAGTACCCATCCTGCCCCTGCTGCCCCTCATCGGGCTTCTCCACACTCCTAGGCTGACGCTGGGCTCATCCTCAGGCCAGAAACAGGGGTCTAGTACCTGACCTCCCTCATCAAAGGCAAGGCGGGCCTTCAGTAAGCTCGTCGCCAGCAGGGCGAACCCAACTGGCTCACAACGTGGTGCACGAACTCATTTTTCAAATGCCGGGCCGCCTGTGAAGACTCCTTTTACATAGTCCCAGGTGTGCTGAGGACATGGGTGTGCATCCTGCAAGGTGTCTCACTGGGCTCGGGAAAAACGTGCATTCCAGGGTGGTCTTCTCTCAAGCTTCCAATGGGGTGTGATTGGAGGGTGCCGTGAAAGCCACCCTGCCCCGGCCTTTAAATTTTGCCTAAAGGGTCTCATCTTCAGTGTCTGGAGCAAGGAGTGGGGTGTGTCCTATTAGCAGTCGCTACCATAGCAGAATTAATGCCTGAGAGAGCAGAACCGAGGTGGAGAGGGAAGCCAAAGATCAATGTCTCCACGGTCTGCTGGTGACAGTGGACAGCTTCGGGAGAGGACACGCCTCCTTACCTGGGCCCCTTGCAACGGAGAGGCAGATTACAGGAACGCAGCACTTCCTCTCTGCCACCTCCACAAATGCCACGCAGACCTGGGGTTCCCTTGCCTGAGACTGAGATGAACGAGGAGGCTCTGAGCATGCACGTGGAGGACAGGAAAACTGCTCTAACCATGCCCAGCACCAGCCACATCACTGTGTCCTCCTTCTAGGGACTCAGTCCAGGGACATCAGCTATGGAATGTCCACCAACATGTGACCTGTGAGACCCACAGATCACAATGACTACACTCCGCCCGTAAGCCCAGACATGACCTTCTCTCTTTGGAATGTGGTTTGAGTGTATCCCCAAGGGCTTAAGTGCTGGCAACTTGGTCCCCTGGATAGAAATGAGAGAGGTACTGAGGCTTTTAAGAGCTGAGGCCTAGTGGGAGGTAATGAGGTCATTGGAAATTTCACATTTTAACAGGGCTAATGCTGGTCTCGGTTTCAAATGTTAGCACAAATGGTGAGCTAAATAACCTCTTTTCCATACGAAGTACCCAAACTCGGGTACGTTGTTATAGCAGCAGGAAGTGGGCTAATACAGTGGGCTGAAGAGTGCTTCTCACCTATGCATTCTAGGAAGTCCCAACCATTCCCATTTTCTAGCACTCAAAATATAATGTATTTCTAGTCTTGGCTTTGAAGACACATGACTTGGAAGTCCATAGTTTGTACTGACATATTTGGATATTTTAATCTCAGGTACATGGACAGAAATCTCTAACAGTTGGTATATAAACTCTGTTATATCTACACACACACACACACACATAGACACACACACATGTGTGCACACATTAGAATTTAAAATGATTACCTGCAAAAATCACATTAAACTATTTTTCAAATGAGACAGCCTCAAAACTAAACTCTCCTCACTGCAGGTTTATCAAACAGGCAAAGGTCTTGCAGAAAAATCAGACTTCAAAATATGCCATCAATATAATATGTAATAAACCTCAAAAATTTGTGTCTATAGACACAGAATACTGTTGCCTAATCAGGTCTTTTGCTAAGTAATTATAATGACACAATTTTATCAGGAAAGGTTAAGTATCTTGATCTGAGCAGAATCCGATGAAATTAGTCCAGATGTAATAAGTGCCATTTGTCACTATTAGAGCAGGAGGTGTTGACAGGCCCAGTGTCTCCCTGGCAACCCGAGTTCTACTTCTTGCCTCTGTAACCTTAGACACTAACAAGGCATGAAGTCCAGAGGCCCAGGAGGAGCGGCGGGTAACTTATTTACCCTTTCCTGACTCTGCCGTGCAAGGATCTGAAGCACTACCAGCAAACCGCACCAGCTCCCCATCTGGACTCTGCTGAGGAGCAGTTGAAATAGAAATGCGGATACAGGTTTTCATTGATGAGAGAGAGAGAGGAGAGAGAGAGAGATTGAGAACAGACAAATAAAGAGTCCTAATGCAAATTAAACAGAGACCAGTCCTGAAAAAAAAAAATTTTGAGCAGGAAAACCACAAAAAGCAGGCCTTGATTTTGCCTGGTCTGCTGACAGAAGCAAAACTTAATGTGAGGAATTTCTTTTAAATACCTGTATTTAAAAAAAAAAAAAAGAACTTATACTGAAACAATCAGAAACAGCCAATAATTAAGTATGTAGTAACTATAAGCTTATAATTGTATAACCAGGGACCCCACAATGGGACAGACCCACCAGGCAGCTATGTACCTGTAACCAAGGACCCTATAAGGGTCCACTCTTGAGCGCCCTCAGGGGAGCTGCAGAGATGCCCGATTCATGAATCACTGTTTATTCAAACACGATCTTTTCTTTTAATTATTTTTTTATTTTTACCAACTGCATTTTGACTCCTTGTACACAATGGGCACATCTTTTCGTTTCTATGGTTGTGCACGATGTAGACTCACACCATTCATGTGATCATACATGTACGTGGGGTAATGAGGTCTGTCTCATTCCACCAACTTTCCTACCCACCTCTCATTTCCCTCCATGTAATCTAAAGTTCCTCCATTCTTCTCTGACCCCCACCCCCATTATATGTCATCATCCAAATACACTCTTTAAAAAAAAAATCATATCGTGTCTCAGTTTACCTTTTAAGCAGTTGACTCTATATTTCTCCATTGAACACATTTATAACAACAGACCTCCCCAAGTGTGTTCCGATAACAAGCACTTTTTTTTTTTGAACCAGGGATTGAACTCAGGGACACTCGGCCACTGAGCCACATCCCCAGCCCTATTTTACATTTTATTTAGAGACAGGGTCTCACTGAGTTGCTTAGGGTCTTGCTAAGTTGCTGAGGCTGGCTTTGAACTCGAGATCCTCCTGACTCAGCCTCCCAAGTCGCTTGGATTACAGGCGTGCGCCACCACGCCCGGCTAACAAGCACTTTTGATGAAGTGTGGATGGAGCCCTGTCTCAGGGAAGGGTGCTGTGGTGTGCGGGTACAGATGGACGTGGCAGGACTTCGCCCCCAGAACTGAGGCAGGGCCAGGACACAGGGGCTTCCTGTTGCGCATGAGCCTCCTTCAGCCTCAGACTCCACCACAGCTCAGAAAGAACCTGAATTCCACCTGAAGGCACGCATGCGCAGTGGGAAGGCCACGTCTGGACCACATTCAGTGGCAAAACAAAATTAAGAGCTGCCTTTTGTGTGTGGTCCTGCTCTCAGTCTGGGGACAGAGATCCAAGGGTGGAAGATGGGGGAGGGAGAATTCTGGAAAAAAATTTAGAGAAATAATGAGAACACAGTTTCATATTTCATTTCTTTCCTATAGATCTCACTCTTTTTATAAGTAGCAAATATCCATTTTTCTACTTTGGTACACAAGTTAATATGAAAAATAACAATTGATTTCCAAAAATATAAAGATAAAATAAAAAGGTTTTATTATTTAAATTTGTAAACTTGGATGACCAGACCTGGAATGTCGCTCCTTGGCAGACACTTCAGAAACGTGGTATATCCTTTAAGATGATTTCACTTTGAAAAGAATGTGTGGATTTAATTATGTTCCCCCAGAATTCACGGAGGACTCTTCACCTGCCGCACCTCAAACGGTGACCTTATTTGGAAATCAGGTCTCTACAGAGGTCATCGCATTTAAATGAGATCATTAGGGTGGCATCAATCTACTGTGACCACTGCCCGTATGAACAGGAGCAACTTGGAGACAGAGATGTGATGGGGAAGTGATGTGGAAACTGGAAGGGCTGACGGGGTGGCCAGAGTGATCCTCCACGGGCCAGGAGGCCAGCACGGCCAGCAACACCACAGGCCTCGGGAGTGTGGAGAGAGCGGCCTCTGGGGCCATCGGGGAGGACAAGGCCACTCACAGTCTGGTTTGAAGTTGCAGCCTCCAAATTGTGGGAGGACAGTTTCTATTGTCCTAAGCCACCCAGTCGGTGGCAGGATGGGTATTTTGTACCTTCAGGCTCAGTAGCTGTGGCTTCAAACAACCACAGATCAGATGTACTTAAAATCATTGCGTCTGCTCAGGGAAATGCAAATCAAAACTCCATTGAGATTTCATCTCACTCCAGTCAGAATAGCAATTATAAAGAACAAAAATAATAATAAACACTGCACCACCGCTCTGGAAGCAGGGTGGAGACCCCTCAAAAGCCTAGGAATGGGACCACCGCATGACCTGCTATCCCACTCCTGGGTATTCATCCCAAAGAACGAAAATCAGCGTGCTGTGGAGATACGGCCGGCCGAGTCAATAGTTTTAGCAGCACAGTTCACAACAGCCAAGTTAAGGAACCACCTAGGTGTCCATCAACAGATGAATGGGTAAAGCAAATGTGGTATGTGCACACAATGGAGTCCTACTCAGCCATCAGAAAGGATGAAATCGTGGCACTTGTTGGTAAATGGATGGAACTGGAGAACATCCTGCTAAGTGAAATCAACTTGACTCAGAAAGTCAAAGGTCAAATGTTTTCTGTCATATGGGGAAGCTAGACCAAAAGAAGGTGGGAGAAGGCCAGGGAGAGGTGGTGATCCCATCCTGTGAAAATAGAAGAGAGGTTAGTGGATAAAGGAAGGGGATTCAGAACAAGGAGGGAGGGACAGGGAAAGAGAGGAAGGGTGGAAAGAGTCTGATAAAACTTTCTTGTGCACATTTAATAATACAGCATAGCAAATTTCATCTTCATGTGTATCCACAAGGCACTAGTTTAAAGAAAATCTATAAATAAACAGAAGAAAGATCAGTAGAGTAAAGGAGAGAAAATGGGGGCAGGGTAGAAGGGTAGAAGGGAAAGGGGAAGTGCTGGGGACTGAACTGGAGCACATTCTCCATGCTTTTATTATCATGTCAAAATGAATTCCCGTATTATATATAAAAATGGGAATTCATTTTATATGGGAATTCATATATAAAATCTATAACGAACTAATAAAAATAAATATAAAAAATTGTTGCATCTGTGCTGAGAACGTACAGGCTTTTTAAATCATCATTATTTCCTTAACACAGGAAGGAGCTCTACTCGGCATCCGTGATCCACAGATGATCTGACGCAGGTGGGAGTGTGTGAGCAGTTAGCACTTCCCCAGAGGGTCGTGAGCGCGGGGTTTGGGTATCTGCAGGAGGTCCAGGACCACGTCCACAGACACCAAGAGCAGATCTTCACTTGTTATGGTGATCACAGGTGATCACAGGTGATCAGCTCGCTTGGATTGAGATTAAAAAGAAAAAATCTATATCCAGCACATAAATTCAGCAAGGGCTTCCAGAGTGAGGCCCTCCCACCGTGTCGTAAATGAGGGAACTGAGGTCTGGGCTACTCAGATAAATGTTAGGGTCAAAGGTTAATGGCACAATTACTACCTTCTAATCTCAGCATTCAGAACAGTGCTCGGAGCAGAAAAAGACCAGAAATGTTTTATCAAATAACTAAAATAAGCAACATGCTATGTTAGTCAAATAATCCAAAGAAACAACCTAGAGGAGGGAAAGTGTATTTTGGCTCAAGGTTCTAGAAGTTCAGTCTGCAGTCGGTCAACTCCATTGCTCTGGACCAAAGATGAGGCAGAATATGATGGAAAGGGTGTGGGAGAGGAAGACTGCTCCCTCCATGTGGTCAGCAAACAGAGGAGGGGAGGGCCACAGGGAGATGCAGCCTCGGGGCAGGCCCCCCCCACCCCCTTCTCCAGCCACGCCCCTGCCTACAGTCACCACCAGGTCAGTCCATCAGACTGGTTTGGCCTGATTGGGTCACAGCCCTCACGATCCTGTCATTTCACCTCTGAGCAGTCCTGCATTGACACAGGAACTCTGGGGGACACCTTATGTCCAAACCAGAACACATGCCTGTAGTATTTGACAATGTTCAGCAAGCACTGAGCCCTTTCAGGGAGAAAATCAGGTGTTGTTCTTATATAACTCATTGTTCTCCTCACTGACATTACAAGGACCCAGGTGTAGGGCTTAGGACTCTGCACTTTAGCTGAGTGAATCAGACATTGTTACCCTGTGTGCATATGTGACTATATGTCAGGTGGGAGTCTACATCATGTCCAACCAGAAGAATGAGAAATTATATCCATTATCCATGATATATCAAAGTGCATTCTACTGTCATGTATAACTAGTTAAAACAAATTTAAAACTCTAAAAATCAAATTATAGCATTTTTTTCCATTTTACTAAATTCTAAGGTATTATTTATTTCGAACCATGTAGTTCCTAATCCACCTTTAGCATACATATACAGACATAGGCACACACACGGAGGTATGTTGGACATGTGTGTGTGTGTGTGTGTGTGTACAAAATATGGATATGTATAAACTGCACATAGGCGAGTATACATGCAGGTATTTGTGGGGCCACAAGGAGGATGAGGAAGCTGGCTTTTCAAGTGCGTTTCACCCTGCTTCTCCCTCACACCAGCTCCCCAGCATCCCTCTGGGTTCCCTCTTTGAAGGCCTTGTGATTGGGTTTAGGCCTCACTTGGGTGATGAGGGATCCTCTCCCCACATCTCAAGATCTTACGTGGAAACCCACCCGCAAAGCCTCTCTGCCATATAAGGTCATGCTCACAGATGCCCAGAACTTAGGGTGTGGACATATTTGGGGGCAGGGCATTACTCAATGTACCATGTAAAGGAAAGTGATCCATTTTACCCTGATGTGGGATCCACTGAACGATGAAGCTGGAAAATGAGGTGCAAACAGGCACACGAAAGGAAAGCACAGCAGCTTCCCTTTGCCAGCCTGCGTTGTGTTGAACCTCGAAACGCCCTGCAGCCAGGATGTGAGGATCCCCAGTACGGAGATGCAGACCCTGCGGCCCAGAGGGCAGTCACTTGTCCAGGGGGCCGAGGTGGGGTTTGCGCCCAGGTAGGGTTTGCGCCCAGGTAGACTGAGCCTGAAGCCCGCTCTCTTCTCCAGAATGGCATACCACCCCTCTTGTTTGTTCTTCTTTCCTGGTTGTGAACTGAAACATGTCTGCTGGAACCACTACACCTTTCCTATTTGTCTCTAGTTGTCAGCGATTCACAGGTATAATAAAACCCAGTCGCATTTTTTCTTGCATCAAAAATAAAGCGATGGGCTGGGGTTGTGGCTTGGTGGTGGCGTGCTCACCTAGCATGCACGAGGCCCTGGGTTCGATCCTCAGCACCACATAAAAATAAAAAAAAAATAAATAAAAAAAAATAAAGTGAGGTCATCAAAAATAAAATAAAATGAGTGCTGACAGGTGCTGGCCACACAAGCAGCTGTGGGACAAACGGAGGGAGCTGGAGCCACTAGTCACGCCTGCTCCTGCTGCTCTCTGGCCCCACTCCAGCCCCTGACCAGCATCTACTTTCCTTGGAAAGCTCTTCCTACGACCCAGGGTGAAGGAGAAGCACAGCCTACAGGGGTGGGTGTGCGCCCTGCAGGCAGGTGGCAGGACAGGGCTCCTCTTTCCTGCCGTCTAGGGAAACAGTGAGAAAAAGACTGGACAGGGTCACCTGAAGTGGCCCTTGTCAGTTGAGGCAGACATCACCTGAAGTGGATGATGTCACCTGAGCTAGGTGATGTCACCTGAGGCAACTCAAGTCAGCCCAAAGTGTCCCCCTGGGAGGAACCAGTGACTTCCAGGGGACAAATGGATTTCCCCTCTACTTCCAAAGTGGGATTTTCAGTCCAGCCCCCTTGGTGCCTGTCCTGGGGTCAAGGTGCTCGCCCGGCAGTTCCATGACTTTCCTTGACACCCACTTCACTGCTGGTCCCTTCCAACGGTGTCCACACAAACGGTCGAGCAGCATGAGGACACACCTGTTCTTAACCACCAATGCCACTCAAGCCACCAGGGGACACCTTTGCTGACATCCTGATAAAACATGCAAGAGAAAGCCACCCCTCCTGCTGGCACCCCGGAGCCTGTGCCCACAGATACGCAGGGACAGGAGGAAGTGTCCACCCTAGGATGGCAGAGAGGGACACTAGCAAGTAGAAACGGTGCATCAGCTTCCCAGGGACCTGGACATAGATGGATTGTTTAAATTTAGGCTTGAAGTCAACTGACTGAACTCAAAATCTCAGGGCAAGGCTGGGCTTGCTCCAGGGTGTTTGCTCAGCATAGCGGTGGGGACATGCTGCAGCGGTGGTCCCTTCTGCAGGGAAAACAGTGTAAGCAGTTTCCCCAGTCAGGCCACCAAAGGGAATTAATTAAACAAAATGGCACATAGCACCTCAATTAAAACTACAAAAAGCAATTCCAATACACCTTGTGTATGAAGACGTGAGAGGATTTCTGAATTTATATAATTACTTATTACTAATAAATTCATATCAGTTATCAGGGGTCACAAGAAACACCTGATTAGACCTCAGCTCAAGATCTGGTGGAGAAGCTGGGCATGGTGGTGGGCCTTTCATCCCAGTTACTTGGGAGGCTGAACTGGGAGGATCACTGGGGCCCCAAGTTCAAGGCCAACACAGCAAGACCCCATCTCAAAAACCCAAACTGACAACAACCAAAAAGACTGGTGGAGGGAGAACTGGTGCCCCTACCTGCATGACTGGCTTCCACTCTCAACAATTTGGTGATGCTTCAGGACAAGAAGAGCCCCACGTAAATGTATTGGTAGAGAGAGGTCAACAGGAAATGGAGGAGCTGGGTCCTAGGACCTGCCTCCAAAGACCTATGCTTCCCCTAGGGTGTTGCTGGATGGATCAACAGTTGAACAGATGAATCTCCTAGGCAGGAGGTTGGGGACGATGACTCCAATGTCTCCATCTTCTGGCTCTTGGGTATAGTGACTGTGTGGGAGGAGGACCGGGATCCTGGGATCCTGGTGTTACAGCTGCTTGGCTGAATCACTGTCGTCCTGTGAGCCAGCAGCTCCCACCTGCTCCTACCCCCACTCAGCCCCAGCTGCTGGGCCAGTGCATAAACTAGTTGCTGGATGATTTGCAAAATTGCTTCAGCTTTCAAATATAATTTTTGTTTAATTTAGCTGGGATTCCACATGAACAAAGCGGCAAGTCTTATAGCTTTACATTTTACATGGAAGCCTGTGATCCATTCTGGGTTAATTTTTGCATAAGACATGAGACTTAGGCCAAGGACCACTCTTTCACTGTGGATAACCAATTCACCTCTATCCGGTGCTGGGAGGGAGACTTTGTTCCCTCCATGGAACTGCTCTTGAAACTTTGTCAAAAATGGGCTAGAAATGAGTGTGGTATAGTTCTGAGAGTTTTCCTCTCTTCTGTTGATCTCTAGGTCCATTCCTCTTCCTACAGTGTGCGATTTTTCCATGGGCATTTGTGCCCTTGCAAAGTGCTACACTCCCAGGCTTTTTATTTTTAATCATGTTTTGAGACAGGGTCTTACTGAGTTGCTCAGGATCTTGATAATATTGCAAAGGCTGGCCTCAAACTTGCAATCCTTATGCCTCAGTCTCCTGAGTGGTTAGGATTCCAGGTGAGCACCACCCTGCCCAGCTAACAATATAGTCATTTACCTCGGAAATGATATGGAGGTGACTTTGGGGGAAATCCCCTCTTGAAATGCTTATGCAGATGACTGGTGTCTGGTAAGTTGTGTCAGTGGGAGGCTGGCTCCAGGGCCCTCTGTGGCTATCCACATTTATATAAAATGGTGCATGCAGTATTTCCTTACAGCTTAGGATGACTTACAGCACCTACTATAATGTAAATACAATGTAAATAGTTAGCTTGCATTGCTCAGGGAATACGATGAGAAACACGTCTGTATGTTCAGCACAGGTATTTTTTCCCTGGTATTTTTGATCTATGGTTTGGTGAATCCAGGGATGTAGTGACCATGGGTAGCGATGGCTGACTACAAGCTTAGATTGCATTTTCTGGTTTAAATGCTCTATTGTATTCCTTTGGGGAATGAACCCAGAATTCTGGTTCTAAAGCCGAGGTTGAGCTGAAGTCTACCAGCAGCCCTGCTTCACGCATGCATCTAGTGGTGTGTGCAAATCTGCTTAGATTAGGAAATCCCACGCAGGGTTTTAACAAGCAGGAGAGACGCCAGCCCCCCATGGGGTCTGCCTGGTTCTGACCTGGGTGGCATGAAGCAAGCGGGGGCCTTGCCCGAGACTGAGATTGGAAAGATGCAAGCTCTGGGGGACAGGACAAGGGGCGTCAGAACAGTTCAGAAATTATGGGATGTGGTGCAAAAGGAAAATATGCAGCCCCTTGTTAAAAATGATGAAGAGCATCAAGATGGCAACCACGAAGTCCTGGCTGAGCCCGTGTCCATCTGGGAGCGGGCCCAGCTCTGAAGCCTGCCCTGGGGCTGTTTCCTGCTCAAATCATAGAATTCCTCTGTCACTGCTTAGTATTGGGCATCCAATAGGATATTGTACATTCCAAGTTTCCAGGAAGGGACCACACTGTGTTTAAATGGATTTAACTTGCACGTGTGTGAGTGTGCACGCGCAGGACGTGTGTAACTGTTGTGATTGTGTTTTGGGAAACAGCACGTTCCTCTGATTGCAGCTCTACCTTCGCCTGTAATGAGAGGTAATGGCTAAACACACAAGAAATGAATTCCATTTGACTGAAAAGACAAGAATTTATTTTTCAATTTCCTGAAAAATAGGAATGTGGAATTAAGTAACTTGTTAAACAAAGATCTTCTGCAGCGGGGCAGATGGGGCTGACCTCAGTGCCACTGTGGACACATTCATGAAGCACCTGTGAGCCATTGCACACTCTAGGGACCTTCCTGTGAGGCTGCTCCAAGGGTGACTCCTCTCAGTGAGAGAGGAGTGGAGGCACAGAGAGGTTCAGACACTTGCCCAGGTTCGCACACCTAGACAGCCAGTAGTGGAGTCTTGTCCGCCCAGCTCGCCCTTCTCCAGGGTCACACCAGCACCCGACCAGAGGAAGCTCTCAGCTCACCAGGATCACCTACATGCCACTGGCCACTGACCCCTGTGCTGCCACAGGCCACGGGAACTCTGAGAGGGTTGTGGGGGACCCAGTGAGTCGGCATGCATATGACCTGATTGAACAATGGAGGTCATCGATAGAGCTGTCATTAACGTTTCTGGACTGGACCCCTGGACCTGAGGACACAGCAGATGGAGTTAAGCAGCCCCCTCCACCCTCCCTGCTGGGTGAAACTAGGTGGATCGTCAGTGCCCACCCTCAGAGGTCAAGGAATGCTGTGTCCCTGGAGAACACCCACAAGTGGAGGAGGGGTGTTTGTCTCTGAGTGCAGGTAGACACCTTCTGGACCAGTGAGCCCAGTTACCAAGAGGAGGGAGCCCTGCGGCTATTCCTGAGGGATGCCCAGGGAGGCATCTCCTCCCACCTACAGTGTCTCCTCCCACCACAGGCATCTCCTCCCACCTGCAGGCATCTGTCCTTTCTCACTTTCAGCGTCTCTTGTTGAGTCCTTGCTTCTGTAGGTCCCTCCAATGATCATCCGTCCCTTAGCTCTCAGCAGCCCGCCTGTCTTCTCTTCCTGCACACACCTGCCCTGCTGCCGCACTCCTTCACTGCACCCCAGTTTGCTTTCGTAACTCCCTCAATGTTTAATCAGGCCTCTCTCTTTGCTTGCCTAAGGTTTTCTTCTAGCCTACAGGTCCATAGGTCAGAGGTCATGAACACAACTGCAGGATTTCACCTACATTAGGGAGACTCTACCCAAGGTGAGTGAGGCATTTACTTAAAGAATAAATTGCTATAAAAATGAATCTTTTAATTAGAAAGTGTTTTAGAATTTGTGGGGAATGAACCACATTATGAAATATTAGGTATAGTGTGATCATTTTTTAAAATTATGTGCATAAAATATCCACATGAGAATTATCCATGGACTCAGATGTTCCGAAACGTCTGGATGCAGGTACCAAAGCAGTCATGGTATCTCTCTTCAGAAGTTGGAGATGGAAACAATCCGTGAACTATCCTGTAACTAAAGCTCAGACCAGTGGCACAGGAGAAGGATGTGTCCAAGCAGTTGGGACAATTGCTCTGGGACCTTGCAGTTGAGTGGAGGTGGTTAGACAAAGAGGACAGGAGAAGGAGAGATGGAGCCATGTACGTGGAGACTCGAGCCATGGGAGAAGTGAGGGTCTGGAGACCTTAAAGAGCCTGTGGCTGGAGCTGAGGGCAGAGAAGGTGCTGAGAGAGGGGTGGCACACAGCGGGACCAAAGCGTGGGAGGCGCCTTCCTGATTCACTCTCCATCAGGCGGAAGAACAAAGAGTGACTCACAGGACATGCCAGGAAGTCACCCTCCTCTGCAGGCCACCACCTTGTCCATCCTGGAACACAAATGCTTTTTTGAAACTAGTGGGGACACTTCCTCTGTGCTCCCTTTCAGCAGGATACCTAATGGGTAGTGACACAGAGGTGGGACTTCTGCACCTGGTGCGGGTCTTCTGAGTCCTGGAACAGGTGAGGCAAAGTCCCTGGTCTCCATGAATGAAGGCTCTCCAGTCTACTGCAGAGAGGAGCACGAGGTTGCTTGTCAAGCTGACAGCGCATAGCTTTCCGCAGGACTTCGTTGTCAGTCAAGGGAACCCTGGGCTCTGCCAAGGCCATGTTATGGGATCCAGCAACTCCGAGGCCATGTTATGGGATATGGTGACTCCAAGACCATGTTATGGGTTCCAGGGACTCCCAAGGCCATGCCATGGGATCTACTGATTCTAACACTACGTTATGGGATCCCATGGGAGGGCCCAGTCCTATGGGTCCACTTGGACTAAGGAAGGCCAGACAATCTTAGATGTCATCATGGGACTCTTTACTGCACACAGCCCTTCACTGGTCACACAATCCAGGACCTTTCCAGCTGATCTTCAGCTGAACACCCCAGGTCCCTTCTGCAAGACTGGACGTTGAATTGCAGGAAGAAGGAGCCATTCCCGGTCAGTGCCTCCATTAAGAAATGGTAGAACAGGAGTGTTCTTTTGCCATAGCTTTGCCACACTGGCTACTTTCAGTCTTGCCAATCTAAGAGTCTGCACATGTGCACGCGTGTCTGACCATGGCTAGAGAGGATGCTGACTGCAGGTGAAGGGAGCATCATTGAAGAATGGTCTGGACAGTTCAATGATCTGGTTCTCCCCTCCTAGGAAGGGAGTCTATGATCCACGGGTGACCATGCTGGTCCAGCATGGAGTGGAGAGGCCATATGTTCCCTGGAAACCTAGGAGCCTTTATTGGAACTGGCAGTATTTAAGAATGAAAGCAGAAATCCCTATGCCTTCCAAAGTCCTGTCGGGGGACACCAGTGACAATGCCAGCCCTCCAGGCAGATGGACATCCATGTCCTGCACAACAGCACCAGAGGTGAGAGATACCCAGGAGCCCAGGGTCTGCTCTTCCATGGCTCAGGCCGCCTGGGGGTTGGGGTGCGGCTCTGTGCCCTCCTGTGCCCCTGCACCATGCTTACACCTTCCTACTGTGGCAGGAGTGTGGAGGGTAGGTGGCATCCGTTTCCAAGCCAGGGGTCAGCTGAGGGACCTGCCACAGCCCTCTGAGTATGGAGAGCTCCTCACCAGGCTGGGACCAGGCATGGCGGCCAGTGAAGCTCTGCCCTGCAGTGACCAGAGCTGCCGCCCAAGCCAGGCTGCGTAAAGGGAGTGTGGACGATCTGTATTATCCTGGCAAATAAAGACTGGCGATTTTCTTCCAAAAGCCCTGCTTCCTGTGAGTGGTTCTAAAGGTCTAGGACAGTCAATCAATCTCAAGAACAATTTAAAATCTTTTTGAAGGTGTTTTCCACAGACCTCTGAAATACTTTTTATTTACTATTACTGTCCACATACTTTAGGGCTTAAAATAATTGATCCCCCCTCTATTTAAAGCTGAAATGAATAAGATGTAATCTGTGATTAGAAAAATATTTCTCAATTGGGGCAATGTATTTGAGTCAGGCCAGGGCCGCTGGCAGAGGGCTCCCCTCTACTCAGGGCCACTGGGAGAGGGCTCCCCTCTACTCAGGGCCGCTGGGAGAGGGCTCCCGTCTTCTCAGATGACTCCTGTCTTGCTTTCCAGTTAAAAGCTCCGCCCTGGACAGCACAGAGCGTGGCAGTGGTGATGGGGTATCTGAGCAGGATGTGCCCCCACTTGCAGCAGTGATGGTCAATTTTGAAAGAATGGCCACAATTCTGTTGGTGTTATTGATGTTTTTCTCCTAAATTAGGTAACACACTTGTGGTAGCTATTCCCCAAACTGACTGCATAACCCCCGGGGGGACGTGAGGCTTCTGTAGGTCATCCTCAATCCCCCTTGGAATTTCCAGGGGAAAAGTTAGCCGAGTTCTATTTTATTGTGTTTGCTTTACTCTTCAAAACCTATGATTTGCCAAAGAGCGTTTTGGATCAATTAGGCTTTGGTCCCTGCATTTGTTGGAATGTCAGCCTGATAACATTCCACACTCAAGTAGAGCACGGCAGGAAGGCCAGATTCCTTCACCAGTGGCCTGGCCTCAGGGCGACTGCGTTAGGCAGCCTTTCCTGTCTGCACCCTCGACTGGGTTCCGTGGTGCCCAGATGGCTGGGAAAGCAGATCGTAGGTGTGCCTCACAGATGTGAGCAGACCGACCACATTTGCATCAGGGGACTGAGTGAAGGAGACACACCCTCACCCATGTGCGTGGGCAACAGCCACACACCGAGGACTGAAATAGCACGGGGCGGGGGAGGAAGGCGAACCACCCCGTCTTCTTGGGCCGGGACACCCAGCTTCTCCTGCCCTCAGATGACAGAGCCCCTCTGCGTGGGCTTTCAGACTCCAGAGTTCACACCTGTGGTCTCCTACTTCTGAGGTATCCAGACTTGGACTTGGAATCCCACCACGGTTCCTCTAGTTCCCAACCCTTAGAACACAGCCTGAGTGACCTTTGGCCTCCCTGATTCTCCAGGCTGCAGATGGTGGGATGGGCTTTTATTATCACTTGGGATACTAGCCATGACAAGTTTATCTATTTGTTAATCTTAATTCCATTTCTCTGAAGACCATTAACAACTACAGTTAAAAATGTTAAACCTATTCTCAGGGGCTATATTCTAACACGAGCAACTCCAAAATATAATCCTTACAGTTCTGTCAACTTTTGGGGAGAGGAACAGTGCGGAATCACATTCGGGTCTGTCTGGGTTCCTCTTGCTGCTGTGATGCGTCACCAGAAGCTTTGTGGTTTAAAACAACACAGATTCATGTCCACACTTCTACGGTTACAACTTGGACCTGAGTCTCGCCCGACTGCATTTGTTCTGGTGCTGCCAAAGGGCAATGGGGTGGTTTCTTTCATTTTGATATTTATTTATTCAGCCTTTTCCAACTTCTAGAGACAGCAGGGATTTCTAGGCTGTGGCCCCTTCCTCCGTCTTCAAGTTCAACCTCATGGACTCTCTGCATCCTCTATAGTCCAGTCTCCCTCGCCCACTCCCAGGAAAGGCTTTGTGCTCATGAGCACACCTGTGATCAAACGGGCACCCCTCAAACAGCATCTCAAGGTCACTTCATCTGCAACTTACCTCCCTCTTGCCACAGAAAGCACCACATTCACAAGTTTTGGGGACATCTTGAGGGGCCATTCTTCTGCCTACCAGAATATCTTTACATGCATAGTTAATTTGACAAACTTTCCCACCTATGAGGAATGTACACCCACAGTGTCAGACTGTAAATGCTTTATATGCCAATCAGCATTCTCATGCTCTCAGAAATCAAGATGGAAAATGAAGCATCATCTGACCTGGTGTCCCACACCTTGTTATGGTTTAGAGGAGAGGTGTCCCCCAGAAGCTCACATGTGAGACAACACAGGAACGTTCAGAGGTGAAGTGGTTGGGCTGTGAGAGCCTTAACCTCGTCGGTGTTTGCTCCTCCAGTGTGGCTTAAGGAGGCAGGACCCACAGGCAGGTAGGTGTGGGTGGCGAGGCGGGTCCTGGGGGCATGCCTTTGGGTTTATGCTTTGTCCCAGTGAGTGGGGCTCTCTGCTTCCTCTCGCCATGTCCTGAGCTGCTGTCCTCTGCCATGCCCTTCCACCTGGGTGTTCCGCCTCACTTCAGGCTCAGAACTGCAGAGTCCACTGACCATGGACTGAACCTTAGAGACCAGGAGTCAAAATAAACTTTTCCTCTTCTATACTGTTTTTTGTCAGGTCACGGCCACATCAGGTCACGGCCACATCAGGTCACAGCCACATCAGGTCACGGCCACAAAAAAGCTAACTAAAATACCCTAGTATTTGCCCCAAATAAATGAAATTAGCACAGTATAGCAATATTTGAAGTTCAGTGTTTATAGCAGAACAGTTTTCAACAGCCAAGTTATGGCTCCAGTCCAGGTGTCAATCACCAGATGGATAATAAAAAAATGTGGCATATATAGACAACGGAGTTCTACTCAGCCATAAAGAAGAATGAAATGATGTCATTTGCTATTAAGAGGATAGAACAGGAGAACACGATGCTAAGAGAAATAAGCTGACTCAGAAAATCAAGGGTGGAATGTTTTCTTTCATGAGCAGAAATTACAGAGAAATAAGGAATTAGATTTAAAAGACAGAAGATCTCGCAAAAATAGAAGGAAGAGGAGGAGGGGAGAGGAAGGGCATCCAGCCAGAGTGGGCGAGGGGAGGGAATTGGAATGTGGAATGAAATCAATCAAATTGTGCTACATGCGTGTATGAATAATCACAGTGAGCCCCACCGTAGGTACAATTATGAGGTACTAATAAAATATAATACTAAGAAAAACATCAATCATTCCATTCACATTTAGGAATAAAAAGAAAGTTTCACCAGTCATAGATTTTCATGAATGTCCAAGGTAATTATTTTCACAAGTCATTTGTGCTGTATTTTTTGACGCTACCTGCTTCACAGTCGTGGGACATTTTAAAACAGACAGCTTCATTGTGCCGACCGTGTGAGCTTGTGCCTGAGTTCTTCTGTTGGGGGTTTTTGCTGAAGGTTTGAAGACATGAGAACATGGAGCTGAGGTCATCAGCAGAGCTGACCTTTACAGGCTCCTGATAAAACTAACTGCTTGAACTTTCTTAATGCCAGGGGTTAGGCTTACTTTCTCAATTACATATTTGATTTAAGCCTATTATTTTTTAACTTTGTAAACCACAATATGGACTTTCCCCAACTTAGAGGGGTTTGGCTTACAATTTTTCTATTCTGTTGGTGCAAAAGCTTCTGAGTGTCAATGGAATATTATTCAGCCTTAAAGAAGAATGAAATTATGGCATTTGCAGGTAAATGGATAGAACTAGAGAATATCATGCTAAGTGAATTAAGCCAATCCCCAAAAGCCAAAGGCAGAATGTTTTCTCTGATAAGCAGATGTCGATCCTTAGTGGGGGGTGAGTAGGGAGGAATGAAGGAACTTTGGATTATGCAGAGGGGAGTGAGGGGAGGGGTGGGGCAATGGGAATGGGAAGGGTGGTAGGTTGAGACAGATATTATTACCCTATGTACACGTATACAATTACACTACTGGTGTGACTCAGCACCATGGACACCCAGAGGAATGAGAAGTTATGTTCTGTTCATGTACAAGGTGTCAAAATGCATCCTATTGTCATGTATAACTGAAGCCAGAATTAACAGGCAGTTAGTGTAGAAATCAGGGAATCTGGTCAAATTGAGGAATGGAGCCGGGGAAGTTGGAGACGTCCCTGGGAGACTGGAATGTCAGTGTCTCCAGAGCCCTTTTGATCACCAAGGTTACCTGCTTAACTGCCCCTCCCCAAAAGCTGCAGGCAGGGTGTTGCTAATTAATGCCTCCAGGTCCCCCACCTGAATCTCCAGGTGGCCCTTCCCCCTGCCATTTGCACATCACCTTTTTGCTGAGTCACCACTGCCATATGGGCAGGAAGGAGAGATACTTTTAAATAAAAAAAAACCTTTTAAATAAAACCTGCTTACATGCTTGCCTTGGCGTGCTTCTCTGGGTTATACTTCAACACCGGAGGAAGCAGAACTCATCACTGGTGAGCGATGGTATCATAACCAATTAGAATAAACTAATTTAAAAAGCTTATGTGTGCAACCTATTGTTCACTCTCAGTAAAATAGTCAACGATTTACATGAGATAGGCAATGCTTAATCATGAATGGGCTGACAGTAGGCTTTACCCAACTATAGGAAACTGTGGATGTCCTGAGCACATTCAAGGCAGGCCAGCTAAGTACCGTGCCTGCTGGATTTGGTGCTTTAAATGCATCTTTGACTTACAATATTTTCAGGGTTCAATAGGTTTATGTAAGTTGAGCAATTGCTGAACCCAGAATACCTAAATTAGTAAAGATTTTCATTCAAAGACAGAAATAAAATGAATATTGTTTGATTTGCTTTTGTTTTCTTAGAGGAAGTTGTTACTTGAGATACTTGGACAACTGAGGGGCTTCGTAACATGTCTGAACACATGTCACCATAGATGTTGTATGTGCCAAAGTGTTCTAGAAGGCTACAAGGAAATGGTGAGCAACTTACTCTGATCTGAGACCATAGCCCTTCCTATACCAAACAGCATAGTGTGAGAAGCCTGCGTGCAGAGTCCCACTTGGCTGGGGGCTGGCAGAGCAAGCCACCATTGCCTGAGACCCCAGACTCCAGACCCAGACTCCCTTGAAAATGGACCCCAAGTGCCTCAACACACCATCATTTGCCTTCAAATTCTGGCCAGAATCCTATGGATCCATTCACCAGCACATGTCCAACTCAGGACTCTGCTTTTGGTAGTAGAGTAAACCCAAAGTGAGTACAGGGCTGTTTACCCACAATGACCTTGAAATAGAGTCCTTACAGGGATGGCGCTCCTGGCTTAGCATTCTGTGAGCTTCCACGGATAATGGCTGCTCGACATTGGACTAGCTACCCACGCTTATTACCTAGGCTGATTCAGAAAGGAAACGACATGCACCTTGTTGAGGGTTGGTCTTTCTTCATCTAATCCAGCAGGCCTAAGGCCTGTATTTACATGATTTTCATGAGGCGTATTGACATTCACTGAAGGCATGCTTAGTTACTGCTGCTTTCGCATTACAAATGCCATCACATCTCCATCAGGGGGTGCTTACTAAGAAATTCCTATGTAACATTGAACAAAACTGGTTTCTTGTTGTTTTCACACCTGAGGATTTCCATAGTACCTCGTACCTTGCAAGTCCCTGCTCTGCTCAGGGTTTGTCCAACCAGCAGGGCCTTCCTGGATGGGTGAAGTCCAGCCCTATAAACAATCCTGCTTCCTTTCCACAGCACCCTGGAGACAGGGGCAGAAGACTGAAAATTCCTGAGATATTTAGCAAGTCACCTCTGGACATTCAGCTTCTTCACCCAAAGACTCTGCCCAGCTGGAATTGATGGCTGGGGCTAAACCATTCAGATTCCAAAGAGCCCTGATGGGAGGGAAGGCCAGCCTCTGGGGTTTGCAAAAGAGGCCTGTGGAAGGTTAACGACAGGAGAGTGCTCCCTACTACAGTCAGCACCCAGGACAGCGTCTATGGGCTTAGATGTCCTTTCTCTTTGAAAGAAATATTCCTCTTTATAGAAAGACAAGTGGGGCTGCTTTAATGACATGCGAAGGTAGCAAAGGAATTTCTGCAGCACACACGAGCTGACTGAGGCTTCTTGGTTCCCTGCCCACGTGGCGGATTCCCAAGGACCACCCACCCGTGCGCACGTAAGGCTTCAATCACATGAAGTCTGTAGCAGGTATGGGCAGTTGTCAGAATAAATTAAATTAAAATTGCTTTCTCAAACCGCGTCAAACGTCACTGTGGCAGACCCAACAAGGAGAGTGATTTAGCCACAGCACTTTCCAGAACGTGTGCTGACCTGCACGAGAGCATCAGTAGATCAAACCCTGTGGTGAGAACTTCAGCTGCAGGATGCGTGCTCACTAGAAGCCAGCCTGGTTTTTCATGCAGATGGAATATTTAACAAGGAATTACTTCTGCAATGTGGGTGCTGCTGGTGATGGGGTTCCCTCCGTGTTAGGGTTAGTGCCAAAAGATACCAATTCACTATCTCTCTGAGATCCTGAAGGGCTGATAGCACCCTCAGCCAGGAGAACCTCAAAGATAAAACTCAGAGGTAGAATTTACAGTGCGCCTATAATGTGCATGCAAAACCAAGATGATTAAAGTATGGAGAAAACTACATCCAAAGAGGGGGACACACAAAGCACTTGGTATAAATGCCAAGAAAAAGAGGTCTATGGGAAATGCCCCATGAACGTATCGGTCTGACATGGGAAATAAAATCTCAATGTTTGAAACTGAATTCTCAACAACTGTGGCCTCTGTGTGCTGGCTGGGAGGGTGGGCACAGGCAACAGGGAGCCCAGGGGACTTACTGAGCTGAAGACGCTGCACAGTGACATCACGTGCCTCTCTGCTACACACCGTGGACATTTTCCTATTGAAAAATTAATTCTGATGGCTGTTCTAACAGCTTCCTAGTAAGACACTGAGGATGAGAGACTTCCTTGGCTGTTGATCAAGGCTCCACAATTTATTTACAGTACGACTTTCGCCCTGCTGCAGGTGATGGAGGCTACCAGACTGAGCATCATTTTGCGTGAGAATCTTCTAATAGCGGAAAAGAAGAAACTGGAAATGTAGGGATTTCCTTTTTCACTTCTTTCATTCCTTTTTTTCCTTTTTTTTCCTTTTTGTTGCATGGTACAAACAATTCTCCACAAAAGCCAGTACTCAGTAAACAGCTGCCAAGCCTGTCTCAGCGAGGACATGTGCCAAATATTATGTTCTATACAGAAAAATGGGGGAAATCTGTAAAATTCTGGCTAAGGCTGAAATGAGTAGTTTGTGTTTAGTTGATTTAGATATAATTAGATAATTTCCTATTAAATTCAAAATAGCATTTATGAGTTCTGATATTTCCAATCTCTGTTTTCTTCCTGCTGGAAAGAATCATGGCCGCCTCCTTGGCTTCTGCAAGTTAAGGGCCTGTGTGGCCGTGTGTGTGTAAGCGCACGTGTGTGGTTGTGCAGAATATGTGTGTGTATATGTATTTGCACACGGACACAAACAAGTACAGCACACACTCGTGTTTATCAGTGTGTGAAATAAAGCTTAAGTGTGACCTCCATCGGTTCCTGAGCTCATGGGACCGACATGGGATGCGTCCCTCTCTCCTCAGGAGGCGTTCTTTCCTGAGAAGATGGGGGTGAGGGCCTGCTGGGAAGCAATGCGCAGTCCTGTCACATTGCCATTGTGTGACACAGAACTCCCTGGCACACCACTCTAGGAAAGGTCATGCTGTCAAGCTGACATCTGCAATTCTGGCAGATTCTGTCCTGTGACTGGCAAACAACTTTCCATCCTCTGTGCACAAAGTGCCTGCAACAACAAAAGGTAGGGACTTCTTTGTCTTTTCAAAAATTACTTCAGAAAGCTTCAATCGCTCTCGACTTTTTCCCAGCCATGCCTGGGGACCAGGGCTCATGGCCTGACCCAGTACTTGAGATGAGAAGGTTACAGTCCATCTGAATATCGGTCAGTACCAATGCCAGTAAGCACATGGGTTGCTGCTGATGTGACAGAGGAGCCCCGAAGAACATCAGAAGTGCATCGACTCCTTAAGAACAGATGACACCTCGTGAAGAAGCACTTAAGAGCAGGCAGCACTAAGAAGCATTTACATTGCAACTGAGAGCAAACAGCCCTTGCCCTCCAGCGAAGGTATTCCACCTGAAGAGATCACAAGATGGACCATCGCTCACTAAGAAAGCCACGCCCCGGGCCTCAGGTGAGCGAGTGTGTTCATCAGGGGTACAGACAGGGAAGGCGCAGGGATGAGTCTCGGCTGGGACTCTTCACATTCTGCTCCCCCGCAGGGCCCTGATGTGGTAACAAGTTCCATAATGCACCCCAAATTCCTGCCCAGGTAAGAGAAAGAGGATGGTATGCTAATGAGCAGAACCCTAGCCTGGAACAGAAAGATACACGCGAGCCAATGAGACAGTCCGTCACCAAGGCAGACTGCTCGTGATAAATAAGGGCGATTCTCTGGTTTTCTCTAATCTACTTCAAATGTAAAAGCCTGCGCCATGTTTGGGAGACTGTTCCCCTGGTTCAGGCTCCGTTCCCAGTTAAGAAAGGTGCTGTATCAGGACGAGGTGTCAGAAACGCAGGCGTGTTAGCGTGTAACTAGGCCATGGCCTGCCATCCACCCCGGGGCTCTGTGAAGGGGGTCACGGCGCCCACATTGAAGGTGGCCAAAGGGACGAGGTGGAAGCCACGCAGGGGGACGTCCTCCGTCAAGACTGCTCAGAGGCACGAGTTTTCAATTTTCCTCTTTGTGAACCTTTAAAAATGTATGAAGAGAGCAATGGACACAATCAGAGCAATGGCAGGTGTCAGCGCTTGCTGGAGACTGGGAAGGAGCTCTGCTGGAATGAGAAGGGGGCAGGGGCCATGCCTCAGGGGGCCACTGTCAACATCAGGGTTTCTCTGTCACCTCAGGACACACAGGGTTCCTCTTTACAGTGCCCAAGACATTACCACGAGGTCAAACCACCTTCCAGAAGGAGGGGACCTTCACGCAGCTGTGAGAAGCAACCAGGCAGGGACGTCTGTGATGCACCCAGGGCCCAGGAAGCAGCCCTCTCCAGGTGGGGGAAGACGAGGAGCTGTGCAGGTCCCACCCCTGGCTGTGGCTGCACATGGGGGGCTGGAGGCTGTATCCACAGGACTGGGTTGGGGAGCTTCCATCAGACCCTCAGAGTGATGAGAGCCTAGGACCCGAGGACTGCTGTCTGCTGGGGAGAAGTGAAGACAGGCGCTCACGGAAACAGAGCCCATCTGATTCCAGGAGGGGCCTCGCCTTTAGAAACTAGGAGTGATTCCTGCTAGCTGGGGATGCGTCCACTCCACGGAAGCCTTTTGCAAGCACTGGACTGAGGAATGCCTTCCCTCCAAAGGTGAGATATAGGAAGATCCCAGCACAGGGTTCATACAAATATAATACAGGATGGGGTGAGGGAAAGCCCTAGAACGGAAGTAACCAACCAACCAGAGTGGGCTGTGACCAAGCCAAGCATGTGAGCAAAACACCTGACCATGAACAAAAATAATTCCACGAAACAAACAGCTCAAAGCAGAGGCACAAACACTGGGTTCAGATAAGTTGGGGAGAGGATATAAAGTGTGAGAGCACAGAAAAGGGGAAGAGGGATCGAAGAAAGACGCAGACGGCCACGTTGCAATGAACCTGAAGAAAGGGCACTTGGTCCCACAGCAGAACTAACCAGAGAAATTCTGTGGGCAAATGATAGATAACAAACCATGGGTGGATAACAGGCAGGTGAGAGATAGACAGACAGACAGACCCATCAAAAAGATAAAGAGAGAAAGAGGAGAGGAGAAGGAGATCTAAAATTTGCCTAACTGGCATGCCTGGAAAAGAGAAGCACAAACATACACTAACAAGTATTAAACATTATTTAAAATATAATAGAGAAACATCAGTAGTCAAGTGTAAGAAGGCTTGCTATGCAGAAGAAAATGGTTGCAATGTCCTGAGAATATTTGGTGTAAGTAGGTCAACAAGAAATGTATCTATGCGAGGGTTGGTTTAATTGGACTTTAGAAGACATGTAAAGAAATACTTTACAACCAGTTTTAAAAAGTGAAGTCACTTAAGAAAGTAAACTCAAATCGCATTGATCTCATGTTTGTTTCACAATGACATTTTATATGTGAAGGTAATGACAAACCATCTTTAAAACACTCATGGAAACAAAAAACGCTGTACCCGGCCCAAAATAGCAGTCAGTGACAAGACTGCAGACCACGTCTTCAAATGGAAAAAGTCAGCAATTACAGTCATGGAATTTTCCTGAAAAATCAGAAAAATAACAGTGAATGGAAAAATCATAAAGATCATCAACTGAACTCTTGTTAGTGATACTTGTACTGAAATGTCAGAGGGCACCAATGCCCAACAGGTGAAGTCATCCCGTAATGTGTCGGGAAGTCGGATGGCCTGATGAGAGGAGGGTCAGCAATGACAGCTGGTGGACGAAGCACGGACAGCAGCTGCTGGGGTGGAGCCAGGCGGTGGCGAGGGGGTGCTCGCCGGTCACTACTGTCACTTTCTGCGTGTTTGAGACTTTACATAATAAAATGATGAAAGTGGATTTTGAAACCACAGCAAAAGTTTTGGCTCTCTCCATTTATTCTACTTCACTACAGAGTTGGGAATAGATCCTTGTGGTAACCACAAGACAGAAATCCATTGTTGCAGTGGGTGGAAATTGAGCATTAGTGGAACCAGCCAAAATTCCTAGAAAAAGAGAGAAAAGGGAAAAGAAATAGAGGGATGCTCATAACGAAGGATCAAATGCAGATCCTTTTGTGGTGGTAAAACAATTAGTCAAGGCATAAAGGTAAAAATTAGAGGAATCAATAAGCAACCAAGTAACCCCGGGGAGTGACCTACTTGGAATACCTTATAACCCATCACTGCTTGTGCTTGATACTGACTTCAGAAAAAGAAGGGCAAGTGCCTCTTGTGTTGTACTCACACAGCTGACAGGGGAGGAACTCAGAACAGTCTACACTGTCCATGTTCTGAGAGGACACACACACACACACACACACACACACACACACACAGAGTGGGGAAACGAAAGCTACATGGAGAAAGAATAATGTAAAATACAATGAAACACATTGTGAGTTTTCTAAGTTTACTCCCATATTGGATCATGAATTGAATTTAAGCACAGTGTATTTATTCCTAGCTTGCTTGGAAAGATCACACAAGGAGGATGTGGAAAAGCCTGTGAGACTCTTGAAAATGGACTAAATGTATTTTGAGTTTTGATGAACCTGATCTTTTGGGGTCAGGAGTAGAATGTCATGTTTAGATACAAAAATATCTAAAGATATAAGAACTACTGGATTGAAAGCAGAGTAATGTTAGAACTGTTAAAGAAATTTAAACTTTTAAAATAATTAATAAAAATACATTGTTGTTTAAACTAACCAAGAAGAGCAAAACATACAAAATCAGCAGTGAGAACGAGACTCAAATCATAGAGCCATGAGATTAAACGCTCTAACGTGCAACTTGATAAGAGAAGGAAATCAGAACTCTGCATATTAAAGAAGAGGGAGATTACCATTATTTGCATACAATATAATTGCATAAATGAAAGATGCATGAGCATCAATTGAAAAACTATTAAAATGATAAAGATAATTCAGTAAAGTGACTGAGCGAAAAGGGAAAGGTAAAATTGGTTGCCTAAGTCTATGCAAACACCCTTTGGAATCGCCATCTCATTCACCACAGGGACAAAAGAAATACCTGCGAGAAATGTGCAGGAACCACATGAGCATGCTGGAATGGTGTCTGGTGTACACCTGGCATTGGAGAAGTAATGCCTACGTCGGAAGAACTCCCCAGTCCTCAGGGACAGTCCCTGAATGGATCTGTATAGTCCAGACTGCAGGAGCACAAATACTAAGCAAATGTCTTTCTAGCAAAGTCATGTCATGTTAAGCAGATACAACCAGCCAGCAAAAAGAAAAAAAATATATATATATACATGTATATGTATATATATATATATATATATATATATATATATGCAAACATTGAGTAAATAGGGCAAAAATAGATCTATCAGATATTTCACGATATTTTAAGATGGATGAGGGGTACATGGACAGACTGAAGAGCAGGACAGAAAGGAGAGATCAGAAAGACTGACAGATGTGCAGGAGGTGATAAATTGGTGTTGAGCAACTGAGGCTCAAGCCGAGAAAGAGGAAATTGTATCCCTGCCTCCCGCATCAAGTCGAAACAAGTTAGAAACAACTGAAGAATCGATTATTAATGAAATTTTGTATTATATGTTCCCAAAGTAGAAAGGTCTTTCTAAGGATGATACAAAAGCCATGATCCAATAGGCAATTTAGAAATTCATATAGGGTCAGAGTATTTACTAAAGAAAAAGTAAACAAAGTGAGAAAATTTTTGTGATTCACATCGAAGGAGATCTCGCCTTGTACTGTGATTAAATCCTACTAATTAATCATTAAGGAAAAAAATCCACCACCCAAATGAAAGACGGAAGAGGGACACAGGTTGCTGGTTAACTGAACAGGGAATAGGACTAAGGAATGTGAGAAGAGATTTGGATTCATTCACAGAGAGAGATGCCAACGAGAGGACCAAGTCCTGTCTTCACTGGAGAAAACAGACTTAAAAATGTGAGCTAACACATGTCAGGCTAGGAGCCTAGAAACACGCTCTCAGAGAACCCAGGGAACCAAGGCATGAAAGGCACACAGAGAGGAGGCAGCCTCTGTCCAACCTTTGCTTGAGAAGGTCACGTCTGGGGACTCACACAGCAGACTCACAGGCACGTGGGTCAACTCACGGATTTCCAGAACTCAGTCACAGCTCTGGTCATGGCAAAAACCAAAACATGAAGTGTTCCTTACTAAAAGGCTGGCGGAATGAATTGAAGCACATTCATAAGACAGAAACCATGCACCATTTAGAAGAGGGGACGCTCCCATGAATCAGAGCACTATTCGGAAAGCGGGGATGTCCCACCAGTTATGTAAATAGATCATCTATTTGCATATGCACAAAATATCCATGAAAGGGTGTTCAAGGACGTGGTTTCTTATGAAGGGAGGAACACGTGGCCAGAGGCAGGGAAACTGAGCTCTTAAAACTGAGGATAGTGACAATTGTATCAGCAACAATGAACTAGGAGTCTCTGAAAGCCCTTTGCCAGGTCTGGCATCTCTACCCCGTGGTGATCACTCTCACATGTCGCCCACCTTCACCCCAGGAGGGAGGTGTTTAATGCACAGAAGTTGCCCCCGCAACCCAGCACAATGCCAAGGGCTGGTTTCCAACTCTAGCACTCCACTTGTGTAGTCTGGGCCCTGGAAGGTGATGTGATAGGTAGAATACTGTCCCCACCCCAAAGATGTCCCATCCCAGTCCCCAGAACCTGTGCTGTGTTAGGTTTCCTGGCAGAATGGCCCAGACCTCAAGAAAGGGGCCCAGCCCAGCCAACACCTTGACTTCAGGCCAATAAGACCACCTACCCACGGGACATTGGACCATCACAATGTCACAATGACAATTTGTTCTTAAGTCACTTAGGCTAATGCCAACTTCTTAAAGCAGCAACAGGAAATGAACACAGTGAATAAGAAGAGAAGAGTGACCACAGGAAGTCGAGGTCGCAGGGAGCAGGGGGTTTTAGATCTCCCCTCCTGAGGTCCTCCTGCCGTTTTACATGGATTTCATGCAGGGACCGTCCGAGGTCCCAGCCACACCAGGCCACCAGCCTCCCAAGCGCCTCTCTCGGCCTGCCCGTGGTTTTCAGGTTGTGGCCCCAGACCAGCAACAGCCATGCCACGTGGGAGCCAGTTAGGCAAGCAAACTCTCGGCTATCTCTTCTGATACGGGAACAGAGACTCAGGGTGGGGGGCAAACTCTGTTTAACAGGCCCCCCAAAATCATTCTGATATGCATGTTTGGGAATCCCTATCTTAATGCTCTTGGCTTAGAATGAGCAGTGGTTCCCAAACATTGCTACTCATCGGAATCACTGGGCGATCTTTTGAATATCCTTTTGGCCTGTGAGCAAGCCAGCGCCCCGATGAGAAGGGCTGGATGCGAGGTGGGCACTGGCCGTGGAGATCCCCAGGCCATCTCTGATGCACATTCGAGTTTGAAAGCAGTGGTTTAGAATTGTGGCCCTCGGTTTTGAAGTCCTGGGGTGATTAGCTCGTGCAGATTCCAGGGGTCCTTTGGGATTTAACTGGCTGGCTTGTGGCCTAAACATCAGGAGTCTCACTGGTCCCCTGAAAATTCCAACATGCAGCCAAGGCCTAGGGACCCAGCAGAGCTCCTGCAGATGCCGGCCTAACCGTGCTCAGAGGCCACAGTGGAACTAGAGGGCCGGAGGAGGGGTCATGGTCCTCACTCATTTCTGAAGATCAGTGATCAGCAAGCCTGCAGATGAGGGGATGTGGTGAAGCCGTTTACTATTCATACAGTTCTAGTATTTCCAAACTCCATCCTTGTCCAATTGCCACTACGATCTCCTCTTAACTAGACTGTCTGCTTTAATGGTTCCAGTGGAGCAATGCACATGAGCTCACATTTGATGTAAAAAATTCCATATCACCTGAGAGATGAGCACCCAGCGCACCTCCTTAGGATACCAAAGCCATGTCATTCAGCAGGACGCTCCTACGGCCACTTACTTGATGATGGTTTGTAAGCAAGGAGTTGTCTGGGAGATTTCGAAAGTAGAGTAAACAGCCAAGGATCTAGTTTCTGTGGACCACATGTGGTGAGTAAGACCTAGCTGAGCATCCATAACCATGTGTGCTGCTTCTGACATCCCCGGCCACCTCCACTGATCAGAAATGGAAGCTCCCTGGTCATCCACAGGCCGCCCATGGGGCCCTGAACACCGCCCACTGTCTACTCTCCAGGGCCTCCCTCAGTTCCTCCAGGGGTTCCCTGACATTGCCTCCCAGGAGCAATGAGCAACCCACTCCCTCCAGGTCTACTGAATTTGGGGGTCCCTGTAGACCCAGTTTGGGAGGGCACCCATCCCTTGCAGCTTTTCCTCCCATTGTTCAGACCAGAAGGAGAGAAGGTCCCTCCATGGGGGACCACCGTGGTCCCTCTTCAAGTCCACAAACTCACTGGCCAGCCCCTGGCAGGTGTAAAACCCTGCTCCTGGGAGCTGGGACAGGAGGTTCCACCACCCCAACATGTGTCACCAACCTCTGGAGCACTCCTCCTTGTGCTCTGAGTGTCACTGTCTGTCCTCTGACCCCAGGACTCCCACCCTGTAGTTGTTGGCCACATCTTGCACTTAGCTAGTGTCCAGTTCTGAAGGTGCTCCCCTCTTCTCTGGGAGTGCTCCCTGCTGTCCTCCATGACAGCACTCTGCCTCCTCCCCAACACAGAGCCCACTGCTGGCTCTCCTTGAACACTGAGATGCGTTGGGGGGTCTTCCTAGACCATCCGCATCCTCTTTCTGGAGGCAATCCCATCCTTCCCAGGACTTGCCATCAATACGTGGATCTCCCCCACATTCCTATCACCAGATCTCTCCTGTGAACTCAAAGTCCTGTGCCCAGTTGCCTCTTAGCATCGCCACGAGGGCTTGGGGTGTGATCCCAGCACGCCAGGAATGTTCCAGCCTCACCAGTGAATCTGTGCCCACCCGGGATGTGCTTTCAAGGAGGAGGTGGGAGATTGACAAGAAATGGGCAATAAGGCAGACAAGTAACCATCCAGGATGCTGGGAAATGGTGAGTCGTGGGGAGGAAACAGGAAGGAGGCTTGAAATGGGGTGGGTCTGGTTCGTTTCTTGCATGTGACATTTCCCAATCTAAATCTTCCTTCCTTCCCCTCAGTCTGTCCTCCTGCACACAAGGCTACTGCTTCCTCTCTCTGTCTGCAAGAACTGTCCAGGCTGGATGGAAAAAGGAGCCACCCATGATCCCTCAGGTTCCCTTCATCTCTACATCATGTCAACTATTCCTGTCCATCCCACTTCCAAAACCCATCCCTTCCTCCACTTCTCCCTGTCTGTGTTCCATCCCCACATGTCCCTCATTGCTTCCTGGCTGTCCCATCACTAATTCACTCTCCACCCAATAACTAGAAACTCACTGACACATGTAAATAAGGTCAAATTTTGCCCTGCTTAAATACATCAGTGGTTTCTCTTGGGATCTAACATAAAAGACAGACTCCTTGCCAGTCAGTACCTGCAAGGCCTTCAACATCCTTCACATCAGTTTTCCATCACAGGCTAGGATTTGGGTGTGCTGTCCTTCTTTACTGTAGGCAACACATGAAGGGCTTTTCTGCCCCAGAGCCTTTGCACTGGTCTTTCTCTCTATGAGAGATGCATGATACCAGTTTTCATGGATAGCTTTTTCTCACCCATCAGCATGCAGTTTAAATGTCTTCAGAAAGCACGCCATTGAACATTTGACATGGAATAGGAGAAGCCACTGCAGTGAGACATAAAATGAGGCACCAGCACCACATGGGTTAAAACCCTGTTCAAATTCGTACAGATCAACCCTAAAGACTATGTCCCATTAAAAATAATGAGCAAGTTCACTCCTTCTGTTCCCTCCAGAGACGGAAATCACGTGCCTTCTTCCAGAGCCTCTGCAGCTCACTCCTGAGATATTCAAGGAAGGAACGATGACCCCTTGTTCTGACAACTTGTTTGATTATAAACATGTTTGGTAAAAAAAAATATATATATATATATTTTTTCAGCAAGATTGTCATATTCTGAGGTCTGTTTGTTTTTTTTTTTAAGCACAGATATAAAAGAGGAGCAAACCCTTGCTGTTTTGGGTGACAGAATCATGCCTACCAACATCTCAAAGAGACTGTGAATATGCAGATGTGGTCACAAGGAGCGTGGTATAAATGGAACGGTTGCTCCAAGAAATGCCAGCAGCCCACGGACATGTGCCGTCCATCTGCCGGGACCAGGCGCCAGCTCCGCTGTCCTGCCTGCAGAACTAAGGCAGCTGGCCCTGGATGCGCAGCCCTCCTGCAGCGAGGCCCCAGACTTCCAGAGCCCACACCGGCCTCGCTCTGGAATCTCCACTTTACACAGACAGGCCCCAGTGCCCGCTCAGCCCCACGGGGTTGGAGGGGCCTGCTCTTCAAGACCCAGCTGAGAGCCTGAGTCCCCCGCACAGCAACTCTGGTGAGGGGTTTCTGTCCTCTGCTTCTGTACACACTCCTGCCTCCCAGGAGGCCCCTTGTGTTTCTGAAGGATTGTTTGTTTCCTACCTGGGGACTGAACCCTGAGCCACACCCCAGCCCTTTTCATTTTACTTTGAGACAGGGTCTCACTAGGTTGCTGAGGCTGGCCTTGAACTTGCGATGCTCCAACCTTCCAAGTCTCTGGGATTACAGATGTGCCCACCATGCCACTGAAATACTGTACCAATCATTCCTCCCTTCCATGCCGCTCCATTTCGTCTCCTCTGCCGTCACAGCCAGAGGTCTCCTCTGACCCTCAGACTTCCTTCTCCAGCTCACGTGCCCTCCTTTTGAGGCACAGTGACACTGGTTCTGTGGAACCATCTCCACGGGCCTCTGGAATTGCCCACAGTGGATAGCAAGCATCCAGGGACACCGACTCAACTGCGGCCTGTTCTGTTGGTATCCAGGAGCTCTCTGGGGGACTTGTCTAAGCGTGGCTGCCATTGCCTCTGAGTTGGTTCATTGTCCTCTGATGCAGCAACACGCAAAGCCGATCCCACTCCGTGGACTTTGCTCATCTGGCGATGTTTTTCAAGTCTGTTTTCAGGGCTTTAAAACAACTAGACGTGGAGAATCTGGAATCTGAGCCTATGGAGGAATCACTCCTCTGTATCTGAGAGTCATCTGGCCACCAGAGGGCTCCCATATTTTGATCATTAGTCCCTCACCTGTAGTTTTTAAATAAAAAAAAGGGGGGGGAGGCACAGAGATTTATAGGAGCAAGGACCAAATTTAAATGCAAGCTGTATGTGACACAGAGAGGCCTCAGAACATTGTCACACAGCAATTTGGTTAGCGTGTCTTCACCCGGCACACAGCGCGCCCGCTGGCGTCTGGCTTCATCTGCACAATAGTTAGCTAAGTATTTACCTGATCTTCAGTTAAAAATTTACCAAAGTTTTTAATATTTACTTGTCTGTATCTGCAAAAAATTGTCAAATGACTATGAGAAAGACAGGATGCTTTATTTTCAGAAATATGTAACTTGCTGAAGGCATACATTCAGAAGTCTAAATGTTAACATAGAATTAATTTTCCTGTTAAATTGAAAAATGATAAGAAAGAGATAATGTTTAAAGTTGGGAAAGGCAAGATCATAACTTTTACATGCTTGCTCGAAATTAAATTTGATAACCTGATATATATTGAAGGGCAATTTGTTTAATTAAGGCATCTTGGGAAACATGCATGAATTTTTAATAAGCAGTGACCTGTCTAGGAATTTATTAAAGAGAAAAGCGGGAATGTTGGAAATTTGATCGGTAGTGTTTATAATGTAGCAAATGAGGAAAGGGCTGAACTTTCATCAGTAAGAAACTAATTACACAGTGAAACTCCATCGTCCAGAGGGGAACTGAAGGGAGGAGAAGGAAAACCCCATCCTGGAGACTGGGAGTGCTTCAGTGGGGCTGGAAATGTCCACCAACTCGAGCTCCAGGGCTCGTGTAAGACCGGAGGAGGGTCAACCAAGTCCAAGGTTCTGTTTTAGTTTTGCACAAAGAACCTGGAACAACTCAGAATTGGAGGCACCAGCACTGTGAGCTGAACAAGGAGGGGTTGCCTGACGATTCCTGGGCCCTGGTGCCCACCTGCACCCTTGGGTGACTGTCCCACTTTCAGCCTCTTGGGAGTCTATAGCTTGATTCTCTGGCTAAGATGAACAAGAGCCTTTAGGTACTAAACAGACCAAGAGTGGATTTTTCTAAGTGTTAATGAAAAGACAAGAAATAAAATTGAAGAAATCCTCTGGACTGTCAAACAGAAGGTCAAAATTGGCACAGTGAAAAACAAAGATTTATTTTTTTAATATTATCTTTGCCAGGGAGGTCTAACATCCAAACACCCCAAAACCAGGAGCTCCAGTCTGAGAAGAGGGAACTTGTTCTAGTGGGAATTCAGGGAATGGCCCCCACGTCCTCCAAGACAGGAGTGGCTAAGCCACAGAGCTGGTCAGCCGCCAGCTCAGGGAAGGAAAGGAAGCACCAGGGCCAGGCCAGATGGGCCCTCCAGAAACCTGGGGCCTCGGGACAAGGAGGAAGACCTCCATGTTTTCCAGGAACAGAAAGAAAACCAATCTACCCACAGATCAGGAATCAGAATCGCAAAAAAGCTGGATGCGAAAAGATGCTAAAGGAATTATTTCCTTTGAAGTTCTTTTAAATTTGTGAAGGAAGAGTTATTTTCAAAGTTTTATTCTTTTTGCAAATGTAAGTTCTTAAAGATGTACTTCCCATGCACATTTTCTCAGAAATGTGGGATGGAGGAGACACCCCATAGCAGGAGTGGGTGGGGGGGAGCAGGAAGACATGGGGTTCAGGAAATAGAGTGAGGAATCAGCACTGGGGAGGAGAAGGGCACCTCGGGGGCTGGCAGGGGTCTGGGCTGGGTGGGGAGTGGCCAGTTCAAACTGGAAGCCTGCTGGCAAGGTCTAGCAGAATTTCCTGCTAGGAAAACAAATTAAAAGTGATAAACTCCCTGGCAAACTTGACCGTGTGGAAAACCACTCTGTCCTCTGGACTGAGGAACTCTTAGATGTTTAACCAAAACGGGAAATGCAATCACAGTACCCTTCAGGGCTCTGCAGAGGATGACGTCCACATGGTCACAGCGCAGTTGGCTGAGACCATAAGAGGAGGGGATGTGTAAGGACTTAATTCCCCGATCTGTTAGGATCTGCTGTCGGCAGACATATGGACAGGATTTAGGAAGATCAAAGGAAATGTCAGAGGAAATAAAAACTAAGGAAAGGGGTTGCTTGCAGGGAGGGAGACGGGGTGCATGCCCATCTTCTGGGGGTGGACACTCCTTTTCACCACATGACCATAAAATGATCTGCATAGAGCGCTTGACAAAAAATGCAGCATACTTTCTCCATGGAAAAGTGTTTTAATGGGTTTAGAGTGGAATGGGTTCAGAATAATGCAGTCCCACACAGGCAATGAAAATGCTAGAAAAATACAGCATCTTTAAATTGCTCCTCTTTGGGGCCCAGAATTATAGGGACCTCTTTCTTTTGAACCAACATTCCTGTTAAATTAATATTTTAGAGCACGTCTATATTTGGGTTTTTTTTAAAACCTGAAAACCCCCCAATGACACAATTAACATAAACATTATAATCAACAAGAAGCAATAAAATGAACAGGTCATATTTATTTCAGATATGGATGCAAAAGGAGAAAGTTCTGGGAACACAGTAGAGGGAGCTTTCCAACCAGGGAGGATCCAGTAAGCATGGCGAGGACCAAGAGTTATCTCAGGACATTAATTTCATGACTTACAAGAAAAATCCATGGAGACGGAGAACACAAGAGCCCTGATCCACAAACGTGTGCCCACAAGACTTGGCAGCACACGACCAAGCCACACAGGCCCCCTGTGCTGTGGGCTGCCTCCCTTATCTAAGACAGGTAGGCTCATCAGAGAGTGCTCACGTTCAGATCCTTCTACCACCCTGACACCAATGGATCTATTGGCGTCATTTTGAGGCCAACACTACATTTACTCTCACTTTTACACCTTAAAGGAAATGATGTTAAAAAAAATTATTATTAATTAAGGCCAAGGAAAAACTCATGACTGTGAATGATTTTTGTTTGTAGCTGCTTTATCTCCGTCATGGACATGCGACTGCTCTCCCCACTGAGGCTCTAGGAGTCAATTTCATCCAGTCACTTCTTCACTGCATCAGAGGGGATAAAACAGAATTGGTGAAGATTCACCCGCCACAGCCTTCCCACAGGTGCAGCGTAATGGACGTGAACTTGGAGTCATCAGTACCAGCTGTCCCCATCAGTGTGGGCTCTTCACTTCCAAAGCTGGGACTGAACATGCGGAAAACGCAGCTGAGGGACAGACTCACGCCCACCATCCACTTCCCAGCCCTGGAGAAGCCGTGCTCCCACACCAGCTGGGCGGTTATTCATAACCCACTGCTTCTAAAACAGCAGCCTTCGCCCCTGCGGGGAGCGGTGCTGGGGTTCCAGTCCTGTGCTAGGTGCTTTACTGGAATTCATGAGTCCTCCATACGACCCAATTAACAGGGCGATATATTGTTTTGTTTTATTGATGGGGAAACTGAGCCAAGAAAGTGTGAAGCCCCTGCCCCTGCCCATGGCTGAGATGTTCCGGGCCAGCATTCTGGCCCAAGGAGCCTGGCTACTCGCCCATGTGCCACACAACCCCCTGGGGGCTCTGAGATCGAGGCCCCTGCTTGGCCTTTCCACAGGGAGGGCCGGCCCAGGCAGGACTGTCCACAGTCCCCACAGTTACTCTTCAGCAGTCACTGTTGCCCACAGCTTTTTGACCTTTGTCGCCGTGTGACAGCTTTTAGTTCCATTATGTCATTTACAAATGTCAGCGGAATAAGCTTATGTCTGCGCATAAATATGGAGAATGTGGACACTTTGTCCTTCGATTCCTAAATTTAGAACAAGATTACATCATATTTCAAAACATATGTTCAGGAGAAGATGGTACAAAATTTTTTTTTCATATTGAATCATAAATTCACTAAGAGCTATTTAAAGCAAATCTAAAGCAAATTATTTTTAAGTCAAAGAAAGCTTTGGGGGAAATAATCATCTTTAAATCTATCAGTTTCTAAATTCTAAATTTCATGTACTATTTATCTTGCATGGAAATACATATGCATCTTGTATGGAATATGTTATTTCATAAAAAACAGTATGGCCAAACCTCACTTTGAAATAATTGTATCTTGGATTTTTAGTTAACGAAGTAACCCTGGAGAAGCTCAAATATCTAAGGTGATACTGCAAAAATCCATCATCAGCCACACGGACAATTGGTAGTCTCACTGACGTGTACGTGTTCTGCAGAGGGCGCTTTATGTAAAAATTTTGGGGGTTTGAGTGTGTTTTGGTTAAATGGGAAAGAGCGCCTGGTGCAATTACCTGATGTGCCTCCAACTCTGTGCCCTTCACCCAGCAGGCAGTGTGACAGACTGGGTGCTGCGAACTCGCGTCACTGTGAAGGAGGCCTGGGTAGAGAAGGTGCAGTGTCAGGGCCCCTCGCACAGAGCAGGCTGGGCGCCTGAGGTCCTGTGGGCCAGCCCCCTTGGTGGGACTCCACCCTGTGGAACACTGATCTGTCTGGCAGAAGTGCCAACATTGTTCTGGGACTAAAGGGACAGTTCACCTGGATGGCAGTGATCTGGTTTCCCTTCCAGCAAGAACCCCAGGCCCATCCCAGACATGTCCATGAACTTGCCAGCCAGACAGAAATCGGAGCACAGAGTGAGCAGCTCCGTGGGGCAGAGCGGCGTTGTGCTGAACCTGCAGTTGGTTAAGGGCATAGCGAATGTGGAGTTTGAACAGAGGGGATCAATGATGGAACCCATTCCGAGGCTCCGTGAGGATCTGCCCTGGAGGAGGCTGTAAGCAGAGAGGAGGGCCAGTCCAGTGTCCCCACAACAGAATGCCAACCCCAAGGCGGCCACGCTGCCTACACACGAGCAGGGGAACTCTGATTCCTTATGCATGCCTAGTGTCAACGCACCAGGTGTCTGTTTGGAAAACTGGGGCCCTGGAGTCGGGCAGTGCCCAGGTGGGTGAGCCCGCAAGGCCTGAGGTGTTCTGGAACATGCGTGTGCCACCTCTGTCGAATTACCTTGTGCCTGGGGTTGTGCCTTCACAGTCCTGTGCTGAAGTCCTGACCCCTCTTCCCCAGGAGGGACTGCATTTGGGGCAGGGCCTTTAATTACAGCAGAATGAGGTCTCTGGGAAGGACCCTAGCCCAGCACGTGACTGGGGTCCTTTGCAGGGGAGATCAGGACCAGACACACACTGAGGGATGACGTGTCAAGACACGGGGGATGAGACCATTGCCATGGTTGGGATGTGCTGTGCTGCCCAAAGTCCACCTGCTGGATGCTTGGTCCCCAGTGTGGAGAGGCTGAGGATGAGGAACTGTGGTGCCCATGGGGAGATGCGTGGTCCTGGGGCTTGCTCTCCAGAGGCTTCAGGTAGGATTTCAGGGACATTGCTATGAAGGCTGAACACGGCTCCAGGCAGCTCTCCTGCTTCCTGTCTGATGAGGTGACCCCGTGCCCCTGCATAGCTCCCACCAATGCAATTGCTGCAAGGTGATGCAGCCGAGAGGCCCTCTCCAGAGTCGAGCTGATGCAGGCCCAGGCCAGTGACCTCCAACATGTGAGCTAAATAGCTCTCTTTGTTTCAGAAGTAGCTTGCCTCAGGTATTTCATTATAGCAATAAAAGGCTGATAATCACAGACATCTACAAGCCATGAAGGGAGTCCTGACAAGCAACCAGCCCTGCTGACACTGGGACCTCAGACTTGGAGCCTCTAGAATTGAGAGAGGACAAATTTCTGCTGTTTCAGCTCCCATCTGTGGTTCGTGTTATACAGCCCAGTGCACTATGCAGATGTCAAAACACACGGGGCTGGGGCGTAGCTCAGTGGTAGAGCATTCACTTAGCATGCCTGAGGCCCTGGGTTCAATCCCCAACACCAAGATAAAGAAGCAAATAAATAACACACACACATACATGCCTAGTAGACTCCAGAAAATGCTCCAAGAACCTTTGGCATGCTCCTTTGCAACAAGTAGCATTCCATTCATTGTTTTCTTAATTTTTTTGTAGACAACATTGCTCTTCATCCGGAATCTTAACAGGAATCATAAACAAGTAAATTCAGAAAACTGCTAAAAATGGAGCAGCAGCCACGGGAGCCGCGGCCCTCCTCCCACCCTGAGCCGGCACAGCCCCTGGGGCTCCAGCAGAGCTGAGTTTGAAAAATGCCGCTTCCATTCCGCTGCCGCTCAGAGATCTAACATGTCAGCAAACTCCCCCAGGTTTGCACATTATCATTAATCACGGGCGTCACGGGGGATGGCAGCACTGCCCCAGACATCATAAATAACAAGGACCTCAGGCTGGTGCACGCGATGTGTGCATGCCGTGTGCCCGGGAGGGGGTCACAGCCCTGAGAGACCCTCCAGCAGGCCCTGCTCCTTCAGACCCCCAGTGCAGGTAGACCCGCAGGACCCGGCCCAGTGGCCTTGAAGAAGTTCTGCAGGCTTTCAAGGGCATTTGAAGATTAGCATCTCTGCAGAGAAAACGTGCCCATCACTCCAAACAGTAACATGGCTTGCAGTTGCCTCCTCTAGCCTGGATTCAGAAGAGCACTGAGGCTTCCAGAAGTTTCTCCAGCAGTGAGTTGCTCTACATTCCTCCTGCTACGCATGATTAATGACAAGCTCTCACTTCTGGTGCATTAGCGCTCGGGTCACTCCTGGGTTCATTCAGTCTTCAAATCTGCTTTGATTTGGGTCTTAGCATTCGGACCAGCACCTTCCGAGGACACGAGGACTCCAGGGTGATGCATCTTGAGGGCTGGGCACACACAGTCCGACTCAGCAAGATTCCTTCTCCTGCTCAGCCTTCTCCCAGCACAGGACTGGGGCCCCTTTGTCACGAGGCAGACAGCATCAGGGTCTGTCACCTTCATCCTCCATCCTTCCTTCCCGTGGCTGTTCTTCTGACCGTTTTTCTCAGGTGCAAATGCACAGGTTCATTAGGAAGGGCTGCCTTGGTAGACAGGTCAGCCTGTGGGATGGAGACCTCCAGTGTCCTGAGGACCTCGGGTGGTCCTTGTTCCACTCCTGGTTTGTGGGTCCGCAAACCATTTGTCAGGCTGTGAGCTACCCAGTGCCAGGGCTCCTCCACCCTGGCACGTCATCCTCAGGTCACTGCTTCTTCCTCACCAGATGCCTGGGGACAGTGCCTGGGACCTCACTGGAGTGTCCCTGCTGGAAGGTCGTTGGTCAGGGAGAAGGATGATTTCCGGGAAGCAATCTGCAGAAGGCAGCCAGCTCTGAATCTGAGCTCCAACTGAGCCGTTTGAGTATGAACGTGGACTGATGTTTAGCTTTCTTAACTTTTCTGAGGCTTAGAGACTAGCATTTCCTTTGAGTCGTCACGAGGCTCAAACATTTAGATGATACTAACATCTACGTAAGACATGCACAAGGTGCAGCCACCTGCCTGGCACATGGTAGTCAATCTACGATGATAACAGTGATGATGTGGATGGTGATGGTGACCACCCATGTTTAAAAACATGTGCATCCTTAAGAGTCTGCTCGCAACTTTGTCAACTAAAACACTTATGGTCTTAAGAGAACAAAGAGCTTCCTGGTGGGTTTATGCTAGACAAGCCAATGAGACGGAAGCAAATGACAATGAACTGAGAAGCACACATGAGAGGGAGTTCAGAGCAGGGAGTGAGCAGACCAGGCCCTGCCGTAGTCCAGCCGACACGGTCTAACTTGCTGAGGCCTAAAGGACACGACACTTATTTATGTTTAAATTTAAGCTACAAAGTAAAATTTTTCCACTGCATAAAGTTGGGATATTTGGAAGGCACCAAAAAGAAAAAGAACTGCAACAACTCCTTAAGAAGTATTTAAGGCAGAACAAAGCCAGACTGCATGGACTTACAGTCTCAGGGCAGAAAGGTGTAAAATGTGTTTTAATATATACATTCTCAATATATATATATTTCCAAACCTCCTTCACACAGCAGCCATAAACTAAGAGGAATATGAAAATAAGTTTCCAATGAGTAGTCTAGAAAAATAAAATCAGCTCTCTGTCAGATATAGAAAATCAAAAGTCGATCTAATAACAAAATAGGAGCCAAAAATTGGGAAAGAAAGAGAAACCAATTTTAACAGAAGAAAAGAGAGAGAGCAAAAATCATCATCAGCATCACTGAAACAGCATTTCACTGCCCAGTCTTTCGCTGTAGAGATGGGCAGTCTCTCTGATGGTCAGCACCTAGTGCCCAGCACAAGGTCTGATGAGTCCTGATGGTCACAAGTCCCGCATGGGATCCCTCTGTCCTCCTCTGCAGTCCCTCCTTGGGACTTGTCATCAGAAAGGGCACTCGTGGCTAATTCCACGTTTTTATGTTTTGGAAGAAGGGATGAAATCCGCAGTTCCCGATGTGCAATGTCCTGCAGGATCTGCAGCACGAGGGCCACAGGATGTGCATCCTGAAGAGTCTGGAGCACAGGACTGGAGCACGTACTGAGGATCTTAGGAGGCCGTCAAAACCACAGAGTCGCAAACAGTTCTGTTTCAATTGTGGAAACTATTGAGTGCTCCAAAGAAAGAGACAAAGATGATATCCTTATGAATGTTTTTTGTCTTTTTAAAGACAGTTTGTTAATGAGGTACAGTGTCCCCAGAGAAGAGCGTGTGAGTGAGAGCCCTGCTGCCCATGGACTCAACACTGGGGTCAAGAAACCAGCTGCCAAAGCCCTGATCCTGCCCTGCCGCCTTCCTCTGTGGCCCCAGCTTACCCTCCGGAGTCAGCCGCTCTCCTGACTCCTAGGAGCCCGGGTCCATCCTCATGTCTGAACCTTGTGGAAAGAGACCCCCAGGTGCTTCTCAGTTCATCTGCCCATGTATGGGTTTGGGGCTCTTCTGAAGAGTGCTGCTAAGAACATTCTAGTACCTGTGTATACCTGTGAACCCACACCACCTGTAGTACCTGGGAACACAGGCAAACATTTCTGTTGGGGACTACTGTGGTTCAGATGCATGTTCAAGGTGCCCAGTGTGTGCTGGAGGTGGGACCTCGGAGGAGGTTCTTGGGTCCCTGGGGATGTGCCCGCCCCTTCTTGCTTCTGGGTCACCATGTAAGTAGTTTTGTCCTGGAATACGCTCCCTACCATTGCCATGTGGTACCTCCACCAGAAACCCAAAGCTATGGGGTCACTCAATCATAGACAGGAACCTCCAAAATTGTGAGCTAAATAAATATTTTTTTCCTATAAGTTAACTGCCTCAGGTATTTCATTACAGCAAGGGAAAGCTGACTAATGCAGGAACTGCAAGTAGAGTGGCTTTGTCATGAGGCAGGCACATGATGGGCTGGACAAGTGACTGATGGTTTTCCAAAGTGGTCACATTTGCCTGAGTTTTTATCTACCAAATAAAAGAGTAAATGACAAAAATTTCCCATTGTGCTAAAATTGCGGCCACTTTGGTACATATGTGGAATACCAAAAAAAAAAAAAAAAAAAAAAAAAATCAATTCTTAGCCAATAGGGAGGATTTATAATTCTTGGCTGAGAGGGAAGATTTGTAATTCGTCACTACATCACTACTGTTGAACTGAGACCTCAAACAAAGAATTGTAAATCTAACAGCAATTGCTACCAGTGTTCCCACTGGCACTACTCCAACCAGAATTACCACACCTACGACAGCACACTGATCACACCTGGAACCTCCGACGTCCCAGGTCCTGTGAAGAGGGCTTCAGTGCAACAAGACTGCGTCCTTCAGTCACCCTGCAGACCCCCCCATTCCTTTCCCCAGTACACGACAAACGCAGAGACACACGCTACGGTAACGACCCAGGTCACCCAGCAGCCTGCTGAGGTCTGCGGGCTCCAGTACCTGCCTCTACTGCCCCACACAGCGCCGCCCTCCTGTCAGCTCCAGGAAGTGCATGACCTGGTCATCCCACAGAGGCAGGCGGGTGACAGCGCTTGTCTGCCTTTGCCCATGGGGTTAGCTTCTTCGTCTTTCTAGAAATAGCCCATACAGGATGCTCCACTGGGATTGCATGACTGTCTTCCCTCTTTGCTGTAAAAATGTGTCTTCGAGAAGTGAAGAGAAATGAGCGGCAGATATTTGGATCTGACGTTCACGTGTGCTTTGGCATGTTGCTCTGGCATGAGCATGCGTGCACACTGCACACACACGTGCCTGACGGTCTTCTGCACCTGGTAAATGATAGCACCTGTGAGCTGCTGCAAACTGAGTACGGGGAGCAAGACTTCCTGGCTCTCTATCCAACTGGACAAAAGGAGAGGCCAACGCGCTCTCGCACCTCACCCGGGAGCCCAGACAGAAGCCGCCCCCCGAAGGAAGCAGCTGAAAAGAGCCCCAGGGGCAGGAGCCTTGCCCGGAGTCCCGGCTTGCAGGCAGCTCCAGCCTCACGGCCAGATGCATATCCCTGTCCCTGTCCCTGGCTCAGGCTCCTGCTTAGAAAAGGGAACAGTCCCTGTGCAGACATGGCTCTAACCCTGCGGGTAAAGGGATCATCACAGCACGAAGCTCCACACTTCCAACGCCCTTGGGGAGGAGGGCGGTGGGCTCCTTCCCGCCGGCATCTCCCTTACAATCTTGCGGTCGACGTGAACACCAAGCATGTCAGAGAGCCATGCAGGTCTGTTCCCAGGCTCACCGACATCAATTCGATGCCACAGAGAACAAATGAAGCTCCTTTTCAGAAATATCTGTCTGTTTTCTAAACACCTGAGACATGGTCAAGGGAAACTGTGAACCTTTTTGGACGGAATATCTTTCCCACGCACTCCTACTTAAAACAAGCCTGACGATCATGCAAACCTGTCACAGCTTGGTGGCAGAGACCCAGCAACCTCCCAGCGCGGGGCCTGGGCTGGCCTGTAACGCTGAACACAGGCTCTGGGAGAGGAAGTGAGGCGCTGTGTGTGGAGCGTCCGTAAGGAGGCCACCAGTCGTCCCCATGGAGAATCTGGATTTCACCCACTTGGACCTGAACGACAGCGTTCGCCCAGGGACAAAAGGCATTGGGTACTAATGTTTATATTTTTTTCTTGAATGCAATGAGAAAATATTTTAGTCAACTTACCAAACTTAGTGAATTGGGAAAATCATAACACTGGCTATTTACCTAGAAGAAACTAAAAGTATTCAATTTAATTTCAACTCTTCCAACACAAGTGCTCTGCCACAGAAGCCCTTCTGTGGCAAGTTCAGGGGAGCCAAGGAGAGCCTGGCTCAGGGACCGCGAGGGCCTCCGATGCCTGCCGCGGTTCAGTACGCGGTAAGGGCAGGAAAGGATTGAGCAGCGAGCAGGACGGTGGTTCCTCCTTCTACTTACCAAGTGTACCAGAATGCGCATCGCGAGGGCTGGTGGGAACTGTGACCACTGCTTCCCGAGAGTCGGGGCTGGGGCTGTCCACACCAAACCCCAAGACGCAGGCAGGACCAGCATCAGCCAACCTCGCAAAAGGCTGTGGAGGAGGAATGGAGCCCTTCCTGAGGCTGCAGGGGATGAATGCGGAGCGGGAACCAGAGCCCCCCGCACAAAGGCTGCTGGCAGAGGCAGATCTGGCAGTGCACGCAGCTGACGTTCCCATCGGAGCAGGAGGCGGGGTCCTGGGAAGTGGCGGAAGGCTGGGTGGGAAGAGCCACAGGGGCTCTCACACCCTCGGAGCCTCCTTCTCATTCTCCCATGAGGACACTGAATGTCAGGGGTGCTGTCGCAGAGGAATGAAGCGGGTTCCTGGCCTGCTCAGTCAGAGAGGAGTTCTTCCCTGTGCAGACAAGGCTCTGACCACCATGATTTCAAAACCATGGCCATAGGAAGCAGTCCCCTGCACACGGCTACGGTGTCCATGTCTGCTGTCCGAGGCACCTCTTCTATATTAACTTTAACCTTGTGGCCGCAGAACTGCGTAACCAGCCTGCGAGTGTCTTCTCTGAACAGATCTGAACCCACGCTGGGTACTCAGACAACAGGACTGAGGATTGGCCTCCACCGGAGGCATTTCTTACTAGACTCTCCTCTCTTGTCCTCTATGGGTACAGTGTTTTCTTTTTTTCAATGCAGAAAATTTCTCATAAATTGTACTCACTACAACACAGGTGTTGTCTGAAACAATGTCATGCTTCTGAGACTGGACAAAGGAAAACTTTATTGGTTTTGAGAATCGAAACAAGAGAAATCAGCACCTTCTTACACTCTGGAGACATTTCAAACAGCATCAGAGCAAAAGGGAGCAGGCAGTCCCCGGGCTGGGCTGTGACCATGGGGGCAGCCACGCTTTGATTCTGGAATTTTTGACTCCCGTTACATTCCACGTGAGGTGCCTGCGGTTTTTCCCAAGGAATTTCGGCAGTTTACACCTCTTAGCCTGGCTGCCTCCACACTGCAGAGGTGCTGGAGGAGCCCGCAGGGTGCTTTCTTCCAGCAGCTGTGTGCTTGGAAATGAGGTGACAATAGGGAGCCACTCTCAGGGAGGCTAATGACACTGAGCCTGCCTAATTGTGAAAGTGTAATTAAGGCAGAGCTGCCTCGGCGGACGTCACTCTCTAAACAGTGCATCTGACTGGCTTCTCGATATTGATCGATGGTCAGCGAGAGACATCTCACGAAATCTGATGACAATTATTAGTTAGGATTAATTTTTGAAAAAAAATCACGACTGCTTAGTTTTTAGAAGACGAGACCACACACTGAAGGGCAGGTTTGTGGAAAGCAGACACACAGTGCGAGCACAGATGAGCTCGCAGTCCCGAGGACTTTGCTCTGCTCACGAATGAGCAAATATCAATTTAACAATTCCCCCATTCTGAGATTTTATTTTAATTTCACAACGAATCTGTTTGCATAATAAGGGGGAAGGTAACCATTTATTGAACGCCTATTATAGAAAAGTGTGGTTTTAGGCATTAAAATATTGTTGTTTCAATTTGAAGAACAAATCAAGCAAAATAGGTGACACATTAATTTAAGAGGCGATTCATGTTCAAGTTACCCTACTTTGGGTTAATAATGTCCCCAAAGCACAAGAGTAGTGATGCTGGATATTTGCATACCCCAGGAGAAGCACCAAAGGGTGCTTCCTCTCAATGAAGAGTCAAACATCCTGCACTCACTACAGAGAGGAAAGCACAGTAAGCCACAGTTCTAAAGACCTTGGGTACAGCGAGGTGTCGGGAGAGAGCACAGCTCATAGCTGCAGGGCAGGGCAGCATGGTGGTGTTTTGTCTTAGCTGCTGTTAATCTCTTACTGGGCCTGATTGATAAACCAGGGGTTATCACAAGGTGAGGGAGAAACAGGAGATCCACAGGGCTCGGTACTCCGCATGGTGTGGGGCATCCCCTGGAGGCCTTGAACCCTCTCCCCGGAGATAAGGGGGACCTGATACTGATTCTGGGGGTGGGAGGTGGGACCTGGAAAATGAAAGGTATTGGCTGCAGTTGTTTTCAGGAGTGACCCACCCCACCCCAGTCGCCCCACCTTCAGCAGTTTCGCTGCCTGTCAGAGAAGTTCAAATCCAAAGACTAGGAGTGACTGTCACCTAGGCTTCCGCACCATCCCTCCTCAAGCATGTTGTTGGAAAAGTTGTGAAAAAACAGATTGGGCAAAACTTCACTAAGGAGCAGCACCCAGCTGGCTCCCCGTGCCAACTGTGCTTCCTTGGTGACAGGGCAGCTTATGACCCCATGGGAATGGAAGTCCCCTAATAATCAGCTCACGCATTCCACGTCCCCAGCAACGCAAAAGATTTCTGTCCATGGTGCTGCGAACCGGCTGTGTCTGGTGGAGAGCAGGCTCTTTGCAGATTCTCATCGAACCAGTTGCGACATCTTTGTGATTCCCTCGTTAACTAATGAGTCGAATACAATATTGGACTGAAGTTCATTTTTCATTTGCTTGAGAGTGGCAATTTTACCTCCAAAAGAAAAGAACCCCCCCTTTAATGATGTTGCTGGGAGACTGACGCTCTGGCTTCCTGCAGGCTGTTATCTCCCGTGACTGGGTCCTGTCCCCAGCCTGGTGACACCAAGCACGAGGCACTGTGGACATGAGTCTGTGGAGGCTACTTGGCCTCATGGGGGGCACAGGAGGAAAACTGACCCACCGCACAGAAATGGAAACTCAGGCCCAACGGCAGACGTCATCCGGCAGGCTTTGTGTCCTCCTGCCACAGAGGAGGGTCCAGTGGCTGCTAGCAGGGCCACCTGCTTTCGGCTCTCTTCCAGGGTCTCCTTTTACCTCTCCCACCCGTCCCTCGTCTCCAAGTCCTTTGGATGACCTTGAAACTTCAGGAGCCTTCCCAAGGCCAGTTCCTAGGTCACCTGGAGGAACTGACCGCCCCCTCTCAGTCCTCTCCCTCTATACCTGTCTGACCCACGTTTCCTAGGCGACACTCCCAGGTGCCTGTGACGGAGACATCCCTAACAGGCCTTTTGCATCCACCCTCTGAAATCCATTTTAATTTCCATTATGCCCTCTCCCAGGCACAGAGGGAGAAATACAGAAAGTTAAGCATCATTCGTTTTTCAATCTACCTATAATAAATAAATAAATAAATAAATAAATCTAAATGATTTGTTTTACTGAATTAGTGATATACAATATGACATTTATTTATTATTTATATTGATATGTGTAAATTAAATGGTTCAAGCACGTATGATTAAATGTAGCTATGTGAAGCATTATCTATTACACTGACGTACACAGGTGCACACACACACACACACACACACACACACCTTTCACACCTAGACGCACATCCTGAGCTCTGTCCCTCCTTAGGACACGGTGCACCTTGGCCACAGTTGTTCACTGTTCCTAAGTCGGGGCCTCCTTGAAGCCTAAAGCATTTTCTCTGCCTTGTTTGGCAATCGAAGTCTCTCAGACCTGCAGTCGGACACCTGTGAACTCACAGCGAACCCGCCCGCGATGTGGTCGGGTCAGAACGCAGAGTCCCGGTGGAAGGACTTGGGCACTTAGAGAGGCTTCTCAGCCCGGTCCCCAGGTGTCCAGAGCAGACGCCTTCAGGAGGCCTGGAGTAGAACGAAGGGTCTGCCCTGCTGATGGGTGATGGCGACGCCGCTCTGCCACCTGAGGCCCCCACAGTCCACGAGCTTCCTCCTCACACTCCAGTACTCACTCCCAGGGGACAGTCCCTCCCTGTCCTCTGCCCTGAGGCCGTGGCCACTGGCCTATGAACACACACACACACACACGGAACAGCGCCAGAAGAAGCCCTACTTTGGCTGCTGACACGTGGTGAGGAATGAGCGCGGCGGAGGGCCTGCCCAGGACCTGGACAGCACCCTGCAGACCCTGCCCCCTGCTGCTCAGGAGCGACTTCCCATCTCTAGCCACTAGTGTCTGACGGACAGGTGCAGTCTTGTCCAAGGTTCTCTGCCAGCATCAGATGGCCCGAGAGTGTGAGAAAGCATCTGCTCTGCAGGCTGACTGCCGTCTGCAGGGTGGGAATAAGCTTTCCTGACCACGGCACAGGGCGGCGCTGCACCATCAGGAAGGGACAGTGGGGCCGAGGGGTGAGAGGAGAAATCAAGCAACCTCGTCACCAGGGAAATGCAGCCCAGAGGACAGAGATGTCACCTCACTCCAGGAAGAAAGGCTGTCATCAGAAAGATGGTAGACGGCAGGTGCTGGTGAGGGTCTGCAAAGAGGGGAGGGCTGGTGTGCTACAGGTGGGAGTGGAAGCTAACAGCTGCTATGGGAAATGGTGGCAGGACTCCTGAAAAATCAAAAACAGAGCCACAGTATGACCCAGGGATCTACTACTGGATGCATGTCCAAAGGAAAGGAAATCAGTCTGGGGAAGACACTATTCACAAAGCCAGAATGTAGAGTCAACCCAATGTCCACCAGGGAATGAGTGGGTAAAGAAAATGTGGTCCATGTACACAGCGGAATAGTATTTAGCCCTAAAAAGTAATGAAGTCCTGCCATTTGCAACAATGTGGGATGGAACCGGAGGCCATCCTATTAAGTGAAATAAGCCAAGTGCAGAAAGACAAATACCACTTGAATTCACTCATACGTGGAACATCAAAAACAGTTGGTCTCATGGGAGTTGAGAGTAGATTGGTGTTTGCCAGAGGCAGGGGGAGGATGGGTGGGGAGGGGGATTCAAGGGTGCTGAGTTACGGCTGGAGAGGAGCAGGACCCGCCAGCAGGGGGGCGTAGCTAACAACAAAGTGTTACACATTGTAAAAAGCTGGAGGAAAGTTCCCAAAGCCTTCGCCATGAGGGTGCGCTAAGGTGTGAGGAGAGAGACGTGATTAACCTGCTGGACAATACAGTGCGTACAGGGATCAAGATATCACAGGGTCCTTGACACGTGTGCTTTCTTCGTATGTCCCAGTTAAAAACAAACCGAAAACTGAAACAGCATCTTACTAAAGAGGCCACTCTGAGAGGCCCCAGGAGAACACCTGGAAGCCCCCCACCCGGGCGGGGGGCTCGCAGCTTAAGGGCCAGGCAAGCCTGCATCCCATACTGTCTGCTCAGCTCCTCTGCTCAGCCAAAGAGAACTAAAGTGGGTTAGGTGCCCTCGGTTTCATTTCTAGAACCATCTTCACCAAACCCAATTTAAATTCTAGCTACTCGCCCACTGAAAATTGCCAAAGACAAGATGAGAAGGATTCACAGATTTCGGAGGATGTACAGAGATTAACCAGCTCTGAACAAAGACCGCTACCTGAGCCTCTACCCCACTGTGCAATTCTGAGCTACACCTGGAGAGTCAGAGGCATGGGTTCTACTTTCTAAATCTATGCTTTACAAAGCAACCACACCATAGAGCCATGAAATTTGCATATAAAAGACAATTTTGTGATGGTCTGTATCAGCTCCAGCGGGCCACAGAGTACACAGTTATTCAAACATTATTCTGCTTGTTCCTGCAAGGGCGCCAATGTCTGAGTTAATATTGAAGTGGGTAAACTCTAAGTAGAGCAGATTGTTTCTCTGCGGGTGGGTCTCATCTAATCAGTTGAAGTCCAGAATAACTTGGTCTCTAAACTGAAAAGAATTCCACAACCAGCAACCATTCTTTCCTTTCTGGGTGAAAGATACAGGTTTTCATCCAGAACACAACATGCGACTTTGTAGGCATGTTTGATTTGCTAAGAGCAGTGCAGTCCACGATACCTACAGCTCATTTTTTAAAAAATTAATAACTCAGATGTATTATCACAGTCTTGACCTGACTTTTTCCTTACGATGTAAGTTCACAGCGTCTATTTTCACTGCATGGATTTTAACTGTTACTTTCCCCTTTGTCCGACTGGCCACATGCTAGCTGCTGCCCCTGCAGAGGGCTCAGAGGCAGGGGTGGGACAGCGGCGTCTTCGGAAGCACCTCCTGCCCTGCCCTTGCTCTGCCCACCTGGTCCTGAGGGTGCTTCAGATCCCGACTCGCCTCGTCCTTCCTTCCAGGACACGTCCCCGACGTCACAGAGCAGGTCACCCGCACCAGTAATGTCCTGCCACGGGGGGACGAGGGTCAAAAGTGAACTGGCTCTGCTCACACCCCGCCTCAGGGCCCCTGGCCTGGCAGGTCCCTTTCCCGTTCTTGGTTGACATGAGGATTTCTAGTCCCTGGGGACTTCTGCTGACTTTTGTGAAAGCAAAAATGATTCCTTAACTCTCTCTGCAATTGCCAAACTCTGGAAAAAGAGCCACAAGAACCGATCAAAGCAGGTTTGAGGACCTTGCTAAATGCAGACGACTTGTGTCAGGGTCCCTGTGCTCTGGCATGGGGGGTGGGACAATGAGGGAGAAGAACACCCCAGGCCACCAGCTCCAAACCCCATGGGCCTCTGCCCTGGGGCTCAGGTGCCTGGAAACCCCCGAGTCTTACAAACCATCAAAAGTATGACATTGAAGTCAAAGTTAATAGAACTGTGCATACTTCATAGTTCTCGTTTCAACAACAAAAATTTTCTATGAAAACATCTGTTTTTCTCTTTGACAGTTAATGATCCACCAAATATTAAGATGCTGTTGTTAAATGATCTCCTCTCTCACACGGGTCCTCACGAGTCCTGCTCATGCTGCCTGCAAAATGTGAGCAGAACGGGGCCACTTCGGGCCACACCCCTGTGGCCACCGTCATTTACACCTGGGAATTCTGCACAGGCCCTCGCAGGTCTTCCTGTTTCTAGGGTCACCCCTGCCCACCCTCCTGGATCCAGTCCCTGCAGCCCCTGCAGATCCTAAACACAATCAGCTTCCCTGCCCGGCTCTCTGCAGGGCTCCCGGGGTCCTCAGAGACGCCACAGGGCTGCAATTCCCAGGGGGGACGGGCTCCCCATTTCCCCCGACATTCCCAGGTGCGTTGACCCACCCAGATGGGTCCCTAAACCCAGGCCCATGGCCTCTGTGCTTTTCTAAAATCTGCAGCTGAGCTCCTGCCAAGACTGTTGCGTGCTCCCCCAAGCCCAGGCCTCCAGCAAGCACCCGCTTCACCGTTTCTACATGAGATGCATTTTGAGCTTCCCTGCCATCCCTGCTCATCCTGCCGTCCCTGCTCATCCTGCCATCCCTGCTCATCCTGCCGTCCCTGCCGTCCCTGTCCGTGGTTCCCACCCTCCGTCCTGGTTCTCATTCGCCTTGTGCTTCATCCTCAAACACAAAGCAGGTGTGATTACTCACTGACTCTGTCCAATGGGAAGCTCTCTCTCTTCCCCAGGGGTAGAGTTTTGTCTGTGCTGTTCACTAACGTGTTCCAGACACTCGGACCAGTGACCAGAATACAATAGGCACTCAATAAATGCCTTTTGAATAAGTTGACTTTTATTGCTACAGGAAAAACATGCCCTATTAGATCTTTAGAATCTCTAATGAATCCTGCTTTATGGTGCGTACATTACCGGGTCTCGATTATACAAATTGAGGACACATCCTTCTGTTTAAGGAACTGGCTTGCTTTGTGCTATGGTTTGGTTGTTGAATGTCCCCCAAGTCCATATGTGAAGGCCTGGTCCCCAGGGTGGTGTCCTGGGAGGTACGGCCCACAGGAGGTCTGCAGGTCCCTGTGCAGGATCCTGACCTCTCGGTCTCTCTCCATTCCCTGCCCAAGCTGTGACCACTTGCCCTGACACACGCTCCCACCATCACCATCCAGTGCCCTCCCGAGAGGCCCAAACCACAGGGCTGCCCCACCTTGCACTTGAACACCCCTATTAGCGAGCCTGTAAACCTTGAGAGATAGTTGCCTCAGGTATCTGTTGTGGTAACGCAGAGCTGACTGATACACTTTGTGTTTGAATACAGGACAGTGAAGACCAACTTCATAAAAATAAGCAGGGGAAAGGGAGCAATTGAGCCCAAAGCTCACTCCCCACTCTCCCTCCCACAGCACATGGTCCCCATGTCTTCTGACCCCTGACCTTTGGTGGTGTGTCTTCCAGTGGCAGGATGTAGCCGTCCTTCACATCCTGCCAGAGAAGACCAGCCAGCATCCCATTTACCACCGCGAAGGACGGAGAATCCGAAACCTACACAGTACAGATTTCTCAAACCAGTTGGTTTCAGGTTGGGAAGCAGAGTTTTCTCAAACCCTCAGAAGAAAACAATGACGAGGGCCACGGCCACCGCATGCAACCTGTGCAGCATCCACTGGCCAGAATGACGGTGAGTGTTGGGTAGAAGGCACTGCTGTCCTCACTGGGGAGCACCAGGAATCACCTCCAGGGAGCACTCTCACTGATCACTCTCCAGCAGGCATCTGACTAATGTGTTCCCCATGACTGAGTAACATCAACAAACCTGCTTTAGAAGTTTGCTAAGATGTGCATTGGTTACACACGTCACTCTTCCCTCCACAGAAATTCAACACTGAACCTCGTGCTCCAAGGAACTCAACTTCAAAGCTCATTAGAATGAGAAATTTGAACGAGAGGTAGACTAGGATGAGTACTTCCCAGCCCTTGTCCTCACCAAACAGCAATGTGAACAACTGTCCACAGCACTAAGGACCTTCATGAGGACCTTCATAAGCGGGAGAAAGGTTTTAGCACTTGGGGTGGCACAGAAGTAAGGGAAGAGGCAGAAAAGACTGCAGGAGGAACAGATGCATGATCCCCATGCCACCCCTCCCTAGTCCCAGCAGCACAATGCCAGAAAGGTGACAGAATTGAGCACCCAACTTTTCTTTGGGCTGCACCACAGGGGACCCATCCATTGAGACCCAATGCTGGGCAGGGCCCCATCTCCAGGCTCTTGGCTGTTAGCCACAGACTGAGCTGCTGGGCTAGCCCCAGGTCACAGGCCTGCTGACTCAATCTCCAGCCTTGCACTATTGCCAGGCTAACCTCAGTGGCCCAGGCTCTGGACCATCCCCAGCTCCAGAGAAGCCCCAGCAGCTCCTGATTTCAGGCTAGCACCTGGACACCCAGCCTCTGAGGTCACAGGCTGCAGGCTCATCCAGCACCAGGTCTCACGGTCACTGAAAGATAAACCCTACAATAGATAAACAAAGCAGCAAGAGGTCAAATCAAACCACTGGGGAGAAAGATTACCTAATCACAAAGGAAGACAACAGGAGAAGATGAAGGGAACAAAAGATCTGTTATGGTCTGGATGTGAGGTGTCTCCCAAAGCTCATGTGTGAGGCAATGCAAGAAGTTTCAGGAGAAATGATTGGGCTATGATAGCCTTGACCCAATCAGTGAATTAATCCCCTGACGGGATTAACTGGATGGCAACAAAACACAGGTGGGGTGCGGCTGGAGGAGGTAGGCATTGGGGTCATGGTTTTGGGGCATATATTTTAATCTGGTGAGTGGGGTCTCTCTCTGCTTCCTGATCATCATGTGAGCTGCTTCCCTCCACCACACTCTTTCTCCATGATGTTCAGCCTCACCTTGAGCCCTGAGGAATGGCGTTGGCTGTCTATGGACTGGCATCTCTGAAACTGTGAGCCCTTAAGTAAACTTTCCACCTCTACAGTTGTTCTGGTCAAGTCTTTTAGTCACAGCAGCAAAATAGCTGCCTAAACAGGACCCACAAAACACCAGAACATAAGTGAAGAGTGGCAGGGGTAAGTTCTCACTTCTCCATAACTACCTTCAATACAACAGATAAGATTCTGTGATGAAAAGACAGAGGGGATGAGCGGATTCTTAAGGAAGAAATGACTCTCTGCTGCCTACAAGGCAACACCATCATCTCCCACCAGCATCACCATGACAAGGTGGAAAGAGATGTTCCTGCAAAAGGAAACCAAAAGAGAGCAGGGGTAGGTACACTCAGATCAGATAAAATAGAGTTTGTGTGAAAAATCATAAAAAGAGACAAAGAAGGTCATAACATAATAGTGGGGTCAATTCATCAAGGGAATATAATGACTTGAGATTATATGCACCCAACATTACAGCATCTAAATACATAAAGCAAACATCAATAGATGTGAAGGGAAGAATATAAAAATAGTGGGAAACTTGAGGATCTACTCTCAGTGTTAGGCCGTCCTGACAGAATGGCAGTAAGGAAGCCGTGAACTGAGCTACGCCGTAGCCCAGACAAACCCCCCAACAGAACATTCCATCCCACGGCAGCAGAGCACACAGAGCCTTCTCCTGGGTAGACACATGTCAGGACACAGACAAATGTTAGCAAACTCAGGAAGACTTAAATCACATCAGTTATGTCTTTTGATCACAATTACGTGAAGCACTAATCAATAACAGGAAGAATTCTGGAAAATTCACACAGACATGCAAATTGAATAACATGCTCTTAACAACCAATATGTCCATTAAAAAATTAGAAGAGATATTAAAAACATCTTGAGATAAACAGCAAAGGTTCTGGGAGGTAGCAGCAGTCACTCCGAGAGATGAGCTTTTAGCAATAATCTCCTGCATTTAAAAAGTGCAATAAAATAAATGACCCAACATTACATTTGAGGAACTAGGAAAAGAAAAAAAGCTAAGCCCAAAGTTACTATGAGAAAAGAAATCATAAGGGTCAGAGCAGAAATAAATGAGACTAGATAAATAATAGATACGATCAACAAAACTAAAAGTTTTTTTTTTTTAATAAGCAAAACTGACAAAACTACAGCTTGGTTAAATTAAATAAAAAATTTTAAAAGAATACTAAAATAAAATAAAAAATGAAAATAAAGATTATTGATTCCAGAGTAATCAAAGGATCATTGGTCTTCATGTCTGTTTTGTTTCCAATACCACGCTTGTTTTGCTTCTATGGCTCCGTAGAATAATTAAAGTTCTGGTGATGTGATGATTCCTGTTTCACTTTTCTCACTAAGGATTGCTTTGACTATTATTCTTTCAAATTAATTTCATGATATTTTTCTATTTCTTTGAAGAATATCATGGGAATTTTATTAGGAATAGAAATAAATCTGTATAGAACTTTTGGTAGTATGGCCATTTTGATAATATTAATTCTGCCCATCCAAGAACATGGGAGGTCTTTCCATCTTCTAAGGTCTTCTTTAAGTTCTTTTTTTAGTGTTCTGTTTTTTTCATTGTAGAGGTCTTTCACCTCTTTTGTTAGATTGATTCCCAAGTATTTTATTTTATTTTATTTATTTTATTTTATTTTTTTGTGGCTTGTGTGAATGGGACAGTTTTCCTAATTTCTCTTTCAGCAGATTCGTCATTGTTGTATAAGAATGCAAGTGATTTACGGGTGTTGATTTTATATCCTGTTACTTTGCTGAATTTGTTTATAAGTTCTAAAAGTTTTCTGATGGAATTATTTTCTAAATATAGAATCACACCATTAGCAAATAGGGATAGTTTGAGTCTTCTTTTGCTATTCATATCCCTTTAATTTCTTTCTTTTGTCTAATTGCTCTGGCTAGGGTTTCATAAGAAACTGCTATGGACAATTATACACCATAGAATTGGATAACCAGGAAGAAATGGATAAATTCCTAGATAGATACAAACTGCCAAGAATGAATCATGAAGAAATAGAAAATTTGAACACATCAATAATGTGTAAGGAGGTTGATTCAGCAGTAAAAAGGATCCTACCAAACAAAAACCACAGCTTGAGAAATGCTTGAGGAGCTAGGTATGTTTGATCTGATTTAATTATACACTGTACACTGTATCAAAACATTTACATGGTGCCATATATATTTATATATATATATATATATACGCATATACATATATATACGCATACACACACACACAAATTGGTATGCTTTTATGTATCAGTTCAAATGAATTTAATTTAAATTTTTAAAAAGACAAAAGATAAAAAAAGACATGCCCAGGCTTAATACTGAATAATATAAAACATTAAAGAAAAACTAATAGCAATCTTTCATAAACTTGCCCCCCAAAAATGAAGAGGAGGGATATTTTCCAAATGTATTTATAAGGCCAGCCTTATGCTGAAACCAAATGTGAACAAGAATACTATATAAAAAGCCACAGTCCATTTCCTGAAAGAACATAGACACAAAAACTCTCAAAAAGATACTGGAATCTGAATTCAACAGCACATTTGGAAGGTCATTGCCATGGATGAAGTAGAATCTATCCCTGGGACTTGAGGATGGCTTGACAGGTGCAAACCAGTAAATGTGATGCTCCACATTATCAAAATGAAGGACAAAACCATAGGACCAGATCAAAAAGTGCAGAAAAGGCTTTTGATGAAATTGAACAAACTCTTATAATAAAAACACCCAGAAAGTTCTGCGTAGAAAGAATACCTCTTAATACAGCACATGTTGTCCATGGCAAATGCACAGCTAATATCACGCTGAGCGGTAAAAAAGAAGAACGGTTTTCTTCTAAGAAGATCAGGACCAAGACAAGGATGCCCACTCTCACCACTTCCATTTAACACAGCACTAGAAATCCTAGCCAAAGCTATTAGGCATGAGAAAAAAAAATGCATCAACAATGGAAAGGAAGAAGTTAAATTGTCCCTATCTATGGATGACATGATCTCATACAGAAAAACTCTATCCAAAAAGTTTGTTAGGATTTATAAAGGAATTCAGTAAAATTGAAGGATACAAAACCAACACACACAGTCAGTAGCAATTCTGTACACTCACAATAAACTAGACAAAATATGAAATCAAGAAAAGAATTCCATGTTCAATAGCTACTGTTTCAGTCAGCTTTTGTGTTGCAGTGACCAAAAGACCTGACAAGAATGAAGAGAGGGGGGAAAGTTTATTGTGGCTCATGGTTTTAGAGGTTCAGTCCACGGGCAGTGGACTCCTTAGCTCTGGGCCCAAGGTGAGGGAGAACAGCATGGTGGAAGGGCATGTGGGGAAAGCAGCTCAGAAGGTGGCAACAAGGAAGCAGAGAGCTTTGCTCACCAGAAATAGTACATGTAACCCCCAAACCATGCCCACATGACCTCCTTCCTCCAGCCACACCCTATCTGCTTAGTTACCACCCACTTAATCTATGTCAGTTGCTTCATTCGTAGATTAGGTTAAAGATCTCATAAGTTAGTCATTTTACCTCTGAAAATTCTCACATTTTCTCATACATGAACTTTAGGGGCAACCTCATATCCAAACCATGACAGCTACAAAAATTAAACTCCCTGAGGATAAGTTTAACCAAGGTAGTGAAATACCTGTACATTAAAAACTGTAAGAGATGAGTGCAATAAATTTTAAAAGATGCAAATATATAGAAAGATGCCTGTGTTCACTGAGTGGAAGAATTAATATTGGTAAGTATGTCCATGCCACTCAAGGTGATCAACAGATTCCTATCGAATGGCATTTTTAATGGAAATAGAAAAGCCAGTCTAAAACTCATATGGAAACACAGTCGACCCTGAATAGACAAAGCAACTCAAGCAGGAAGATCAAAGCTCAAGGTGTCACACCTTCTGACTTCAAAACTACAAAGCTCTAGCAATCAAAACAGTATGATATTGGCATAAAGACAAACACAAAGACCAATTAAAAAGAATGAAGAGACTAGAAATCTATCTACATATTCAAAGTCAATTGATTTTAAAGAAAGATATCAAGAACAAACTATTATATAAATGGCACTGGGAAAACTGGATATTTATATGCAGAAAATGAAATTAGATCCCTGTATCACATCATCTACAAAAATTAACTCAAAATGGATTACAGGCTGGATGCAGTGGTGCATGCATGTAATCCCAGTGGCTCAGGAGGCTGAGGCAGGAGGATCAAAGTTCAAAGCCAGGCTCAGCAAAAGCAAGGCACTAAGCAACTCAGTGAGACCCTGTCTCTAAATAAAATATAAAATAGGGCTGGGAATGTGGCTCAGTGGTTGAGTGCCCTGAGTTCAATCTTAGGACCTGCCCCCACCAAAAAAAAATATGGATTACAAATTAAAATATAAGACCTGAAACTATGAAACTACTTGAAGGAAACTAAGGGGAAACTGCATGCATTGATCTGATCAATGACATTTTGGATCCAATCCTAAAAGCACAGGCAACAAGATAAAAAATAAATAAGTGGGATTACATCAGACTAAACTCCTCTGCATAGCAAAAGAAGCCGTCAATAGAGACAACCTGGGATATATTTGCAAACCATGCAAATACATGATGACAGGGTAACATCCAAAATATATAAGTAATTTAAACAACTCAGTGTCCAGAAGACAAATAACCAAATAAAAAATGCACAAAGGATCTGAATAGACATTTCTCATGGAAGACACACAAGTGGCCAGTAGGTATATGGACAAAAGTTCAGCCTCACTAACCATCAGGGAAATGCAAATTAAAAGCACATATCATGCAGCCTCACACCTAGTAGAAGGGCTGTCATCAGAGGGAGCAAGCCCAGGTGCCCGTCACAGATGGATGCTAAAGAAAACGTGGCACTTGTTCACAGTGGAGTCCTACGCGGCCACAGAGAAGAATCAAACTATGGCACTTGCTGGTAAATGGATGGAACCGGAGGACATCATGCTGAGTGAAATGAGCCAGACTCCGGAAGTCAAGGTGGAACGTTCCCTCTGTGAAGTGTAAGCTAGAGCAAAGTACGGGGAGAGTGCAGGGTGTGGGGTCCCATGAACATAGGATAGGCATCTGTGAAGCAGAGGCAGGAGATTGAGGGATGGGAAGAGGGATGAGAAAAGGGAGGAGCTGCACAATCCAGTCGACAGAAATACGCGGAGTACATATATGAATATGTCATAGTGCATTCCACCTGTGTGTATGTCTCTAAAGCACTAATTTTTAAGAAGTTGCAAATGAATAGAAGAAAGACCTGTATCAGAAAGAGAAAGGGGAGGGAGTGGGGGAGGGAACTGGGAAGCCCTAACACTGCCTCGGACTACAGGAAATTATATTCTACTCTCATAAGATTGTGTCAAAATGAACCCCAATGTTATGTATAACTATAATGCACTAATACAAACAAAAAATAAAAATAAAATGAAAAACCCAAAGATAACAGACGTTGGAGAAGATCTGGTGGTAAGGGAAGCCAGCGCACTGCTGACGGCAATGTAACTTGGTACGGCCTTTGCGGAACATGCCCCCCCACCCCTTATATGCAGCCACCTTTTGGTATTGGTGGGAGATCGACTGGGTCTCCTACAGACACCCCAATCCACAAAACCTCCCATCACTCCCATAAAGCATTTGCAAAACTGATGGCGTCCTCCCAGGCTTACCTGAGTTTATCTCTAGCTGACTTGTGGCGCTTAATAAAATGTAAGTCCTATGTGAGTTGTAGTTACATTGTATTTTGTAAAGAATAATTACATGAAGAATAGTCTGTGTAAGTTTGGCAAAGATGCAGTTTTTTCCAAATATTATCACATGTGTGTATGGAGGACTAACTCCCACTCTCTTTCTATACATACATTTTCATATATGTACTCTAACTTTAATATGCACACAATACATATGCTCATATATATGTATACTAATATACCTATACACTAATATCACTAATACTTGAGAAAATGTGGCAAATACTAATATTGAAAGGAGAATAAAGAATAAATACTCCTGTAAATCTCAAATAGAATTTTAGAACCCTAGAACTCCCTGGTGCTACGAGGGGAGATTCAGTGGCACCATGGCGAGTCTCTCACCATGGCAATGTGATAGGCAGCCCACTCTTTGCCAAGTAATGGAGCTGGGGCTTTAAATAACACCACGTAGGAAACTGACTGGGAGTGAAGCAGAAGGTAGTCAGTGTGAAAGGAAATCACCTAACTCACCAATCTGGAAAACAGACTCCACTGAAAGAGGCTCCTGAGGACTCTTGGCCTAAGTAACAGGGAGAAGGTGGCCCCTGGACCTGTCCACACAGTCGTGATAGAGTGACACCCAAGACTGCAGATACACAGACGGCAGTGCCGAAATCCCAGCCGCAGAAGCTCAGACTTCGCAGTTCTGACAAGAAGAGTCAGTCTCTTTAACAGGTTTCTCTCCTGCCCTCTACCACTCAGATTAAAAGAAAGATCTAGAGCCCCTCTGCACCCAGGAGGAGAGCAGCTGGAAGCTCCAGTTCACGCCAGTCTGGAGGTGAGAGACCCCCGATCTACTGAGGAACCCACCTGCTGGCAGGGCCTGGTCTTGCCTAGTGTGCGGGATGGCCTTGCTCCAGCGGGCCTGTTGCTTCTCTGGAAAACGTTTGGAGAAATCATCATGCAATTTATTTCTTTGCTGCATTCTCCCTAAACCATATCTAAGACGGTTGGGTCAAAGGAGTTGAATGAAATTAAATGTGACAATTCTGTTCTGAAGCCACTGCACGCATAGAAAGGAGCCCAAGCAGAGGTCAGGGCTGAGCCTGGGCTTTCGGGAGTCCCCGCAGGCCTGGGAGGAGTGAGGGGAGGCGGGGCATGAAGCTATGGGGGGAACAATTTGCTTCCGCCTTTTTCTAAACATTCACTGCTTTCTAAAAGTTTAGACTCAAAAATATTCTGAATTTTCTGAAGAACCTAGGTTCTTCAGGTGGGGGTCGTGGTCCTGTTGCTCTTCCCAGTCGACTTCCTTCTTGCTGCTGCTGACTTATTTCTACAGACTCTGGGAACCTTCTGGAGCAGAGGCCATCTCCCAAGATCCATCAAGTCACCATCGCCATCAAGTCCTCAGTGTTCCAATGGCACAGTTGGGAGCCAGCTTGGCCACGTTCTCTCTGAATCTGACTTTTTTCCTCTCTGATTCATGCCTCATGGATGCAGCTTGTGCCCCGGACCTTGGGCATCTATCACCTACCCTTAGCTGCATTAGACTTCCAGCAGGGAAGAGGTGGCACCTGTGAGTCCAGTCATTTGGGAAAATCTAAGTTGGCACAGTGTCCCAGGGTGAGCAGCAGCTCCAAGCGGTTACCAGCTCCAGGCCTGGAGGGCCAGTGGGAAGAGGTGGTCTCATAGCAAGGACAGGGACCAGCTGAAGAAATGAAATGAAAATCCCAAGGACATTCCTCTCTTGCTGTTCAGTCTCCGGCTAAGACTTCCCATGGCCTGAACCTAACAGGAAGTCCCATACCCAGGCAGCCCAGGGTTCAGCCAGCTCCAGGCCCCAGAGCAGTGGGGAGACAGGGACAGAGGGGGCCTGGAGGGGCACACGCAGGTGTGCATCCCAGGCCGCTCCTCTTACTGCACAAGGCCAAAGGGAACATCAGCTGCAGGGATTCTCCAGCAGGCTGTGCCACAGCAACTGAAACTCTGTACGGCTCAGAGATCACGAGCCAGTCGCCTCCTCTGTGTAGGATTATCAGATTTAGATAATAAGAATACAGGACAGAGGTCAAATCGGAATTTCACATAAACGACACATATATTTTACTCTAAGTATGGCCCACACAATATTTGGAATATACTGACACTAAGTATCCCTTGTGGTTTATCAGGCATTCGCACTTAACTCGGAGTCCTGCATTCTATTTGACAGCCTTACCTCTTTGTGTGAAGTTACTACTTCTATCAGAGAGGACAGGGAAGACGAGTTCCGAGTGTTTCTGTTATATTTAGGGTTAGTCCTGTGAAGATCACATTTTTGCTTCTCTTTCCAATTTAATTATTGTGTCCTCCCCTTTCAAAGATCACGCTCCCTGTTTTTATTCATGGTGGTATGTCATGACTCTCCAGCGAGAATGTGCTGATGTCCATCTCCTGAGGTCACCTGCAGACTGGCTTTTTTCTCGGGAGAGTGGACTCTCTTTTGCCATGGAACAAAGCCTTCTGCTGCGGGACAGTGACGCTCCCTGACACCTTCAAGGGTTTCAAACCAGGGGCCTCCACTGAGGAACCGGCGGTGTGTTCCTAAAGGTAAGGAGCAGGGAGCTACGGAAGCCAGGGCCCCAGCGACCAGACGTGGTTCCATGGCCATCAGAGGACTCCAACCTGCATGGAGGACAAGGGAGAGTGGACAGATCCATGCCGGAGCGTCCTGGAACTCTGTTCGAGGCCCCTCCATTGCCTTGGTTGACTCCACCCACTCAGAACAAAGCAGAGGCCTGGGCTCCCCAGGGCTGCCCCTCCACTCAGATGTCCTCTGCAGTCTCCTGCCACCTGCTCTCTTTCCACTGTCCTGTGGTTCCCAGACACAACCATGGCAGGCCCTGGGCTCTGCCCTTCCGTCCCTCCCCATTTCTGGGGGCGATGGTCGCTGCCTCAGGTGCTCCCGTGCTGGCCCTCCCCGACCAGCTGCTTCACAGCCCCCACACTCGTCCTTCCCTGACCTGCTGACTTGCTTTATTTTTCTTCTGGGCATCGACTGCTGCCTCCTGAATACAGACTTGTCTGTCTGTCTTCCTTGTTCTGGATACAAACTCCAGGAGAGCAATGCTTTCGTCTTTCTGGGTTTTGCCTACCGCTGTGTGGCTGGTTTCTATGGTACAGTGTCCAGCACGAGGTGGACACCCCCAAGGGCTGTAAGCACCGTCCCCCGTGATACCACACCATGTATTTATGCTGACAGTATGTGCCCTGCATTCACCAGCCAGCGTGGCAAACGGCCATCGCTCCAGGAATGATGATCAAGAGGCCTCCTTCTCTTCTTCGTGGCTAAAACCAAGTGGGAGCTACACCCTCAAGACCTACCTCCACTCCTCCTTCCACCTTTTTTATGCATTTGTTTCAGCTGTGATGTGTCATCACCTCTTTGGAGTTTCACCAGGGTCTTCTGGTCCCCCAGCAACACAAACCAGTGCCCTGTCTGAAGATGGCTGGTCTTTCTCTCGACCTTTGTACCTATAGGCCACTAAACTGCCCTGCTCTCACCACATGGCTGCTCCCATGTCCCCTGAAATGCTGGCACCCACAGAAGCCTTGAGCGTCCTGCTCTCAGAGGACAGCCTCAGTTCATGTGCGTCCTAAACTAACCTGGCCCCATCAGCCTGCTCACCCCAGCAGTGCCTTGGGCTGGCAACAGGCTGCTCCCTGGGGTCTTACCTTGTTTTATGTTGTGTCACTCTAAGGGGCAGAGAAATGGAAAGATTTGAGAAAATAACTTGATCTCTTTAAACAGCAGGTGAATGATCCTTGAGATCAGAGACGTTAAATGACTTGCAGAGACGGCAGTTAGCTGTCGCGGAAATCCGTTTCCTGGGCTCCATTGTCAAGGAGGGCCTTCTTGTGATCCCTGAATACTACTTAGGTGATGAGCTGGGGATGGGAACACCGCTGGTGCTCTTGAACCACCTCATCTTTGGTTTGAGGGCCCAGGAGTGAGACCCACTCTCCTCTGTGTACTCCTGCATGCGGGCTGATTCCCGTACCCGGACACCGGGGGCCTGGTCTGGAGGAGCACTGGAGACTCTGCTCCAATTGCCACTTCGGCAATGTCTCTGATTCTGCTCAAGATCACATGTGCATTTGCATGTGACTCCCCCATGACCTAGGGGCGCCAGCCTCCAGCAATGGAGTGACGAGCCTACCTAAGGATCACCCCTTCTGAACACCTCCTGGGGCTCTCCTCCTGCTACTGAAGACTGTTAGAAGTGCCCTTTCTTCTTCCAAACTGTTCGCACATCTTCCCCCACGCTCACCTGCCACCCAGAAGTGCCAGGGGAAACGTCTTCCCGTCAGCAGTAACTGATGCCAACCCGGCGGCAACACAGCTCTCCCATCCCTAGGGTTCTGGATCAAGAGACATTGAGATCATCCCCTAACGCGCGGCAGGTGTCACACTGGGGTACTCAACAAGACTCAACAGTGATTCATCCATCGCTCAGATGAAAAACGATTCTTCAGTATGCACAGACGGACTCGGCTCTCCCCTACAGGGCGCGTTGGGGCTGCGAGGGAAGCAGCCTGCCACACGGGGAGCCTGCGGTGCCACAGAGGGCCAGGCTGCAAGGAGAGGCCCACGACAGCTCAGAGATGCTGGCCCCTGGGAAGGGGGGGCCGACCTCCTGAACCCCAGCTCAGGGAAGGAGGGGCCAAAAGACAGAAGAGCACTTTAAATAGAATGCATCTGCCTTTAAGTTGAGTAGCCTTTGGAAAAGATTTTCCCCGAGGACCACACACCTGTTTCCTTCGCCTCTTCCCTGAATGTGGTGGCTTCATGTGCAGAGGAGGAAAGGCCCGTGGTGAACACTGGCAGCGGCTATTTGCATGGGAAGCAGTGACATTGCCCACTTCCCACCCTCTCTGGCCTCCAGGAGGCTCCTGTTTCAGCGTGGAAGTGAGACCCTGAAGACAGCGGTGGTGACCATGGAGTGCTGGTGTCCCCTCAAGCTGCACCGCTTTCCTGGTTCTGCCTCTGCCCTGCCCTCACCCCCAGGCTTGGAGCCTGTGCTTCATTCCCATTCCTGAGCTGGGGGCTCTTCTTCTGTGGCCCGCGGACCCCCACATGCCAAATTAGGAAGGGCCGCAAAGTTGGGTGTGGGACAAAAAACACAACTCCCATTTGCCTCTAGCCTTGAGCTGAAGCGCAGCATTTCCTTAATCATTAACGTAGCGACAAGCCCTGGCAGCGTTGGCACCTGTGGCCATTGATAGAAATGACTCCTTTTCACGTCACATTGCAGAGGCAGCAGCTCTCTACCTTTTACCTCTTCTTTAAGTCTGCCTTGGACACGAATCTGGTTTTTATCCAATCTGTTAAGGAGGAAGAACATGCCCTAACCCTCAGGCGACTGCACCGCGCTAGGTTCCTACAGCTGCCACCACAAGTTCCCACAGTCTTGGCGGCGTAAACCAACACAAACGCATCATCTTATGGTTCCAGAGGCCATGAATCCAAATTGGGTCTCCCTGGGTAAGGATGGAGGCTGTAGAGAGGATAGCTCTCGGGACAATCCATTTCCTTTTCCAGCTCCTAGAGGTGGCCCCCATTCCCTGGCTTGCAGATCCTTTCCATCTTCAGAGACAGCAATGGCAGATCGATCTGTCCCCCAGTGTGACACTCTGACAGGACTCCCCTGCCTCCTGCTTCTGCTTTTAAGGTCCCTTGTGACGACATGGGTCTCACCCACGTAGCCCACAATCCTCTTACGTCAAGGACAGTTGGTGAGAAGGGTAATTACCTTGACAGGTAAGGACGTGTTCACAGGATCCAGGGATTAGAACATGGACTCTTTGGAGAGTCACTATTCTACCTAACACTCACTGATAAAAACTGGAAAAAGTTTTCCTTCATAACAAGATGTATCAATGTTTTATGCATTTAAAAATCCCAAGGAAGATTCCATTGTGTTCTTCAGATTGCCGAAGATCTTGCGCACATCGTAGGCCAAGAATTCTTGGCCGGAGACACTGAGGCTGGCGCCTGCAGTGCCTGCTTCCTTCAAGGACACCTCTGGGCCTAGAGTCTGCCGCCTCTGTGCCCAGGGTCCTGCTGCCTCTGGACCTAGGGTCCTGCATGCTTTCTTTTTATTCCCTACTTCCTGACAACCTTGCACCAGGAAAAATCTATTTTGCTTTTTTACATATGGGAAACCCATCTCTGAGAGTGACTTCCAAAGACCACACTGCTGATGAGTCACAGGGCTGGCCCAGTGTCTCCCTGCCCTGTGCCTCCCTGTGATAGGCCTTCCTGTGTCCCCCAGTGCCCTCTTCCTGCTGATCTTCCAACTAGGAGAAGACAAGCGGTCCCGGTGACCCGCCATGCTTTGGCTTCTTCTTGGTGCATCTGACCACACTGGAAGATGTTTCTGCAAAATGAACTGCAGCCATTGCTGTCGCCACCTGCCTGCATGGTCAGAGGGCATCCATCATGGGAGCAGTCTGGCCTCTCTCCCTGACTGTGGCCCCACAAGGGGCCCTGGACCACTTGCTACCAATCTCAAGGGGCTGACGGACACCAGTGTGCTGTGCTCAGCCACAGAAGGTGGCCCCAGGGTGCTAGCTTCCTCCCATGGCCTGAGACTCCTCAACCACAGATTCTACCAGCCTGAATCCTCATCCGTAGTCTCTAATTGAAGGGTTTGACTTTGACCTTATTTCCTCTGGATTTCTCAAGTCCCAACGACTGACATCATAGTGCCTGTCCTTCCCCTCACCCTCCTTCCTCCCTCCTTCCCTCCTGTGTGTTTGTCTTTCATTCCTTCTCTCGCTCTTTTTCTCTGCATAGTATCTTCATTGTGTACTTGGAACCCACGTCCCCCTGCTAAATTCAGCTCTGTATCCCACACTGCCTTCTCGCCGTGGTAGAAGGATGTCACTGCAGGTTATCGTTGCCTCTGGCTCGCTGAGGAGCTGCAGTCCTCCTCTCTACAAGTGTTCAAAGGAGAGAAGCTCTGAGACACTTCCAAGGAGCACCAGAGTTTCTCATTACCAGCTCTTGAAAGCGTCTGGTGGGACCCACCCAGGGGACACAGGTGTCTCACCCAGACTTGCTGATCTGTGGGGTCAGTTCTGACAGAAACCGGCTGGGTTTGGACAAGGAGTGAGAGAAAGAGAAAAAAGGGATAGAAGAAGACAAGTGGGGAAGGGAGAGGATCTGCTCCTGCCCCATCTCCAGTCTGAGCCCCAGGACTCGGGTTGTGACAGTGGCCATGCCTTGGACACAGAGTTGGGCATGATGTTGCTACTGTGGTTCTGCCTCCACCCCTTCACTACATCTGGCCTCTCAGTCCCATCTCAGCCCCTCCTCAGCTGGCTCTCTCTCCCTCTGGAAAGGCCTCCTTGCTGGGGAAGCCAAGTGTAGGGGCATCACATGAAGTGAACTCAGTAAAAGAAGCACGAGAGGACCAGGATGAGGGGAATTTGAGGAGCAAAACAAACAGAGCAAATAAAATAAAGAGACAACCCCGAGGAGGCTGCCCAGCCTCCATCCCTCTTCCTGTGCACTTGGAACCGCCCTGGGGTCACTCAGTGCAGAGGCCTGATTCACCTCTGGGGTGAAGCTATGAGTGCCTTCAGTTTTCTCCTTTCAGCACCCCGTCTTCCCCAGAGGGGAGGAGGGGAGGCCCACGTTAGTCACTCAGAAGCCTGGAGAGGCGTTGGATGCTTGACGGTGGTCCTGCCAAGATCTGGTTTGTGTGGTTGCCTCCTGCAGCGTAGCTGCCCATTTCACAGGTGGATGAAAATAATGGGTGAGCTTGGGCCAGCCTGAGGAGGAAGAGCTGGGGGAACTCACCTTCATCACAGAACGGACGACTCGCCGTGGCAGGCAGCTCAGTGTAAGGGGGACTGTCAGAAATGCACTGCGGTTAAAAACGACCCTCTCTCCGTCTGCACCGGAAGACGGGGGCGGGGCTGCTTCGGGCAGGTGAGCATTCTCACATGCTGGAACTTTGCTCCCAGGGATTTGTAACTGGTGCATTTGCGATTTGATTAGAACAATCTATTTACAGCACTCTCAGAAAACAGTGTCCAGTGCATCTTGGGAAAAGCATTCTATTTCTCAGTGCTTCCCCCTCCCCGTTACAGTGGCTGTGGGTCCTCAAACTCCTCTTTTGGAATTGCAGAGAACACCTCTAAAAGGCAACGGCTGGGGTGAGTTTCTCCACTTGGTGACACCTGGAGCCCCTCAATCTCCCCACCTTTTCCAGGGACTTTTGGTGTTACTAAGAGCACCAGCTGTTGATAAGGCATGGGTGGCCTTCACGACCTTCTCCCTTCAAATATGCCAATTGAAATGCTCTTGGGGATCTCCTCTCCACTCCTGTGGGAGTGACCTCCGGGTTGGGATATGCAGCACTCCTCCTTTAGGCTGTGTCCAGTCCCTTTGTGTGGAGCAATGACAGCATTCTGGACTTCTAACACTTCACCAATAACTCTATTTATCAATCAAAGTATGTGTCCATATGAAATGAGCTAAGTAGTTATATTGGGCTCATCTTCATCCAGGAAGATGCTCAAAATGATGCAGTGAATAACAACAAAACCCAACAAGACACAAAGTCACTGCTGCCACATACAGCCCGCACAGAAGTGCCCCTGCCTGGCACTTCTCTCTGGATTCCTAGAGGTCCCCAGAGAAGCTTTGCAGCTAGTGCCCTGCACGCTTGCATTGGAACAGCACGTGGCCATTGCAACAGCTCCTCTGTTAATCCCACAGACAAAGGAGCATTGTTAAGGGTTCTGCATCAACGGATCTCAATGGCACCGGGTGGTGACAATGCCCGTCACATCTGGTTCTGAGATCAGTAGCAAAAAACGGTGTCAGCTGCTTCAGTCGTCCCTCTGAAGGCTGATGCCATTCTGTGGAACCTGCTACTTACTGCCCAGTGCTCCTTGAGGCACATGGACAGGGCCAGCTGCCCTTGTTGACCCACCAGCTGCCCAGAGGGACGATGGACGGAGCCGATGGAGTTGACCACTCTGCTTCTCCAGGCTGAATACCAATGGCTCAAACAAAGTCACTCCTTCAAATATTAAGTGGCAAGTCATTTTCGAGACTCAGCAACTGACCAGAGTGGCAGACTGGGATGAACCCCGAGTCTTCTCCAGTTTCCTGGAGCACATCTGCTCCCCAAAATGTCAAATCTGTGGCCACGGCCAAAGGAAATGAGGATCTTGACAAGACAGCGAGTTTGAAGATCACATGGTGCATCAGTAATAGCAGTTGAGCTTCACCAAGAAAATTCTGGGTTCACTAGATAAGTCCAGGGAGGAGTTCTAAAAACTGTTCCCTGGGAAATATAGGAATGGTGGTTCTCTAGGAGGTAAAACTCTACGTTTTTCCTTGTGTGTTACTAAAATATGAGTGCCATATGCAATAGGTAAAATACCAATTTGCTGGTAATCAAAAGAAGGGAGAAAAGCATTTTGCCCTATGATTACTAAAACACGGATCACAAATACAAGGCACATTATCAGAGAAGTTACACGTGGATTTGGAAACAGATCTTCCATGTTAAAGTGACAGTGACAATCGCTAAATAACCAAAGTTGGATCTCAAAAGGCAGCCTGCGCTCCACTAGGACACATGGCTCTTCTTCTTGACTTGTGCAAGGCCATCACGGCAGGCACACTGATGTACACCCACCGTCTTCACAAGGCAGCTGAGTAGTGTGCTCCCGTGTCACTCCACGTGGTGGACACACCTGGCACTTGCAGGAGGCCAGCAGCACAGCCCTCGGACACACCCTCAGGTGGCACCTGCTCAGCTCCCCCTACTCCTTCCCACCCTGCATCCACTCTTGGGCTTTCACCCCTTACGAGCCGTGGTCTAAAAGCACCAGTGCCCACAGGTGTTGGCCAAGCGTCCCTGGGGAAATGGGGGCAGTAAGGTTCTCCTTCCTGAAGTGGAGCGACCCTAACTCAGGGACCCTGTGTGTAGTCTGGTTGTAGGGAGGGTGGGAAGGGACACGCCCACGCCCTCGGGTGGGGCACTGTGAACTCTGGGCACTCACCGCTGATGGCTTCCACCTGTGACAGTCAACAACCAGGGTTTTGAAACTTTTGGAAACAATTTAAATGAGTCAATGATGAAATTCCTGGATTGGAACCTGCTGAGGCCCTCACCGAGCGCAAACTAGCGTGCTATTTAGATAACCCCAGAGAGCAGGAGAAAGGCCTGAAAGGTCTGGCTTTCATCTTCCAGTACCTCGGTTACGAGTTTCCGAAACAGTCCAGAGGGGGTGAGAAGACACCGAGCAGGCTGATTTAAATCAAATCAAAATGTCCCAAGCAGATTGGCATTGAATGTGCAAACAACACTCTGATGGAAAGATCCATGGCAAAGCTGGGTTCTGGGAGAGGGGGTCGCTGAACACGGGGCCTGAACAGGCCAAGCTCCTGAGATCGGACACACCATGTTGCCATCGCCACTTCTTTGGAAGAAGTCATACCTTGTCCTCACTGAAAAGAGTTGGGGTTTTCCTTGGGAACTCCCAGTGTTGTTGGAAGGTGATGGCACTCAGGGAGGGTGGAGTGCTACCTGGGAAAGGGAGGGACTTCATTGGGTCCTTGGTTTCTGGAAGCACCCTCTTGGGCAGCCACAGATTTTAAGAGAGTAAAGGAGTAAGCAGAATTCACAAGGAGCCCAGGGAGCAGACCCGCTGCCCATGTGTTGTGCTCTCCCCTCCCTTGCCTGGCCAGCTGGCGATGGACAGGGGCATTGCAAGACTCTTGTCTTGTGCACTGGGGAAAGGGCTGGACCCCTGCCAGCCCACAGCCAAGGACACTCACTCTTCTGCCTTCACAGGGGCACGGGGGATGGCCTCCCTTCACTCAGATCACTCTGGACAGGGGCTGACTCTGGCTTCCTTGGTCACCTGTGTGTGCTCAGCCCAGGTGAAGGCCAGGACACACTGGGTTCCCACGTGCAGACAAGAACAACTAGATAGGCGAGGAGCCAGGCAATGAGCAAGTACAGTAACTAGAGAGTGCAAACCCCACATGAGAACATAGGCCACCGCAGAACTAGGAGCAGGGCCGCACGCCGTGGCCTCACAGTCTGAGAAGTACAAAGATTCCACACATGCACTGTGAAGCCAGCCAAAATGGCAACGGAAATCAAATCGTCTAAGCAGTGCTTGGAAAAAAATTATTTTTCTGAAGGAAACCAAAACTTCCCCAAACACTAAAATAAATGATAAAAAAAATCAATGTGAAACCACTAATGAATGTATCTAACTCCAATGCTTAAACAAACACCTACAGGCTGTTCCCCGGTAAAAGGTGATCAAATGGACCAGGGAATTTCTTAATTGCAACAGAGCTAGTATTTTGTGACACATTCTAGCTGAAAAGTTAAATATGACTAGTTGTCACTTTTTAATAAATCCTCCTCTTAGGAGTATTATGGTTTGGAGGTCAGGTGTCCCCCAAAATCTCACGTGTGAGAAGGTTCAGAGGAGAAATGATTGGGGTGTGAGAATCTTAATCCAATCGGTGAATTAATGCCCTAGTGCATAACTGAAGGCAGGTGGGGTGTGGCTGGAGGAGGTGGCCCTGTGGCTGTGCCTTTGGGCATACATTTTGTCCCTAGTGAGTGGACTCTCTCTCTTCCTGATCACCTCATCCTGAGCTGCTTTCCTCCACCACCATGTCCAGCCTCACCTTGGGCCCCAGTGAATGGAAACAGCCATCTAGGGACTGAGACCTTTGAAACCATGAGCCCCCAATAAACTTTTCCTCCTCTAAAATCATTCTTGTCAGGTCTTTGGGTCACAACAGCAAAAGAGCTGCCTAAAACAAGCAGTTAATATATACCTTAACTTTGAAATAAGTTGCTCGAGACGTTGGTATTGGACTTATTCATTCATTAGAATAAAGTCCCAAATTCGTATTTGACAAAATCATGTCATGCTGTTCCTTTTTAACGTATTTGCATTGTACATGCATACGTGTTAATATAAAAGATGTCTATGTGGAGAATAATAAAATTCTATTAGTTTGTGCCATTCTGTTTGTGGTACCTTGATTTGTAATTCATAAAGAGCCTTCTCATGCTCTTGGTTACTCCTGAGAGAGGGGCGGAGTGGAACAGATGTGATACCATCCCTACGTGACTGATAAAGAAATTCCTACCAATTGCCAAGATGACACAGATGATAAGGAGAGAGCAACAAAATATGCTCAGGCAGATGAGATGCAGTAAAAGCTGCAAGGACTTCAGTTCTACCTAGACTCTCCCACTAATATCACCCTAATGAGTGCTGGTTTTCACTAACACACAGAAACTCGGTATATATTATTTAATAACAAGAATATTCAAAATGGATTTGAACTGGGTTGAGTGACTATTACTTCTCCAGAGTTGTACTCACCTAGAAACGTGGAAATGATTGAAGCAGACATCGGATCGCTGGCGTCCTTCTCAGTCCTACAGTCTGTGATTTCATACTTTTTCCCCTTAAGTGCACACTCGCACCTTCAATAGACCAAGCCCAGGCTCCCTCTGCTTATGCACACACAGCCATCTCACAAGCACTAGGTATGAGGACTGGCTTCTGCAGGCGGAAAGGACTCCCCAAGGGAGAACCAGAGCGAATCAGGTGTGCCAAGCAGAGGGCTGCGCCTTTGGAGGGAGGGAGTCAGCATGGCCAGCCTCTCCTTGAACCTAAGGTGATCCTGGGAGGCCACTGGGAGACGCAATTGCCCCTGCCCAGTGAACGAGCTCTGCTCTCCCTCATCCACAAAATCGACGGGGTCTCTCTTCCTTCATCTCCATTAGCCCAACACTGGAAGCCACCTCTCACAGAGGACCCTTGTGCCCGGGAAGGGTCTACTCGTGAGTAGAAAGGGGCTCGCAGTCCCCCAAATCTCAGATCTCCTACTTCAAGCTGTTGGGAGCACAGGGCGTCGTGCTGTTCAGGACTCCACGCTGTCAGGGCCGCGAGGGGGAGAGTGAGCTGAAGGCCTGGAGGAGGGGAGCATGCATCTCCCTTAGGCCTCCAGCTCTGGCCCGGAATGGAGAGGACGGAGAGGAGCGGAGGGAGCGTTCTCGGGAAGCATCCTCCTCTGACTCCTCGGTGACTAGCGAAGCAGACCCGTGGCCGCGCAGTCGTCCAGGGCACCTCTGTGGTGCTGTGGGTCTTCCCTCTTCCTACGGAACTGACAGCGCTCCGTAGCTCTGCAGGCTTCACCCTGCAGCACCCAGCAGGGCCTTGGGAGACCCACTGGCAACACGGTCGCCCCCTGGTGGCCACGCCCCGAGCTGCAGGCACCTGCCCGACAGCCCTCGCCCATTTCTTTCAATGCTTTTCAACAAGCCTGAGCCTGCGCCAGCCCTCGCTTCCCTTTTTGCTTTTTTTGACTCTTTCTGTTGTGTACCTCCCCAGCATTCAGCATCCTTTGGTCCTTGCTGTGGCCTGCTTAGCTCATTCAGCCTGCCATCCCTGCTGTCTGCTCTCTGCTGGGAGCAGAGCAGGCCCCCTCTCCGGGGGCCTGAACCCCAGGAGCACGCGCTGCACAGGGTTCTACCTGCACCTAAGCCTACGATGAGTTCATGGATGGGCACAGCGCAAGACTGACAGTGACCAATGATGAATTAGCACAGTTACAACAGGAATCCAAGTTATGTGAAAGCATTTTCTCTAGCTTATTTCTGGAATTTTCCATCCAATGTTTTTCATAGTGCCGTTGACCAGGGGTAACCAAAATTATAGAACGTGAAACCATACATGGGGGATTACTGTTCTAGCAAGTGTCCCCGTGCAGAGAAGCACAATCAGAACCACAGGGGACGTGACCACAGCAGCGGACAGCAGCTTCTCAGGTCTCATGTCTCCTCTAAGGACATATCCTCTGCCCCTGGACACAAAGTAGTGCCCTATGTCAGGGTGGGAGGGTGTCGGGACCCCAGTGCACACGTGCAGTGTTGACACCAGTGTGCAGGAGAGACAAAGTGGTTTGGAAAATAAAATCCATCTTGGAGAACAAACAACGATCTCAGAACAAAACTGTGCCTATGGGTATTGAGAAGAAAAGAAAACTAACATATTTGGAGGCAGAATTTAAAAATCAGAAACTGTGCAGAACACTGAAGGACACATTAAGCACAGGCAAGAAGAATTAAAATATCCCCCAGGAACCAGATCATAGATTGGAACAGGAAATACATTTTCGAGGTTTTGGTCTCAAAGCACTGGGTAAACAGCTCAGTGAGAGACTGTGCAGAGAATCCGTGTGCAAAACCCGAGGCTGTTGTGCAAACAGAGACGAGTGTCAGCTGGGCGTGAACCGGCAGACACGTTTTTCTTTAAAAATGTGCCTGTTCTTTAAAAAGGTGCCTTTCAAAAACAACGAAAGCAACGGCCCGAAATAATTTAAGAGGAACAATGGCTAACACAAAGCAGAGCTGACAGATGTGTAAACTGCATTTCTGTTCCCCAGGAGGAGTGTGGGAGCTGCCACGGAGGTCCCTGGTGACCTCCCCAGGCTTGCCCTTCCCACCCTGTGTTCTGGAGGAGCCGGGAGCAGGCAACACTTCCTCCCTCCAGGGAAAAGGAACAACGTCTTGCTAATTCTGCTACATCATACTTACTCCTCTGAAAACACAGCTCCTTGTTAGAGCTCTGGAGGAGGAAGAAAATGCCCCGGGCACCAGTTTAACACGTCAGAAAATAAGAGCTTAGCTCCTTGTTGATGATAAACCATGGAATCCCAGAATCTTTGTTTTCTCTTTTGATGATACATAAAACTGATAAGAGGTTTCAGTACACACCAGACAGATAATCCACGTTACACCAATGCATACCCTGCCGTTCTGTGGCAATATCTACTAAGGTGGATACAATGAAAGGTACTGACATTCATTCAAATATAAAAGATTTTTTTTCCTTTATGGGGTTATTTAATAGCATGCACAAATGAACCCTGCAAAAAAACTTCACTTCATTCTTCATTTTCTCTCTTGTGCTAGTGAACGGGGTAAAATGCAGGGCCTGTGTTAAATGTCATAGCTATTGAACCACTCTTGGAATGGCTTTAGGGACAGAGCTTATCAATCCCAGGCACGCTCACCAACGAGCCCTCTAGAGGGAGTAACTCTGATTGAGAATGTAAGGGTGTGGAGTGGATCAGCAGAGCAGTGGCAAGGCTGTAAGGATGTGGTCTCAGGGGAGCAAAGAGCACAGGAAATAGCGTTTTCAAGAAGAAGGGTGTGTCTGCAGAATTTGTTTTTATTTTTCCTTAAAGAATGACTTGGCAGCTTTTATTAAAATCTAGAACTTCAAGATTTATAGGTTTATACCTCATATTCTCAGAATTACTACAAATCGCTCTAAGTGCTGTTGGGAAATACTAAGTAACCTTTTCAAATGCAGCTCACCTTCAAAAAGTGTGGTCATTTCTAAATCCATAGTTTCTTTGTTTCTAAAAATTTGTAAATGGTCATTTTTATCAAAAACTACATGCAGCATTAACTTCTAAGCTATTATTTTGAAAAGAAAAATAAACCAAGTTACAAAAATAGTCGGATAGTAACCTGCAGAGCACCTCGCTTGGACTTCCCTCTTGGTAACAATGTCACGTTTTCTCCAGCACTTTCCCCCCTTTTTCTTATCTAATAAGAATAACAATTATGGTTGCCGCTGCTGCTAAACAATTGGAGTTGAGTTGCATGCATGATGCCTCTTTCCCTGAAATCCTTCAACATTATCTTCTAAATACAAAGACAGTCTTTTATGTAACCACAGAACAATTATCAACTTCAGAAAAGCAAAATGCCAAGGATGCTTGTCTTTCATTTTAAGAACTTGAACGCAGTAGTGTGGTAAAACTCCAGCTGAAGGTAAAAATGCTTTTCTTTAATCACAAACAGTCTTTTTGACTCTTCGCTGAAAGGAACAATCTGGAGTAAAGGCTTCATGCAGGTGAAGATGTGCCTTTATTACCAGGACCCTGCCACTGCGGGAGCCCACACTTGGGCACATACGGATGATGTTTGTCCGTTCCAAAAATTATCCTCCCCACTATACTGAGCAGTTAAGTCTCTTGTGTGCTCAGGACGCAGATGATGTGATTCTTAGCTACTTTTTTTTCAACATGGTTGCTGTGATCCATGGATTTGGGAATGTGATTTTTCAAAGGATCATACTCAACACTTTCTCTTCCACATATAACCCTCAAACATTGACCTAAATCTTGATTTGTTTTGAAAGATGCTTGGTATTTGTGCCTTTGGTTTGGATTTTAACATTCCTCGGTCCACCCGGTGACATGGTTGTTAACATTTGAGGTTTGCTTGAAGGACCATGGAATGATGTCATCTTTTTATCTCCTCTGCCCTGCCAAAATGTTGTTCAAAAGAAAACCTAGTCTCCGAACTGACTTCTGTTAAAATTAATTTTTTAATAACTGCTTGGTTTTATCACTACTTCCCCAAATGCTAATTAATTCTAGCTCTAAACTGTGTAATTATAATCCTTCTGCTGAAATACAAATTATCTGGTGCCCCTGGGGTGAACAAGTTAGAATATATTTCATGTTCCATTCAACAGAGGAAAGGCCTTGTTTCTGGCCCGGGGAAACAATGTAGCAGCCCAGCCGCCTCCCCTCCCCCAGACCTTTGCAGGTCCCTTTCTTCCTCTTTAGCAGAAGACTGAGCGGAGCTGACAGCTGGCATCCAGTCAGTTGCATGCCCCTCTCCGTGGGGCTGAGAAGCAGTGGCATGCCAAGCTATTTCTGGACAGGCACTGCGACACAGGGAGACCAAGGAGTCTGCGTGTGCTCTGTGGCCTGAGTGGCGGCTCCTGTACCTGCAGGATGGGAATTGACGTCGTCATGGAAACAGAACAACTCTTCCCCGTTCTGTCAAAATCCATCTCTCTGTGTGACTAGGCAGGGGTCAGAAAGGAAAGAAACTCCATTGCCAGGGAGAAAATGTGGGAAGGGAGGGACTCCAGGGTGCCCCATGGTGCTGGGGAAATTCGATTGGCCTTTTCTGCCGAGATTCACGCAGATGGTTGTTTCCAGTCCAGTCTCTTTATCCACCCCTTTTAGAAGCAGTGCATCTAGACACCTTAGTTTTTCTCCTGGAACCACCAAACCAAGCGTTGGCAGGGCTGCCATGTAACATTTTTAGGGTCTCCCTATCCATCCTCAGCTCTCACACAAGGTGGCCCACACGCTCCCTTAGCCCTCTGTTCTAGAACTTTCAGGGTGCTTCTATACACTCTGTTTTCAATCTTTACATACATTAGCCCATTCTACCCAGAACAAAGGTGTCAGAACAGAACCGCAAGGCCAGAGCTACCTCTTCCAGTCTCTCTTGGGGACACACTTCTGCTGTTGCTGTGGGCATGGAACCTACTGCTGGCCACAGCCTAACTCCAGAAGTTGCAGAGGAAGGTCAGAAGCACACTGTCTGCGCAGGCAGGCAGGGCCTGGCTTCCACTTCTGGCTGCTGCCAACTGTTCTTGGTTTGGCCCTGGGTTCAGTCCAGTGGATTCACTTTTACTTGCCATTTGGCCTTGCATGTGACCCTGAGTGTGTGCTTCAGCTCACTTTCATCCAGCCTCTGGGCCCCTGGTCCTGCAGGACCTTGTAGATTCTTAGTATAAACATCTGGGTACTTAACACAGATGGAAGGTGCAGCCAGGTCCAGGGAAACAGGAGCAAAGGAGGGGATCTGGGATCTTGATGATGAATATCACTAAATACAGCGTGAGAACCAACATCCCGATTCAGAAGGAGCCTACATGTGCCACCCAGCAGAGCGGCAGCTTAGAAGGGCATCGTGCTTGCTTTCCAAGCATCTGCAGGAGACCCCAGAGGCCTGAGCTGCATCTGCCTCATGTTTGGGAGAAGCCCAAGTTTAGCCATCGGCTGACAAATGGCGGCCAGTCTGTTAAAGACCGTCTTACACACATTTTCATTATCTATGTACATTTGCTACCTAAAACTTGTAGCAAATTTTTCTTCATTAAATTTTAGGAAGAACATCCACACAGCATGATGTTTATGAATCTGGTAATTCAAGAAAATGTCCAGGTAGCCTTCTATGTGGCTCCTCCAGATGTGTTCATGTACATGGTGGTGAGTTTAGCCTGTCTCGTTGGCCAGGCTGTTATTACTGAGCTATTTAATCACGCGCTAATCTAGGTATTACCGGGATGGTATTTTGAAGATGTGGCTAACATCTGTAACCAAGTAACTGTAGGTAACAGAGATTACCCAGGATAATATAGTTGGCCCCACCAGCCAGTCAAAGGTCTTAAGTCCAAAAACTGAGCGCTATTGCCTGAACGCTTATGTCCTGCCACAGTTCATATGTGGAAATCCTTGCCCCTGCGGTGGTGGTACTAGAAGTTCAGAAGGTCATATGTGTGGAGTCTTCATGAATGATGTTAGTGCCCACATGGGAGGGGCCTGGGGACAGAGACCACTTGCCCCTTCACCCACCTGGTCCTGTGTGAACCAGGAAGAGGACCCTCAGCAGACAATGAACCCACTGGTGACTTGACCTGGGACTTTCTGCTTCCAAAACTGTGAGCAATACATTTGTTTTTTTATAAGACATCCAATCTATGGTACAGCATTTGTTAAAGCAGTCAATGTACTAGGAGACCCAGAGAAGAGGAAATTCTGACTCAAGACTCTAACATAGAAATCCTCCCTGAGCTGGGTGCAGTGGCACACTTTTGTAATCCCAGTGGCTCTGGAGTCTAAGGCAGGAGGATCGAGAGTTCAAAGTCAGCCTCAGCAACAGCAAGGCGTTAAGCAATTCAGTGAGACCCTGTCTCTAAATAAAATACTGGGGATGTGGCTCAGTGGTTGAGTGCCCCTGAATTCAATTGCCAGTACCCTCCCCCACACCACCAAAAAAAAAAAAAAAAAAAAAGAAAAAGAGAAAAAGAAAGAAATCCTGCCTGAGCTTCCAGTCTCCTGGTCTGGCAAGTCCCATAGCTGTGTGAGCCAACTCCTTAAGATCAGTATCTCTCTCTCTCCCTCTGTCTTTCTCTCTGTATGTATATGTATATATATGTACACATGTATACACAGATATGTGTATCCATATATACATACATGCATATCATGGTTTGGATCCCCAAAAAGCTCATTTTTAAAGTGCTGTAGCAAAAGGTCATTTTAAAAGCACAGTAGCAATGTTCAGAGGTGGAAATATTGGACGATGAGAGCTATAATCTCATTTGCTGTATTAAAAATTTGAATGGACTACTGGGTGGTAACCGTAGGCAGGTGAGGTACGGCCAGAGGAAGTAGGTCATTAGGGGTGTAGCCCATATTATATCTTGTCCCTGGATCCTCCCTCTCTCTCTTTCTCTCTCTGTCTGCTTCCTGGCTGCCATGTCCTGGCCATGCCCTTCCACCATGATGTTCTGCCTCACCTTGGGCCCCACAGCAACAGAATCAATTAACCATGGACTGATTCTCTGAAACCATGAACCTAATGTAAACTTTTCCTTCTCTAAGTTGTTCTTGTCAGGTATTTTTGTAACAGTGTTGAAAAACTGACTAACGCAATGCATATACATATGCGTCCTATCCATACACATATACGTCCTATCCACGTACATATATATGCATATACATGTATGCATACAGCGCACATACACATGATTCATTTGTACACATATAACTTGAATTGCCTGGGTAACGTGTATTAGATCACAAAACTCAACAATTGCCTTTTTGCACCATTCTAGACCTTAGAATTGCAGCCCCTGCCTCCTAATATTCGCAAATGCATTATTTCAGATCTCAAATTTATTAGAAGGCATTTAACTACTCTGAACCAGTAGAGTTCCTTAATGACATTATTCACTTGCCCCAAACTATGTGTGAAGCAGATTTCCTTTCAATGCAGTGCAAGTTTCCTCTGAAGTAAGTTCTGTAAACGTGCACACTTTAAGTTAAGCCTCGGTAGTACCCATAAATGTCCACATTCAAAAGGCACATGGGTCAGTGGCTCCCCTTACATTACATACCCTCCTTCAAGATAAAGTGGTTTTTCATCACAATTATAGCAAGCTTGGGGGGAGAGCCAAGATGGAAGGCAATGCCCTTTGTTCCTTAAAAATATCTTTCATGAAAGCATTTCAAAATCAAAGATGGTCATCAACAGTTTAAATGCATTAAAAAGTTTTATACTTCCATAAGTTTCAAGAAGAAGAAGAAGAAAAAAAAAAGACACCAACACTAAAGTGAGAATGGATGGAAAATACAGAGCGTGTCTATGAAGCACAGCAAATAGTGTCTCTGAGTGAGTGCACGCACGGTGTCTGACCCCGCCTGCTCTTGCTTGCTTTTCTTCTGACAGACTGACAACAGGCAGATGCCTTAGCATCACTTTCTCTGTGGTTGTGCAATGATCCTACAATCCCTGGCATGTTGTTCTGTCCTGCAGGGGACATTGGATAACACCTGGAGGTGTGCTAGGTCATCCCCACTGGGTGTGGGAGGACAGTGACCCTGACCCCTAGTGGTTGGAGGCCAGGGGTGCTGCTACACATCATCACATGTGGAGAACAGTCCCTCGCCCCTCTAGAACAAAGATTTTGGGGTTTTTTTTTGGGGGGGGGGGGTTTGTGGGGTTTTTTTTTGTGGTGCTGGGGATTGAACCCAGGGCCTTGTGCTTGCAAGACAAGCACTCTACCTGCTGAGCTATATCCCCAGCATATCCCCAGCCCATAGAACAAAGAATTTTATCTTGTGCATTATGTCAATATGCTGAGATTGTGAAACTCTGCTCTAGAACAATACTAGACACAACAGTGTATGTTTTCCACTGATACATGCTATAACTAAAGAGAAATATAACTTTCAATTAAAGTCAGGAAGACCTCTGGCAGCTAGGAAGTGGGTACTAACTGATGAGCCAGAGGGCCTGTGTTCTCTGACAGTGGAGGAGAGCCAAGGAAACCAGCCCATCTCAGCTCAGCGAGCATGTGCTAACTCAAAGCAAGAAGGGATCGTTGCAATGTGATTTGTTCCACTTGATGATAGTTCATTTTGCTCAACGCGGAAGTCAGATTTAATGTTCATGATCATCAAGCACGAATCCTACAAAATGTATTTAATAAGAATGCAATGCATTCCAGTACCTTCATTAATTTGATTTCCCTCCTTTAAAACAATAAATATAGATACTAAATCCAAGCCATGTCCTCTCTTGGGCCTCAGTTCCTTGGTCTTAAAAGTGGAGAGATCTCCTTGGTATCTTCTTTAATCTGGAATTTGATGCTGACAGACATTTTCACTTGGGGAAAAACTGTGATGTCATAGTGAGCCATGTCATGAGCAAAGCTGAGTTTTCTTCAGGAGGTTATCAAACCTCTATATCATAAAAAGGACGTGGTCAGGATTTTCAGGGTTCAGATATTTAAAGTTAGGAGTGGAGGGCGGTCTCCTGCCTCCCTTTTCCATTCCCTCTCTTTCCACCCTACAATGCCATCTTGGTGGGCAGAGCTGGGGAGGGTCTCTTGCTCAGGGTCAGAAGAGCAGGAGGCCAGGGTTACTGTGTTGGTGTGAAGTCAGTCATCAGGAAAGAGCAGACAGGAAGGACGGCTGCATTCCTGGTTTTGTGCTAGATTCCAGGCATGGCGCTCCCACCAGAGATTAAGCCACCAGGACTGGGACAAAGGCTCTGTTGTCAATCTTTTCACCCTTGGAAAAGTAACTCTATTCCTCTGTTTGAGTTTCTTGGTGAGTTAATTCTTGCAGAGGCCCAGTTACTTAAAAAAACTTAATTTCCATTTAATGAGGCATAGTATTGAAGCCTTCTCAGTGAATATGCAAGCCAAGTCAGAAAACAGGGATTTGCCTTATAATTAAAACTACCAGCATATGCCATTTTGTAAAAAATAAAAAATCAGTGTCATTTTGGGTACTAAAAAAATTTAGATCTTTTGCAACTTAAAGTTAGAATTAGTATCAACAAATATTTTAAAATTAAGTTTTATAGTTTATCTGTCATTTTCTAACATACTGCACACAAGAATCTAAAATTAGGCAAAGTAACAAAGAGATATTCCAAAACTTATTAGTTTGTAGGGGAGTACCACATAAGGATTTTCATTCTTTCCTATGACTTTATTTTTAGCCTTTCCACCAATTTTAGTAAAGATGTGTAAGGAAGGCACAGAAGTACTGAAAGTATTTAGGACATGCTGAAGCCTCTCTCTGTTTTTGTATGCTTTAAATATATGCAATTTTTACTTGTCAAAATAAACATTATTTAAAAAAGAGGAAGATAATACAAAACCAAAAGAAGTTGAGGATCTGCCTTGAGTCACTGTCTTGGTGCAGAACCCGGGGCGGGGGCTACTTCTAACAATGATGCTCAGCTTGTCACAGCCAGGAAGCCAAGGGGTTTCCAGCCTGTACTCCTGAGGTCCTGGGATGCCCACTTTCTCTGCACCACCCGGGCCACCTCTCTGGTCTTCCCTGGTAGACAGCTCTGGCCTCTGTGCCCCATGAGTCCCCTGCCCTGGCATGTCCTCTCCCCTGGCTTTCCTGTCCCTGACTGTGCCCTGCATGCACATCCATTTGTGGCCCTCATTTCCTGAGTGCTTCCAGCCACGCTTTCCCTCTGGACACACATGGCCCTGTGCATGGTGTTCGGCAAAACTGGCTGCAATCCTCCACGTCTCCCGGGTCTACACCCATTCCAGGGTCCTCAAGGTTCCTCTGTCAAGAGCTGGAGCTTTTCCCACTCCAGCCATAGGGGCAGATTTCTCTCTGAAGAGGCTCCCAGAACCCTGCTAGCTGTCCTGTGACGAGCTCAGGCTGGTCTGCTGGATGACAGGAGCCCAGGCCTCAGTCCTTCCCATGTCTCTAACAGGCAGCGGGCCCACCCTCCAGCAGAGCCACCTTGCTGATGGCACATGCCCAGAAACACACGTCGGCTCTGTTGAGATCAGGAGACCTCTGACTGAGCCCCGCTAGGCCACCTCTCCAGGATGGTGAGATGGGTAAGTAGCTGTTCTATGCCACCGGGTTTGGGTGGTGTGTTACACGCTCATGGATAACTGACTCACTCTGGAAAAAACTGAGTAAATATCCTGCAGGGCAAGTTTCTGCTGTCACTGCTACTGGTGCAAAGGAAACAGGGAGCCTGCCCCGGCCCTGAAGGAGGGGTGTTCTGAGACAGAAACCCCATGTGTGGCTCTCCTTGCCTTCTCCCTGAGGACTACAGAAGCTCATGCCTCCAGTAGTCTCTGGACGCCCCACTGTGTAAGGAGACACCGGCAGATGGCCCTCCTGCATCTTGATGTCTCCAAATGCCACAGCCCCTTTCTTAAGCTCAAAGTCAAAAGCAATCCTGTCTGCACTGGACTGCTTCCATGGCCAGGACTCAACTGTTTCTGCGAACTCCTGCTTGTGATTTCATAAATTGTCATTGATTTAATTCCACTAAGATCTCTGGGATATATGCAGGGCGACAGCTTCAATCCTGAGCCATATTTAATGGGGAAATTCAAGAATCCATTATATACTCAGATTCTCTTCTCCCTTTTGTGTGGCTCAAACAATACATAAGAAGGAAAAAATGAAGCAACAGGCGTCCCACTAACTTAAAGACCGAAGAAGCCCCTCCGAGAACATAGCCTCCATCATGGAATCAATGTGCTATATTCACTCCTGGCCTCTATTATTTCATTATTCATATCTAAATGTGAATACCAAATGTTTTTCTAGAATATGCAGAGTCATTGGCCTGTGTGTTCTAGTATAGTGCTGGTTTAAAGTACTCTCCCTCTCTGTATGCAGGGTGGTGCTCTCCATGAACAGAAAGACTTCCTTCTGCTCTCCGCTTCCGTCTGTGTCTGCTGGCACCATTGACTCCTCTTGCTGGTAAATTCTGGGTGCTGGTGCCTCATCATTTAAGGAAATGGTCACTTCTCCACAAGGCTTGGGGATGTTCTGGGCTCTCTCCTCTGCTACAGGACACTTAGTGTGTTCCTTGTCTTTGTGTCTCGCTTTCAGAATCCAGGATAACAGGCTGGTAGCAACCAGCAGGCGGCAGTGTGAGTGGCAGAGAGTCCTCATAAGTAGGATTAAAGGCGTGCTTTATCCTTGGCAACGGCAGGTCTTTCTGCTTTTAGCTCCTCCTGTTTCTCAAAGCGTTCGAGACCTTCCCCTCTGGGATAGTTCTCCAGTAAGAAAGCTTCCACCCTGCACCCAGTGCCCAGAGGTCCTAGCCTGTGTTTATCGCCTATCAGGTGTTTCTATTACAGAACACAGTGGGGTTTGTTGGTGACTTTGAATCATTTCCTTTGCATGGGAATTATATTTGCTCCAATACTAGCTTTTGTTAATTAGGAGCAACCTTATCTGCAAAGTCTTGCATGCTTACAAAGCCTTTCAAAGCCACATGGCTCTCCTGAACACTTGGCAGTTAGCAGTCCAAAGGGCTGCAGCCCAGGCGCAAGAGACTGTCCCTTCCCTCCGTCAGTGGGCAGTGTTCAGTCACTTTCCTCACACCAGCTCTGATAGGGTAAGAATGCTCACACTAAGCTTCTCAGTGTTTTCAGTCCTTTCAGTATAAAAGAGATGGAAGAATAATGTGAACATAACTTTGAGTTTAAAAAAATATTCATAATTGCCCAAGAGCCTCCCTTTCTTAGAGGAAATCTTCCTTTCATTATAAAATATCAGAGGACTGGGATGATTCTCAGCCGTCTGTCCCTCTGGTACCTCTTTCTTTCCTTTCCTCAGGAGAAGCAAAATGAAGAACTTTCATTTTCCTAGAAAGCACAGTTATAAGATGCAATAAGGTTCATGTGTACTTGCCATCTCTTCTCTCCAGTGCCCCCAGCAATACTTTAAAGAAACAATTTCTATATTATAGATATATTGTTTTAACTCTGAGGATGCTGTTTGTTTTCAAGAGATACCCACATGTGAGGAAGAAATGAAAAGAACTTAAAATCCTTTCACGGTTGCCCTGCGCCCACTTCCTGGCTGCTCCAGGTCAGTTCCATGCTGAACCACATGGAATACCCTAGAACATGCAGAGAAAACCAAAAATGAACCATGAAGCTAATAAATATAACACACTAATAAACATCATGTAAGACAGTTTCTGATTTCAAGAGAAACCCAAGAGTCTTATCCATCCTCCCAAGTCAAATTTCCTGAACTCTTTTGTGAAAGAAATCACTCTAGGAGCTTAAGACCCCTGCCAAATGACAGGGTCATGCCTGCACCTGGAGGAGACCTGCCACAAACCACTCAAGCCAGAACATGCATGCTGTCATGGTGTGTGGGGTGGGAAGGAACGTGTCAGAGAAGATCCGGGAAGGCGGGCAAGGACTGTGTGCCAATTTTAGACACGGTGTTAGTTAGGCCTCACGGAGGGTACTGGAAACTCAATGCTCTGGACCAAAAGAAAGTAGAGACAGGAGGTTGCCGGGGATGGGGTGCCTGCTGAGATGAGATGTCCAGGACTTGCTAACACGGTCATCTAGGAGCCGAGGGCGAGCCCGGGGTTACAGGAAGAGCACTCCTGCAGGAGTCTGTGTGGAACCTGTGGAGACACCCAGAAGCCTCTTGGTTCAGCTGAGAGCGTGCAGGGCATCCCGCGTGGCCCTAGGGAGCAGGTGATAGCCTCCATCAATCCTGCCGCAGTCAGACGGAGTCTGCAAGAGCTGGTGTGTTAAAAGAGCAAATGTCATGTGGTTTGATTGACTTTACAAGGTTAACAGAGACATCTCTCACTCATAGCTGGTTGGTGAGAGCAGGAACTGAGAAAAAACCTGTGGGAATCCCAACAATTTTCCAGGACACTGTGACAACAGTAAATAGAAAGCTCATTGTTTTGGCTTAGTATGATCAAAACTGCCTTCACCTGCCTGTGTGGTCGGATACACGTGTATTTGTGTATTACAAATAATCTTTGTATTGTGACACACACACGTGTGTGCAAACATGCATGTGTATGGAAGCACAGTGTTTTGAATATTCCAAAACCTATTTAAAAATTGGTTCTTTCTCCAGTTTCCTAATTAAATATCTGAAGTAGAAAATGTATTCAAATGCAAGAGCGTTGCCCACAGAAATGAATCCACCTCTCTACTCATTTCCCAATTCATGCATCGGCCTGTCTGTCCATTCATCTATCCATTCATCAGTTAACCTTCCTGTCTGTCCAACTCTCCCTCCCTCCACCTAGGATTTAAGTTAAAGCCCTAACAACCTTGAGATGACTGGAGCATGCCACCACCTCCAATATCTAGCTACTGAGAGGTTGACTTCGTCAATTGAGTTCCCTGAAATGAATCTTTTCAGTTGTCTTTGATCAATCTTCTCTTACTGATACTTGATGCATTTCAAGTATGATATTATTTTAAAGTGGCTCACAATATTTTAAAATTTACTTGAATGAATTAGCATCTACTTTATTTCTATGGAAGATCGGAAGTTTATCAAATAAAAGGTAAAAGTGAAATTCCAATGCTCTCTATGCTTTAAAATCAAAACTTAAACAGGCAACTGCATGTTTTTTTATCTGTTGAAATTAGGATATTCCCAAGTTATAGTAGGTGAATTTTTTAAAGAAAATTGACTTTTATGACTAGAATAGAAAATTTGACCCCAGGTGGCAAAATCAATTCGAATTCCTTCTGACATTTTCTAACCTTGGAATTGCTCTAGGAGCAAGCAGTTGTATAAAGATGATATTCTTGGATATTAATTATTTCGAGTAGTTTCCACCAGGGGAAAAAAAGTAAATGTCATTTGTGACAGTTCAGAAGAAAGTCAAGGTTTTTCTTCCTCTTGTACATAAGAAAAGAAAATAACAGGAAGCTCAACTAGAAAAGCTTCCGCTTCCAATGTCGCTGCAGGGGGCCAGCCTGTGTCAGGGAGAGAAGAGAGGAGGAGGCTGGCCTGGGGCAGGAGCCTGGGGTGCCTGCAGGCACCTCCTCCCCAGGTGCTCGCCCTTAGGAACACACTTCCTGAGCGGCTGCCTTGGACATTGTTCTTCACATCTGAAGAAGGTGGATCTCACTTGCCATCCGGAAGATGATATGCAGCAGGGTTGGCGTTTTTTCAATTGATCTATCATATTATTCAGTACTTTGCTATGTTAAATCATTTTATGGATTACTTATTTTATCTATTTTTTATCTCCTGATTTAAAATACGGGATGGAATGATACTGAATCGTGGGTGGCCCATGGGCTCTCTCCCAGCATCACCTCTGGAGCCATCAGAGCATTTTCACTGGGTGTCCACGCTTCTGTGGAGAGCGCTAGCATGTGGGCAGAGGATGGCCTTTGTGACAGATGTGTCTGATTGACTCGATTGCCCACGAGGTGGTCAGGGTTCAGACTTTGCCCTGTGATACCAAGGCCCTGGCGGCGCGTGCTGGCCTGAGACCTTCTTCCCATCTGATCTGCACAGGTGCTCACTTCCTCTCTGCCTGACTGTCCTCACAAGTGGATACAATCAGAGCCCCCATCTTAAAGCTTGGGGAGAACTAAGTGAGACGGCACTTATTCAAAGGCTTAGAAGACTGCTAGGCAGAGTGCGTGCTCACTTTCTGCTTACTATAACATGCAAGAGAGGACTCGAGAAATCACTTCCCCAGACTGAGGTCCTCGTCCATAAATCAGGAAAAGCCACATCAGAGTTGGGGTGAACCTTAAATGTGATGACGCGTGTAGAGTCCCTGTGCTCCACAGCGACTCGGTAAGTGCTCCTTTCCTCCTGACCATCAGCATTCACCAATCAGATTTATGAGGAGGTGTATGAGACTTAGGATGCTGAATGCATTTAAAAAATGAACTATTAGGGCTGGGGACGTGGCTCCGTGGTGGGTGCTTGCCTCGCATGCATGAAGCCCTGGGTTCCATCCCAGCACCACACACAAAAAAAAACCCCCAAAAATCTATTAGCATCATTAATAGATGGATCACAATCAACATTCAATATGGGAAGACTCTTTTTCTAAAAGACATAAATCTCATTTCTTTATGCAAATGAGTTGAGTGTGTCCCCCAAACCAGGCACTGTGCTAGGTGCAGGGGACAAAGGGATGGTCAGCTCCATCCCTGCCCTTGAGGAACTCAGAGTCTGATGTGAGTGAGGGGCATGCCCACCTCCCAGACTCGTCTGTGGAGTCCCAGCCCCTGGCCTCAGAACGTGACCTCATCCAGAGACAGGCTCCTCATCAAGGCCGTGATAAAGCACCGAGGTTCAAAGGTTTCCCTGCCATACGAAGTGATCTGAAAAATCAAAACTGACCTTGCGATTTGACCTCATTCATGTTCAGAGCAAGAACTTGATCCTACTGATATGCATCCCCCTTACCCAAGGGTTCCTCTTCTGCAGTTTCAGTTACCTGTGCCCAACTGTGGTCTGAAAATATATATGGAAAATCCCAGAAATAATTTCACATTCTCATAACTTTTACTGCAGTATATTGTTATAATAGTTCCACTTTATTTTTAATTGTTTTTAACCTCTTAGTGAGTCTAATTTCTATATTAAAATGTGTCATAGGTACATATGTATAGGAAAAATGTGTGTATTTTGTGTTGCGTGTGTTGTAGGTGGTTTTGGTGTGTTGGTGTGTTTTGTGTGTGTGTGTGTGTGTGTGTGTGTGTGCACATGCTTGGCACTATTCTCACTTCAGGCATCACCACGGGTCCAGAATCTATCCCCAGGATGAAGGGGGACTACTGTAATACCCTGACTGATACAAAAGCACTGTTTTAGGATGAGTAAAGAGTAAAGAAGGCTGGAGAATCCAGCAATGATTTACACACTTGATTTAAGTACACATTTTTAATGAGCCTGGCAGCGACGGCAGTGGGCACAGAGGCCTAAGACTCCTCGGGCCTCTCTGAAGCAGGTTACCAGCACACGTCTCAACCAGCGCACAGAGTTGCCCAACACTGAGTCACTCAAACACCTGGGAGAGCACTCCGGGTACTTCCCACCCACTCTGTAGGTATCAGCCTCCAGCAGATTTGAGAAATAGCTGTTACTTCCCAAGGCCTCCCTGGAGGACATTCCCCAGCCACAGTGGGCCACAGGAGGCTCTGAGCCTTGAACACCTTGAAGGAAGTTATTTAAGTTTATCACTTAATAACTTATCCTGAACTCTTTCCCCTCAGCAGAGTCCCCAGAGGCCTGCTGAAACACAGCCACTCACCATGGGCTCCTCAGCAAGCGTCTCAGGGGAGACGGGTGCAGGGTGACAGGGACCACGGGCTGCCTGATGCCTGGCTTTATGCTTCTGCTCTTGCAAACATACCCAGAAAGTGGCAGAACTTTTGAGACACTAAACTCTAAGGAAACTAGAATTGTTCTTTCAATGGTGACATCTAATGTCACAGGATGGATTTAACAGAAAAAAAATACTCCTTTTCAGGCTGAAATGTTTCCCCTCCTTCCCTGTCGTACCTTGACATCCCAATCCCCAGGAGCTCAGCCTCACTGGGAGGCCAGGTTGTCACCAAGGAGGCTGGGTGAATGGAATTCCGCTGGAGAAGATGGCCCCAAACCCAACACAGCAAGGAGGAGAGGGACCTGGAAATAGACACACGCAGGAAGAACACCAGCAGAGATGGGGAGAAGCTTCCACAGATCCATGGACTCCAGAGAAGTCCAGGAAACTGCAGAAGAGCTCGCTCCCGCAGAGCCTCAGAAGGAAGCAACCCTGAGGACTCTGCGCTCAGACTTTGGGCCTTCAGTTTGGGAGAGAATAGCTCATGCTGTTCAAGCCACGTGGCTCACCGCACTTCGTTATAGAGGCCCTCACACAATAGCACCCCGCCAAGCACCTTCCGCATTGGATGAAGCAGAGCTGTTGGCTCCACATGGTTTTCAGGACCTTGAAGTGGGGCCCAGGTGGCATCCGTCTGGCTCTCAGATGGAGGGCTGGGTAAATGCTAACTGGCAGGGGTGACGTGAGGACTGCCTGAGTGCTGATCTCCTGCTGAGGCCGAGCAGGGCCACCGGTGGGTGGAGCTCTGCTTCACAGTCGGAAGGACACACAAGACAGGCCTCCGCCCTGGTCCCTCAGCCTCCAGGGCCCTCTGCCTTCTGCATGGAGAGGCCACGCATGTGTTAAAGGGGTGAGGGTTTGGTGGTCCTGTGCCCCCAGGTGAGAGAGATAAAGGATCCTATTGATCCCAAAGCCAATCCCCAGGAACAGCTGCAGGAAGCCGCGCCACAAGGTGCTGTCCCATAGGATCCTGAGTTGCCAGCCACAGCCAGAGCATGCTGCTTCTCCGGGGTGTGTCCCTCATTAGAACAACCCCAGAACCACAAGATATCCAAATTTTAAATCATTTGGGGTGCATTTGATGTTTTGAAAATAATTCCAATTTCTTTATTTTAGCGCTAAGTAGAATTTGACCCAAACCTACAGGGAAAAATTCACATGGACCATCAAAATTCACTGTGGTACTGGTCTACCTCCTGTGTCGCCATCCTGAGTTCTGGAGCATGGCTTTACTTTTCTTTCTTTCTTTCCTTCCTTCCTTCCTTCTTTTTCGCCAAGCTTGGTCCATGACCACCTGCAATTAAAATCCTCAGGGATGTTGCTTTCAAATCAGATCTGGTAGACAGGGGAGCAGGGAGCACATGGGGGGCAGCAGAGGACAGTGACCTAGGTTTTACTGGACCATCCAGGTGGCCGAACCCAATAAAGGTGAGCTGTGTCTCCCTGGGCTCTATCCTTCTCATGCAAGGATAAGTAGAGGAGGTGGTGAAGATGATTTTAATGTAAATCAACTCAAACTGAGGGGAGAGGGGCCCTTGGCAGGAGAAAACGGATCTTGACCTTTCAGCTCCAGACTAGGCTCAAGGAGAGACCCTCCCTGATCATAGCCCAGTGGTGGTGTGGAGCCCCTGTGTCTCAGACGCCTTGGGGTCCCCATGAGAAGGGCGTGTGGCTGCGGGGCTGGGCTCCAGATGCCCACACGGTCAGCCTGAGCATCTCCAGGATTTCCTGTTAGAATGCTGGGATCTCACATGAGATTTTACTTGAGAAAGAGATTTTCTCTCTTAAAAACAAGTTTAAGAGCCTATAATGCTTAGAAAATAGAACAAATGAGAATCCACGACATGGACTATGGCTAAAACCACCCACAGTAACAGAGCCAGGTGAGGACTTGGTGTTCTTCTGCACACCCACGTTTCTCTGTTTCTCGGGGGATGAGAAAGGATGTTTTAATATGTCAATGGGAAAAAAAAATCAATTCATGATATTTTCCAACAAGGAAGACATGACGTGAGTAGATTAAGGTACATTCTCACTGGGACATAATCCAGAGTGTTCCCTGATACGCCTCATTTTACCTCCTGTCTTTATTAATAAAAATCATTTTTATATTTATTTGCAGCTATTTACGTTCCTAATTTTTCCTTGGCACTGTGGGAAAATGTGACCAGAGTCACTCTTCCTGACGTGCAGAGAACCCGTCACCTCGGCAGGTGGCCTGGTGCAGTTTCACGTTGAGTTGCAGGTTACCTTCAGGGAGGCTGCATGTTCCCGTGTGATCATCTCCGTGTCCTCGTCACAAGGCAGAGTTCTTAACAAATGTCAACTAATTAGTAGCCGCCAGGCCGACGGGCTCTTCCTTCCTTGCCGGGCATCTGCTTGTCGCCCCTTCACAGGTCCTACCAAACCGCGGATGGTGAGAGCCACTCTGCTCTTGGGCACTCTGCTGGCATTAATTGAGGACCGCCGGGTTCTCAGAAGGTAAGATTCGGATCAAACCACGGTCTTCCAAGCAGCTGCCACTGAGTTTCCAGGTGGAACCAACTCCTCCCTGGCTACCAGCTGGTAGGACTCGAGGTTCCCTTTCCACACAGAGCATCATCTACTTTCTGTCAATATCTGTCGCCCCGTGCCTGTCCCCGCCCCTCCCCACAGGCCCCCGAGCTCGTGGAGCAGGTGGACCTGCTTCACCCTCCTGAGTCCTTCCCTGTCAGAAGAAGGTCTCAGCCTTTCCCTCTCTAAGGCCAAGGCAGAGGAGCTGGAGAAAGAGCCTGCCCGCCAGCTGCCCTGCCTTCCTGGGCTTCACCCTGGGGTCCTACACGATAGTCATTCTCTCCGCGTTACCTTGTTCTTCCTTGGGTCTACTCCAGCGTGTCTTCAGCCCCATGACTTGACCAACAAATAATACTGAGCCAGCCAAGTAACCACAGAGATGAAATATTTTACTAAAGAAATTGCATAAATATCAAAAAACTACTTGTAAGAAGTAAAACAAAGTGCTAGAAGAAAACTTCATTGCACATCACGTAACACTGATGCCAGGCAGCCTGTGTACATCAAAATGTTAGTGAATGTGTCCATTTTATAGGCTGTTGTTACTTTATCTGTGTTTTGTTCTTTTGCAAAAAGAACATGTAAAAATTTTCAAAAAGCAGCAGCAGTTCACATGACCATCATCTAACTAGCCCAGAAGCTTCCGCAGGGGGCCCTATTTTAATACTTAAATGATTCCAGTCTTTACTAGCAGACTCAATTTAAACATTTGCTTAAAACAAGACCTAGGCAAAAGGTAAGTTTACGGACAAAATAGGGTGTGTGCTAGTAAGCTTCAGATATTCTAAATGCATAAGAATCCATTGCTAGTCTGAAATTCGGTTATTTTAGGGGTGTAATTGTAGCCTCACTCCTTTGCAAACTGCCGTCTGCACCATTTGCTTTTGTTTTCATTATGAATTGAAAGTTATTTTCTTGCTAATTACATGAATAGATTATTTTTTTCGATGCTGAAATTTTTAAAATGGTTAATATATAAACTAAGATGTGCATGTACATATCTCACACACACACACGCACACGCACACGCACACGCACATAAGTGCATAGGATATACAAAACCCAAGGCCACATGTTTGAAAGTCATGGTGTTATTAAAGTTATTAAGATGAACATTAATAAATGAAATACTAAGATTATCCTTAAGGAAGAATCATTTTTACAGTATTTTTATGTCCAAAAGGACTTGGAAGAAATACATTCAAATTCAGCAGCATACACTGCTCTGAAAATACTAGAAAGTGGTTATTTGTGGTAAACTTAAATTTCTATTTGTCTGGTTGTGGGAGGTGTCACAATGGACAGCAGGTATTTTGGTTAATTGCCTTGAAACATGCCTCTTAGAATAAGAGGAATGCTTGTGGAATAATTTGCAGTCCTGAAACCTCAAAAAAGTCACCTGCACAGAGAGAGGCTGAAAGAAAGAGCCAAGCAGAACACACAAAAGAAGGCAGGGACAGTCGGTAGCCACAGGGAGACGCTCTGGAGCACGTGGGGATTACTGCTGCGTGCCTGTTATCACTGCGGCAATCTGTCCAGTGTTCTCAGATTGACTCACTGGTTTCCAAGCAGGTACTTGATTATTCAAAACGTGTCAAATGCTTCAAAAAATAAACACCTGATCTGGGGATGGGAAAGTCGAGTGCTCTTTACAGCCCTGGTTGGAAATGGCCCATGCAGCCTGCCTTCGAAATGGGAGAATATCTTTAGGGTTGAGGAAGTCACAAGGACACCCTTGGAGGCTCAGGGTCTTCTGACATGATGCTGAGTCAGATGGAGGATTTCCAAGTTTCTCATTGCTCCTTGGCATGGGTGAGCATCATGTCTTCCACCAAGCCCCAGATTCGTGCTGCCGTCCAATGCAATGGAAGAGGGGGTGGGACCTCTGGGAGTGACTGGACTGTGAAGAGTGGCCCTCAAGAATGGGTTAGTGCCCATTCAGACTGGCAGGAGAGCTGGCTTCCTCACTCTCTGCTCCCTGCCACCTGGGGATACTCGGAGAAGGTGGTCACCTAAAACCCAGGGAAGGGCCCTTATCAGACCCTGGATCTGCTGACTTCAGGTCTGGGACTTCCCACCCCAGAACTGCAAGGAGTGACCCTTGTTCAGAAGCCACTGGTGCATGGCACTTTGTTACAGCAGCTCCGCTGGACAGAACAGGCCATATCAAGTGGTAATTATTAAATACTGTCCCCACAACTGGACTCCAGGCCTCTGGGGGCCCTGCCCGGGCTGCATCATCATGCTCCCTGGCTAATCTCCACTGAGCAATGATCCCAGGAAAGAACTGTGAAGAGGCGCTCCCTTCTGGACAAGGGTGCCCTGCCTGTCCCTCCGTGTGCTGCTGATCATGGTGCATGGTGTTTTCCTGGCTACACTGCCAGCCCAGCCCGGAGAGCTCCCTGACCCCTTCTGAAAGGGGAATGACCAAGAAAGATAGTAGAATGTGCCTGGCTCATTTTAGAGGCGCGCAGAGTACCTGCTTTCTGCTACCAAATAGGTTCAAGTACTGAAGCTACTTCCCAGCTGCCGCGGGTGTGGCCAGGCAGAGCGCTTCCCCCTTCTGAAAGTCCATCTGCACCAAGCACCGAAATCGGGCACACTCACCTGAGACAGCTCCATGCCCGGGTGACTTTGTCCTAAAGCATTCTGCACTCCCTTGCTTGCACAGTGGACCCCAGGGATGGGGACAAGGAGTGTGATGATGGCCACTTGGAGCTTCCATTTGATGTCCAGCTGCCCTATTGCTTAGTGATGGAGAGGAAGCCGTAGCCAGATTCACAGGAGCAATGGCCCCATGGGCCAGAGCCAGAACTCCTGAGGGCTCTGAAGGAAGGGGCAGAGCAAGATGAGCAGAGGGGTGGCTTCAGAGAGCTGCCTCCTTGACCCTAGGTGTGGCCCAGGAGGCAGGGTGAGACCCCACCCTCAGTTTCTGAATGCTGCTCCCCATCGCCCAACGCCATGGTCTCTGCCCCAAGCCCCTCACGTGTCTGCCAGACCGTGGCTGAGCAGAGGCCTAAGTGGCAACATGACCAGACTATGGAGAGCAGGGACAGCCTGGGCTCCCCTCCTGTGGGCACCATGGCGACAGCGTCACAGCTCTGTCCAGCTTAACTTGCACCCCTGGGATGACGTCATCATCCTGAGAGGGTCTGGTGCCTAAATGGTGGGATGCAGAGCCAGCTGGGCACTGGGGCTCACTCCATCCTCCCAGAAAGCACTCCCTGCATGGGATGCAGGGGGGCGTCCCCCTCTCCTGGGACACTCGCAGTTTAAAGCAGGACCAGTGTGTCCAGAAAGTCCTAGGAGAGGCGAACTGCAAGGCACAGACCTCCAGGAATGTGCAGTGGAGACACTGTGGTAGGACGCCATGGCAGGCCTGGCAGTGGCTACAGGTCGTCGGCTCACCAGGCCAGGAGCCAGCAGCACTTCCTTAGGTCCAGGAGCACAATGGCTGAGTAAGGGGATGTCACCCAGGATGCTTGGTAGGCTCTGGCCAGCTCCAAATGCAGAGGGGTGACAGACATGGGCACTGGGTCTCACAGATCTAGATTCACATGACAGACGTGGCCCAGCGACCTAGGCAAGTGAGGCCCCTGGAGCCTCAGTCTCCACAGGAGGACAGCAGGGTGGAAACCTGTGCAGCCCCCGGCACAGCACAGAACGCTAAGTGCGTGGGGTTTCCCTCCCCGGTCCCTGCACAGGCCTCAAATGGCCACAGCTTGTGGGGTATTTATGTTCCTTTGAGCAGCTGCCCATTCATTAGAACAAAAAACAGAGAGATAAGTTTGGCTAATTGCAGCCTGCAGATGACAGGTCTCCAACGGGACTGGAGACTCCAGCGGCATTTGCCGAGATTGGGTCCCTGCCAACCTCTCCGCAGACCATCTGGGAAGACCTGAGCTCAGGTCCTGCACCTCCCTGCAGCACCTTTTAGGAGAAGATTAGTGAGAAGGCCACTCTGCTCAGGTGACAGGGGCCGGGGTGGGGTCTTGGAGGGCACTCTACAGAGGCCAAACCTTTTTCCTTGAGGTCTAAGTCAACCCCACCCAAATCCCTTCATGACATCAAGGAAAGCCACCAAAGTGGAGCCCAACTCTTGGTCAGGTTGCTCAGGGTGGAGTCCTCTCTGCCCCCAACCCAGGGAGGACAGCCCAGAGGCAGAGATGATGTTATGGTCCCTGGGACGAAGGTCCAGCCTCGGCAGGGAGGGAAACTGCTTCCAGGTGCCAAATCCCATCTTGCTCCAAGGTCTCCCACCACCCCTGCCTTTTCCCTTCTCAGGGGCCTGCTGTTAGGAAGGTCCCATCCATGTGACTGAGGGGAACACGGAATGGCAGCTTCCAGTCAAACCAGCCCAGAGGCTGCCCTGCATCCTCCTTCTCCTGGGAAGCTGGTTTCTGAGAAGCCAAAGGCAGCATCTTGTCCAAAGCCCTGGGGCTCAGCTGTCAGACCACATGAAGTCCATTCCCCTCAGGACTGAAACTTTCATGCACTGTTTACACGCTGCGCAAACGGGCCTTGCATAATTAACAGAGCACAGAAAATCGAGAGGCACAGCACACAGGACCTTTTAAAGTGAAAAAGATAGGCTGGAAGGAGGAAGGCGTGGGAGAGGGAGCCCAGCCGGATCCCAGTCCACACCCCACCCAGCTCTGAAGGGGAGAGCAGGGAGTGGCGACCTGTGCTCGGTTTCCAGAGAAATGCTCCCCTGTCCTTCAGACACGCTCTCGCTGGTCAAGGAACCCACAAGCTCTCTGCAACATCCCCAGGAGCCACAGACCGTCCTCCCTGGAGAGGCAGGGAGCGCCCTCTCCCCTCCTGCAGCCCTCCAAGCTGGGGAGGCATTCCCAGGAGTGCCCTCAATGAGGGGCTCCTGCTCGGCAGAGCGGCCTGGCATATGGTGTCTCCGGTTTTTAGTGACAAGTGGCACGTTAGCAGAGCTGAGGAGGAGCAGGGAGAGCGGCTGGTTAATCACTCCTCGCCGGCAGCCTCAGGCAGAATCATATTGCTTATGCAGATGAGTTCATAACAGTTTCTTCAATTTGGCTTTTATATAAAAAAGTGCCAGTTCCTCGCGCTGTGTCAACAGCCACCCGAGGGCCTGGCACTTTACAAAGCGAGCGTATTACTATTTAAAGACGCGCTTTTAGCCGAACACGCGCTGCCTTCAGAGTTTAATTACCGCCCTCCCCATGGGGCCCAATGAGCCATCCACTCCTCCCAAGGGGGTTCTGCTGGAGATGATCTTTAACTAAGTAAGTAAATGCTAAACCAGCTCCGCTTAAAGCGCCCTCGTCTGATTCCGGCTCTGCTGCAGGCTGCAGGTGACTGGTAAGGAGCCGCCAGCCATGGATACATCGGCACTTCCTTTCCAAATGGAGACAACTGGTAGCACACATCCATGTAACATGCACAATACATCCAGTCGCACGCAAATATGTTCAACCGACATCTCCTCTTCTGAATAGCAGGGAAAGGGCCCCACAGCTCCCAGACCCCCTCACACTGTTATTAGGACGGCCTTTTATTCTGACACCCAACAGCTTGTCCTCTGAACACCTTCCTCCATTTGCCCAGGTGAGTGGCGTGTGTTTGGAAGGCCAAGGCCACAGCTTCTACACCTCGTAGTCTTCATGAAGCCCCCTTTTCTTCCAAAGTACTATTATGTGGGCATGATCCGTGTCAAGAGCAACACACACTGAAAGTTTGCAGGAAGGTCATCCAGAGAGTTAAAACCCTAGTGCACTTTCCAAAAGCATGGAAGAGCTGAAATAGTGTAAACAGAATCCTCATGTGTCTTCTTGTTTTGAAACAATGCAAAGAAAACAAGATGCATATGTTCTGGGTGCAGCTAAAATACGGTCGACACCATGTTCTTGAGGTGCTGACCGAGCTCCACACAGCCAACATAGTGGATTTTGTTCTAGAAAACTCTAGCAGATTCTTCCGTGAGGTTATTGACTTTGAGAGTGTAATGTACCCTGGGTTCTGAGGCTGTCTGCACGTGTGCTGTTGGAGAGAGCAGCAAAGGGTGAGCAGTGGTCACGTGACCCTCTCTCAGCACCCCACAACCACATAGAACATGGATTCCCTCCCACGTGTGTTGAACTGAATGAGTAATGGGCTCATTTCAATATGGTGCCAGCCTCACTGAGGTGGGCAGGTCCTGAGAGGGAGTATGGAAGAGCCGGGATCCAATCGTGCATCTTTTGTTCGTATTGTGCTACATTTTGGCACAAGTTACCCTATAGCTCACTTTCCACCTTGTTAACAGAAAAACTGACTGTCATACTGATTTTTGGAAAACCCAGCTTAGAAACAGGAAGGGCTGGGCGCCGGTGGGGCGGGAACAGCCCTCTGGGGGTGCAGTGGGCAGTGACAGTGACAGAGGCCCATCGGTAGGCTGACAAAAGGCGCCCGGTAGCATTTCACACTACAACGTAGAAATGAATGAAACCAACAAGGAGCTAGGTGAAGGTCAGACTTGACCGAGTGTCCGTGATCCATTCAGCCTTGAGCTTGATCCTTCACGTCCTGCTTTTCTTTACTAATGAAAAGAACCCCACCAAATATGAGTCCTATTGTACAGGAAGTGTCCAAAATCACCTGGTGAGTAATTGGTCATCTGGGTCTCAGCCCCACACCAATGTGCTGCCCCAGGCTGGACACCAATGCAAGGGGACTACAGTCCTTTCTTGCATCTCCCCCATTTCTTAGGCCTTCTGCCACCCAAGCACCAAATTTAAAATGTTTTTAAAAAAACTCTGGGAAACTCTGCAGTCTTAGTTGCAAATCCCTTTGATATAAAAGTTACTATTTTAATTAAAATTGCCACTAAGCGATGCAGTCATTACCACTCTCCCTTAGACTGTCCCCTTCTTCTCACTCAACAAGATACCTCAACACACATTATGGTTTCTGGAGCGTGTGAAGTCTCCAGGTGCCAAGGTCCATTGGTGCTGGAGCTGCATGTCAGAGGACTCCTGGGAGGATCTGCCTAGGATGCAGTTCAGGAGCTCAGGTCAGCACAGGGGCATGTAAGGTGACGGACAGGCATGGTGTGGCACATGGACAGACGGGCCACAAGCTCCGAGAGGCATTACGGGCACAATGCCCAGGCCTCGGTTCTCACGTGGGGGAACTGCAGAGTCTGTGAGGAGGACGGCCACCTGGGAATGGGAGGGTTGGTTTGGTTGTCAGCTGGATTGGATTGAGGAATGCCTGGAGATTTGGTAAAGCATGCTCCTGGGTGTGTCTATGGCAAGATTGGCATGTGGGTCAGCAAACGGAACAGGGAACACCCATCCTGAATGTGGCTGGCACCACTCAGTAGGCTGGGGCCCTGTGGAACCTGGAAGGAACCAGCAGCAGAAGGGGCAGCTCGCCCTCCCTGGCTGGTGCTCTCTGGACTTGCGCTGGTGCCGTTTTCTACTGCTGCCTGTGCACATCACACTCCAGCTTCTCCGGCCTTTGAATGTGGACTTGCACCAGCAAGTGGGCTTTGGAGCCATGGACCTGGGGCTGGGATGACGTCACGGGTCTGCCTCACTCTGAAGCTTCCAGCTTCTGGTACTGAGCGGCTTCCAGTTTCCCTGGCTGTCCACCTGCAGATGGCCACGGGGGATTTTTCAGCCTCTGGTCATGCAAACCAAGCTAATAAATCCCCGCTTACAAATGCATATTCTACTGATTCTGTTCCTCTGGAGAACCTCTCCCTGTTCGTTCAGTCCTCATTCCCAGGGAGACAGCATTTCTGAAGATGCTGGTGCTTGGGTGGGCTGGCTTGGAGATGACACACGAGGTTGCTCTCAGCCTTCTGCACAAATACCTGGCACCACCCCCCCTTAACCACAGGGGCTCCCCATATTATCAGCCTAGGGACTCATCCTGCAAGGGGGCTGGCAGCTGGGGAATGAAATGGATGCAGAAATGCTAAAGTCCCTCTTTCCCAAAGGGAGCTAGGTGTGGTCACCCTGTTCCTGTGGCCCCTCTCCCGTCCAGCCTCCTGGAGGTGCAACACAGCAGGGAAAACTATCTAGGTCAGGGTCTAGTCAGGCATGAAGAACCCCATCTGTTACTGTAACAGAACTTAATGGAAAGAACTGTAAGCCAGATGTTGGGGGATGAGGTGGTGAAAAGGAGACACTGGGTTCCAGTGATTTCAGGGTTGAGAGGGCTCAGGGAAGAGGGTTGGACCACTGGGGAAAGTGCCCCCAGAGGTGGACTTGGACTGCCTGACACACAGGTCGTGTCTGGGGGACTGGCAGATGCTCCAACCTGAGGAACTACAAGTGGGGACCCTGCAAATGCAGACTTCTAAGCAGAGGGCACTTCTGGCCAGGCTTGCATCTCTGAGGGGGCGTGAGGAAGCTGAGTCGGCTGTTTGGAAACCACAACCCTGCACACTGGAACCAGATGGGGCTCCGGGAGTCATCTGCTGCCATGAGGTTAAGAGACTGTAGCTAATAGGGAGGAGCCAGCAGCTGGGCAGAGAGCTGCTCCCAGCACCCCCAGCCTCCCTTGTGGCCCTCCAGGTCCCTGTGGCAAAGGCTGATGGAGCTGGTAAAGGAGAAGGACCTTTTCAGGACCCCACCTGAGTGGTCATGGTGAAGAGGGGGTGCATCTGTGCTGAAACGCCGAAGGACCAGTTAGAAATGGACCTGTGCCTTTGGTTTCTGTTGCTATAGACCAAAGCCACACGGGCCGAGCTGCTTAAATAGAACAGCACCTGTCCATCACCTCGCAGTTGTCAGATGTCCCCTGGAGTGACGGGGTCTCCTGTTAAGGGACCTCAGCAACACTGCCTCCCCACTTCCTTCTGTGTGTAGCGCTCAGGCCTCCATCTCCTGCTGGCTTCGGCTGGAGTCTGCTCTGCTCTCAGTGGAAACCACCCGGATTCCCTGCCTGGGGACCCCTCTCCTCCAGCCCTCCTCATGCCCTGACTTCCAGACCCAGATTTAAAGGGCTTGTGACAATAGATCAAGCCCTGTGCGAATGTCAGCTCCTTAGGGACCTTGGTCACATCTCTACACTCTTGCATGAAGAGACACTGTTCACCTTATGATGAGGTTACATCCTGATAAGCCCATCAAGTTGAAAATAGTCTAGGTTAAAAATGCACTTAACGCACCCCATGAATCCATCATAACATCAGAAACTGTCAGTCCAACACTTTCAGTCCTTGGCTCAGGGCTACTTCCTGATGAACCCTCCGTAAGACTGAAGCTCTTAGGTGGGACCATCGTAAGTGGGGACTGTCATGTAAGCCAGTCGTGAGAATGAGATTTCAACCTGTTCACAGGTTTCTCCCAACTCACAAGGGGAGACACCACCAGGGCAAGAGTCTTCAGAGGTCATCTTTGGATTCCCTCTACCACAACTGGTATGTGGAAGACTTTCTGTTCTTTGATTTTAAAAAATAATAATAATTTGTAGGGGATTATGTCAGTCATGCCAACTAAGGTTCAAGCTCAGTTCTGGTGAGAGTTAAAGCTAAATTCTTAGAAGAAAGTCACTCAGATCCAAACACTGACTTTCTGAAATATACCAAATAAGAAACTAAATTGTGGTGCTAGGGAAGCTGTGTGGGTCTGCTACCCAGGTTCCCCATAAACCCAGCAAAGTCTAGGATACCAGTAGGGAGAACTCCTTTGGGTGAGAACTGAGAAGGCCACACTCATTTCTCCTCTGACTGGGAACAAGGCACTGTACAAGCTGATCATGTTGGCCCAATTTTAAAGGATGATTTTTCTTATTCTGCTGCTTTGTCATATTTAGAAGCTAAGTTGGAAAGACGAACACCAGAGCTATACCATCCAGGGTTTGCTGTCTAGGAGAAGGGCTATGTTCCGAAATTCATGGTGAAATGTAATCTCCTATGCAACAGTGTGAAGAGGGGGGAGTCAGGAGGCTCCCCCCCATGGATGGGAGAGGCAACCTATCACAAGGGCTTGAGGGTGAAGGGCGACTTTCTCGCCCTTTCCACCTTCCACCATGCGAGGACACCACGGCCCTCCCTCCAGAGATGCAGCAGCAAGGCGCCATCTTGGAAACAGATGGTCACCCTCCCCAGACACCAAACCTGCCAGGACACTGAACTTGCACTTCCCAGCCTTCAGAACTGTGAGAAATTAACCAGTCCCAGGTAGTTTTGATACAGCAGCACAAATGGACTAAACAAGTAACAGGGCTCCAGAAATAGAAAGAGAATCGGCCAAACACAAAGTGAAGTTCCAAAGAAAGCAGAAAGGTCCTCGCAGTTATTTTCCCTCTGGGACCCATCCAGCGGGTGAGCTGAAGGCCGTAGATCCATGAGGAGAACTGGGGAGAGTGGCCTTCAGTATACTGGATTCCTCAGCTCTGACTCCACTGGAAACTCCCACCTCCCAGGCAGTGCTGAGCAACCTCTGCACATCCACCTCTTGTTCCTAGTGAAGGCGACATCTGGATTCTGCCACCCTGTTTTGAATTCTCTACGCATTAGCGATATCTCCATCTTCTTGAACACCCTCATGTTCTATCTCTGCAATTCCACCTGCATGCTGCTGCCAAAGGCTAACTGCCTCATTTACTTTCAATCTGAAGCAGATCTCAAACTGTATTTAATCTAACACAGCTGACCAAATCCGTGAGAAAACTCTTTCCTTTCTATCTAGAGAAATTGGTATTTATGCAATCTTTATGCATTTTCACCTTTTTACCTACCTTTACAAACTAATTTCACCACGAATTATGCAAAACATAAATAGTTTTGAGAACGCTACTCTACGTTACGTAGTGCTCTTACAAAGCTCTCTTTACCACATAATAACGGGCATGATTGCCTGTGCTGAGGGACTGCGGGGTTGCAGGGACTATAGCAAAAGATCATCTGGAAGGGGCTTTCTAATTCTTACAGAGTAAGATCAGGATGCAAATCCAACCCGGAAATTGAACCATCGCTAAGCATCTTTGTTTATCTGATTACTGTTCAGAAACGTCTGCACTTAATTGTGAAGACAGTAAATCCTTTAACAATCAGCTGGGATTAAAGGACAAAGCCTCTTAGGAATAGTTTTCGTGGGTGGGATTTAAAGGTAAAAGCAGCACAGACACACATCACATTTTTAGAAAGCCGCCAAACGTTTTTGTGTACATCTTAGAAGGTGCTGTTGGGAAAGTTCTGGAAGCTTTTCTGTCTAACAAAGGATGGCTGCACTACAGGAAGACCATCCCCTATCTGAGAATTTCTAGTGACTTCCAGGGACCAACACAATAAGGCTACCTCATGCAAACTATTTTCTATGGAGGACCGTGGTTATAGGGTGGAGGGGCACCAGGATCCCTCAGATGCCAGGCCTCCAGGCAGCAACCACGCTGTGTAACTGACACATCCTGGGACTGTGGAGATATTTCTTGGCTCTTTGCAAACAAATAAGATTTTTTATGTGTATATACCATTAAACCAAACACTTATTATCTCTCCTAATTAATCCCTCGTTTTTCAACCAAGATCTCTGGTCAGAGATAAAAACACTTCTCCTCACAGTTCTCAAGATGATCCGCCACTTGCAGCCACAGAGCTTCCACTCTGGAATCCAGTGCAACCTGCGACGTTTCCTTGGAATGACTTCCTTCCACATGCTGAGGCGCGTGGCATCGGAAACAAGACCGCTACACGTGGAAGGTTCTGAGAAATCGCTGGGTCCGACATCTTCACTCAACATATGACAAATGGGCCCAACGGGTCACCTGATCTGTCCTCAGCAGATGACCTGACTTTCCCACGGAGCCAGCGGTCAGCCAGGCCAGCAGACAGGGAGGAGAATGGAGCAATCCCGTCCCTGCATCAGGGTCTGCCCGTGTGGGCCTCAGAGAGGTTTTGTTGTTTTCCGTGTGATGGTTAGTTTTTTAAAAAATAATACTAGAAATTGTTACAGCAATCTAATTAAAGACGCCCTCGAACATAATTATGAATGGAATAAAACTGGACTATTTTCTGGCAAAGTTGTACTTAGATTTGAGATCCAGGGAAAGAGTGAGTATTGTTCTTACTTAAAAAACAAAACAAACGGTTTTCTGTCTGACTGCCTGCAACAGTGCCAGCTGTTAGTCCCTGGTCAGTTGGTTCCTTGGGGGCCATTCCATGAATCCAGACTTCGGGTCCCTCAAGGCTTTCCTCTGTGGGCTGCTCTGGCGAATCTGGGCCATGGGAATTCCACTGTTCCTCCCTACTGAATTCAGTAGGGAGGGAAGAACAGGACCAGTGATCTTCCTCTGAAGGGGACATGTTCAGAGAGGGCCAGCCACCCACACAGACACTCGTTCTCATCCTCCACTGAGTTCCATTGGGTTGTTTATAAAATCACTAATGTTCCTTATTTTAGGTTCTTTGAAGATTATAGGCCCCACTATGTAAGAACAATAAAATCTATTTTGGTAAACTTTGGGATACAAAACATTGTAATCTCTCTGCTCCCATGAGATCTCAGGCCTTGCTGGTGACCACCAATGTACCGTACAGGGATGTGACACTCAACGTCCTGTACTAGAATTGTGCATCTGCCCATGTATTCCCCTCCTGGCTCTGTGGGCGCTGTACCATGGTGACTCATTTCTTTTCCAGGACCCAGTCCCAAGCCAGCACCTGGCATATAGGAGATGTTTTTGAACCTTTGATAGATGATCAAATGAATGAATAAATAAATGAATGAGATGATAAATACTTTACATCCCAAAAACTTTTGTAGTATTCACATTATTAACACATACAGTTTAAAATTCAGTATTGAGACTTTGCTGTTCCCACTTCCCAGAAAGACTTGATGAGGTTCATCAAATCTCTCAGGTTCCATCAGGAGGCAAATCCAGAACCAGGCAGCCTCCCACCTGCTGGGGAGCCCAGAGAAGATGCCAGTGCAAATGCCTGGACCTTCACATGGGGAGATGCTTTGCAAATAAAATGCTTTAGTGGCAAAATCTAAAGAACGGCAGCCTTCACTCCCCATGAGATGCCTACGATGTATCTGCAGCACTGAGTCACTCTTCAGTTGGCTTCTGAACCCAGCTCAGAATCAAGGTTCAGCTCCAGCAATACTCTCTAACAATGCCAAAATACAAATCAAAATGACATTTTGATCATAGATCCATTTAATACCTATTTAATTATAGAAGATGGCATATTTAACTTTCTCATATAAAACAATCCCCCTCAGTATGAATGCAGGACATTGACAAATTTAAGCCAATTTTTGTTCTGATAGCAGAAAATTTATCATTGGGTGAGAATGGTACCCATTGGAAGTTCTGTTAGATATTTAAGAGATACTTCTGTCAGTAAGAACAAAGGAATCAACAGAATGAGAAGTGATGTACAGCATTTGCTCAGTTAGCTCTGAGCGTGGACCCTTTCTAAATCAAGATCACTGTGTGGAATCACCATCTTTAAGGAAAGACACTGTTGTGTGTGACGTCAATGATGATACAGCATTCAGGAAAGGATATCAATGTATGCAGCGTGTACATGTTCTGGCATGTCACTAGAACTTGCCACGAATGGTCCAACATGGATCCGCGAGTTTACTACAAGTATCAGGAATACCTGCTTCAAGATCCTACAGGGCCAGGTGCCACCTGTAATCCCAGTGGCTGGGGAGGCTGAGGCAGGAGGATCACAAGTTCAAAGCCAGCTCAGCAACTTAGCAAGGCCCTAAGCAGCTCAGTGAGACCCTGTCTCTAAACAGAAAACAAAAACAGGCTGGGGATATGGGTCAGCGGTTAGGTGCCCCGGGGTTTTATAGTAGCTTAGTCTGCAACTTCATTTAGCACACATGCTCTTGGGCGTGTACCTCAGGACTATGTTTTTAAAAGACCTCGTGTACCTGCATTGATTACCTAAATCTACCTGAACGATGGGAATTCAAGGATCACTCGATAAATTGATGCCTGCTTCAACTTTCCATCATGGATTTATGTGACTAAGAAAATAGAAGATGTCAGAATTGAACTTTCCCTTTATCAGCTACTGTCCCTTTATGACCTACTGAATTTTACTCATAAAGCACAGATCCTGTCCACTAGGTCAGTTCCAGACTGGGATAGTGGGCCTCGTTTGTAAGCAAACAAACCTGTCTGCAAGCTGACAGGGGAGTGACCTGAGTCCCCCCACCTGGTCTCCTCTATAAGACAGAAGCCTGATGGCCCTCTTCACAGCTTCAGAGGACATTAAGGAACGTTCCCTCTTTACATTTTTTATTTTTAAGAAGACAGTCGTCTCTATCTCTCTAAAATATGAGTCTTCAAATCTTTCTACCAAGATTTTGTCCTTTTTCACAAACCATCCTAGTTATTTTATCACCTTAAACCTTGATTGCTCTTGACAGCACATGGAGGGATGGATGTCCTTCCCTGGGGACATCAGGACCAAGTGAATTTATGAGCCCACGAGTAGATCTGATAAGCAGACAGAAATCATTTTTATTATATACATAAAACCGAGCCCAGGTAAAGGACAGCCATGTCCTCTCCTGACAAACTGTGCAAGCCCTCCCGGATCTCTTCTCAAAGGTGACCTTGTGATGGAACTTAGAGGGTACACTGAAAACCCTGAAAACATACAGTTAGGAGATACAATTAAGCAAGGGGGACAAAAGCCTACCATGAGTATATCTAGAAGAAGTCAAGTCCTTTGTTAACAGGATGAGAAAAATATATATTTACACATGAGTTCACCACTACAATTGCTTTCCATATCACTCTAAAGTAGGGATGATATTGTGAATTGATGCCTTTTTTCTTTACTGGGTATCAGTAGGCAGTAAACAAGGAATGAAAGCAAGCTTACCACCATCCAGGTGCAGAATTAGAACGCACCAGAAGTCCATGCTATAGTTCCGGGCTCAGATCTCATTTAAACAATAGACTAAAATTTACCAACGTGAAATGTCCGAGATCAGGAACTCCAAGTCATCTGTGAGCCACTTCCTACAATGGCCCTTTAAACGCAGCGTAGGAGGGTGCTGCACGCTTTGTTGACTCCCAATAGCAGCTGTTTGGTGCTTTGAAATTTTTCTGTTTCCTTAAACTCAAAACTTGTTCCCCAATTCTCATCCACCATGCTGGCACTTACAACTCCAAGGTGAGGCACCAGAGCAAAGAGCCAAACTCACAAGGGTGCCGGGTAGTCAGGGTGGCTAGGGGCTGCAAGTTGGCTGGGAGGTGGCAGAATGTGGGTTTGAAATTCCTGATCAGTTCCAGATTCCTCCAGCCCCTTTCCTGTGAATACAGACAAGCACCCTGGGGCCTCCTCCAGCCCAGACGGAAGCAGGTGTGGACACGGGCACTCTCGGTCTCCCCTCTGTCAGTACAGACATTGCAGAGAGACAACCTGGCCAAATGCACTTGGTTTATGCAGGTGACTCTCAGAGTTCTGGGGAAGACTGAAATGACCAAAGGGACGGACGTGGCCAGCATTAAGTGGAACAGTGTCATAGTTAAGTGTGTTCACTGATACCGAGCCAGGCTCCAATTCCACACCTAATGACACAAATTGATGAGCAAAGGGACTCCAGTAGTTCTGGCTGATTACCCAGCACCAGTGCCCCCTGCTGGCAGCATACCCCACTAACACCAGTTCGTTCCAGGAATACAGGGAATCCGTGAGAGCACAGTCTACAATAAGATACCTGGTGGACAGGTCTGTGTTATGGCTTGGATGTGAAGTGTCCCCCAAAATCTCACGTGTGATGCAATGCAAGAAGGTTCAGAGGAGAAACGATTGGGTTGTGAGCCTCTTAACCCATCAGTGATTTAATCCCCTGATAAGGATTAACCCAGTGGTAACTGAAGGGGTGGGTGTGGCTGGAGGGGGTGGGAAGTGGGTGTGGCTTTGGGTCTGTTTGTATCCTCTCTGCTTCCTGATCACCACGTGAGCTTCTTCCTCTGCCACCCTCTCTACCGCGATGTTCAGCCTCACCTGGAGCCTAAGGAATGCAGTCGGCCTTCTGTGGACAAAGACCTCTGAAACCATGAGCCCCCAAATAAGCTCTTCCTCCTCTATAATTGTGCTGGTCAGCTCTCTGTAACTGATCTGGTCAGCAGTGAAAAAGCTGACTGAAACAGTCGGGTTCCGTTATTTCCTGTCTGGCAGGACTCTCTCAGGAATAAAGCACACCCACTAGTTTTCAGGGACGTCTGTTCTGGCTAACTTTGCACAGGGACAGGCCACAATGGTCAGGCCTGCCATCTAGACATCTGTGTGGTCACCCTCCGGCTTTTGCTCCGTCCCCTTATTTCCTCTGGCTGGTCTTTAAGTGTCTTATATCTTAATAAGCCACAGATGCGTGGAGCTTTACGGCAGGAGATGGCTCTCTTCCCTGTCTCTGTCGTTCTCAGTTTAGAGCCTAGATTCCCAGGATAAGCTTCCAGGACACTCAGTAACAACAGCAGGTGCAGAAGGGGACTGGGAGCTGTTGAAGTCGCTTAAGGGAAATGACTCAGGTGGGAAACACAGCGAGCCCGGTGAAGGGGACAGCCTCTGTGGATATTTCTACATTCTAAGGACATCTGGGTATGCTTCGCTTTTAAACTCCAAAGCATGTATTTTTCATTATTGAAAGGACTTCAATGACATCTTCAATTTCTGAACAAACTTAGTCCCCTGTGCCTTTTGCTGCCCCGTCCATCGTGGCCTCCTCCTGAGCCTGCGTTTGCCTCCTATAACACAGCCCTCTGATTCTCATCATCCACCCAGCCTCGTGCGGAGCACCACAAGGAAGCCTGACCATGTTTACTGTCGAGCTCCCCCTCCCGAGTCGCCTCGCTGCTTATTTCCCTCACATCATCATCTCTTCCTGAACCGATTTTCCTACCACCTCTGAAAATAACAGCTCATTAGGAAGTGATCAGAGATTGAGTGAGCAATTGAATATAATTACACAAAATTACACAGATCTTAACCCGGCGCTCCACTCTGTGCACCCGAGAAAGCCCAAAGCCTATATTCCACTAGGCAGAGCTGCAATGGGGGTCATCCGGGTGGTCCTCCGAAGACGGAGGGAAGGATCCCTGGCTGCAAGACACAGGGATGCCACTGTCGAGTGCCCTAGAAGAGGATCAGGGCAGGGCAGGCCAGCATAGCTGCACCTGCCCACAGGCAGGAGAGAAGGGGGCGCAAGGTCAGCGCCTCGGGAGTGCAGTGTGAGGGGGCTGAGGCAGCATCTGCTCCCCAGGGGAAGTGTGCAAAAAGGGGCAGGAAGACCACTGTCCAGGAGGGAGGGCCACAGCATCCTGGGATGACAAACGCCTGTAAAAGGAACCACTGTAAGGGTGGCCACTGTCCCACTGTGCCCATGCTGTACAGGGTTCTTTCCCCACTGGAAGTTGTGCGCCTGGCTGACTCCAACCAGCCAGCCAGGCAGGTCGGCCACCTGCTCGGAGGCAGCTGAGGCCGTGAGCTGCACTTGCACGTGGTGGAGAAGCCCTGGGAGACCAACTCAGAAGGTCACTGCGTTCGACCAGGCCAAGGGTATCACAGGTTGAGGGCGCCTCACCCTGAATGCTTGGGACCAGAGGTGCTTTAAATTTTAGATTTGGGAATATTTCCTTAGACAGTGAGGTATCTCAGGGACCGGATCCAATTCTAAATACAAAATTCACTTATGGTTGGTGCATGTAGCTTGGAGGTGACTTTATGCAACGTTCTTAATGATTTTGTGCATCAGACCAAGTTTTATAGTGTGCGATTTTCTACTTGCAGTGTCATGACCCAGCTCAAAAAAATTTTGGATTTTGGAAGATTTAAGATATCAGATTTTGAATTAGGAATGTTCAACCCATAATACCTAGATTTTGAAAAAGATAAAAACCTACTATGAAATGTCTCAGGAAATGAAAACTCGCTGAGCTAGCTTGTGTGGTTTTCAGTTGCATTTTAGAAGCAGGGCTACAAAAACGGGTAACCCCCAAAAGGGTTTTTTCCCCCTAGAAAATACTATATTTCAGTGAAATCCAGTGAGTTTGCAAGGAAAGCTGGAACCCTGGGTTCAAAGCGCCACCTCTGCAGGAGGCCAGGGCAGAAACACCTAGGTCCTCAGCCCTCCTGTCTGTCAAGGAGACACCTACTCTCTGCCCTGCTGTCTTAAACACCAGGCTTTTAATGATTCCCACGATAAATGAACTCCGTCAGGCTTCCTAAGTGTGAAAAAAGAGATCACCCTGCAGCTTCTGGAAGCCTTGCACCCTTGAAATCTTGTACGAGAGGGACACTCACATTTATCCCTGGAAACAGGACTTTGTGGTGCTCCAAAGTGGACCAACTGGGCAAAAAAAAGGATTGTAAAGCATGAATTTTGCTCTGAGAAACTAAAACAGAAACAACGCGATGTTGGCCTCTTCGGGGTCTTCACAGGTGCCGGTGATCAATCTTTAGAGTAAATTTGAGGAAGCTTCTGATTTTGTATACAAATAAGCAAGAATGAAGAGGGGAGTCTGTGTGTTAGTCTGCTTTGCATCTCTGTGACCAAAACACCTGACAAGAACCACTTGGAGGAGGAAAAGTTTATTTTGTCTCGTGGTTTCAGAGGTCTCAGTCCATGGACGGCCGACTCCTTTGCTCTGGACCCAAGCTGAGCAGCGCATCGTGGGAGAAGGGCCCAGCGGAGGCAGGCTGCTCAGCTCCTGGCCAGGTGAGGAAGCAGAGAGAGAGAAGACGGGACAGCCAGAGGGAAGAGGCGTCCTAACTAACACGTTCACGTCCCTTCTCGTGGAGACAGGCGGCAGATAAAGAACACTCTGGGAGAAGTGGCATGTCTAAATGAGGTTGGGATTTATTTCCATGAGACCAGTTACTGCCCCCACCGGGTCAGTGCCTTGAGTGACCGTCAACGCCCTTCGCTGGCATTTAGTGCCTTGAGGCCAGAAGCCAGCATCCCAGGCCTCCCTACCCCAGGAGGCTCATGTGGCTGGTCCACATGCCCCTGGAACATTTCATAGCAATCAAAGTTTAACTTAAGAGGGAAAATGCCTCCTGTCAATCACTTTGGAGGGGGACAAACACACGGAGCAGACTCAAAGGGCTGCCTCCAGGACTTCAGGCTCAGACCTTACTATGGAAAATAAGGCTGTGGTCCCCGCAGCCCTCTCCACGCATGAAGGCCTCCCCGCACTGACACACTCCTACAGGAGATGTGTCTTTTGCATGTGCTGCACGGGCCAGTTCGTGGAATCCCTGTGGGAAAAGGCACGCAGCAAGGTGAGTGTGAGTTTCCAGGACGGAGGCTGGAGGCTCACGAGCGTCCAGTTCTGCGCCCTCACCACAGGGTCTCTGGGCATCCACTGCTCCCACACAGGCAGCTACTGTCCCATCTCTCCAGGTTTCGCATTCTCCTGCTGCAACATGAGCTTCGGGAGGCCACGCGGCGGCTGGCCCTGTGCACACTCAGAAGCTGCTGCTCTGGACTGTCCGGCAATGTCTGGGACATTGAGGTGGTGGCAGGATGTCATGTCCCAATGCCTGCCCACCACTCGCCACTCAACAAAAGGAAAAGATGAAGGAGAAGCCACTCTCCAGTCCAAGAAAGGGACAGCCCTGTCCTTCCTGCACCGTTGAGTCAGGACCCGCAGCACACCAGCTCCTGGAGGGTCATCATTCCACCGGCTGCCCTCAGTCCATGGGTTCTTCACGCCAGTCACTGAGGCACCATGGGTCGGAGGCAGCAAATTCACTGTGCAGGTGGCGGGCTTGGCTGTCTGCTGGGTGGGCCCCTGTGCCTGGGACACAGGAGGGTGGGGCTGGTTGTGTGACGCCACACGCACAGCATCCCTTCTCCAGGGCCAAGGAGACACCCGGAGCATGACAGAGCAGAGGAGGGTGCTGGCAGCAGGGTGTGAAGACACGGCTGCAGGCTGAGCCACCGGGGACATTAGTGGACCTTCCTCCACGGGAAATGGTTACCTGCGAGGGCTTGCATCGATACAAAGACGAATCCAGTTCAGGCTGGACTGTATTCATTTCTCTCTTCTGATTTTAAAAGAAATGAGAAGATTATCATGGCTCCTACATTGTCTTTGCTGTAGACATTAAGCTATGTGCCTAGTGGACACGTTGGCCCAGGCGTTGGGGCCTGACACAGGTGTCCCACTGACTGCACTGCCTGAGCCCAGCTAGGTGGCTTCTGAGTGGCCCCTGTCCTCCTTGCTGACAGGAGGAAGCAGAAACTCAATTCACTGGTATACTGCTCGGGACGCAGCAGGCTCCTGATTTCTGCATCTCCTCTCCTTACTGAGTGAGAACGGTCCACTCTGGAGGGCAGCAGACATCCCGGGAAATGCCAAGTGTCAGAGGGGCTCTTGGAATCAGCTACCCACTGCTCAGTGCCCCAGCCATGCAGGTCCTCCAAGGAACGTGGCTAGCAGCATCTCTGCCTCTCAGTCTCACGCCCCGAACTCCTCTCGTTCCTCATTCTCTGGCTTGTCCCTTTAACATATTCTATCAGTCACTTATTACGCCCCTCGCCTGTCCCTCCGTGGGAAGTGCACACTCCAGGTTCAGAGTGGGTGGTTCAGCTTCTATTCCAAAAACTCAGATGAGTGTCTGGACCACTCAGCACTGAGTGACTACTATTTGTTAACAGAGTTTGAAAATTATCAGAAAATCTTATTTGACAGACATTCATATTCAGCCTTTAGGATATTTTGTTCCTCTCTGTGACAATTCATTCTCTACAAAACCACAACCCTTGACCCAGCCTGCCTGAGACCGTGGACTCTGCCTCTCTTTCTCTCGCTGTTTCTGATACACAGACTGCTCTTGACTGATCTGCTCAGCAATGGGTAAGGAATGCTGTGCACCTCCGCGCCTCCTCCCTCTACCAAATTCCTGTTTATTCGCCAGAACTTATCTCAATCTTATGCCAGTTGGACAACTCCCCATAAAGCAAGAACGAAGACAGCATATTAGCAAAGATACAGGGCAACCTGCAGTAAGGCGATGGTATCCTAAGATGAGCTCGAATATGTGTTCCTTCTCTAAGTCTGGCTGGTCTGGTGGAGAAGAGACGATGGATCTGAGCCAGTCACGTCTCATATCCTGAACCCACAACAGAAACGGAGCTGGGCCGAGTTGCAGGCCGTCCTTTGTCCACCAGGCCCACGGCAAGGCAGAGACAGCAGGCTGTCTGTTCATGGAGACGCTGGAGAGAAGCACAGGTGGAGACTGACGGCAAACGCAGGCCCCTGGGAATGGTAATTTCCTCTTTACGGGATGTAAACTTGTCCCCATTTTTACTTAAAATGGTAGATTTAAGTAAAATTTTTTATTTAATTATTTATTATTTTAATGATGGTTATAGAATTAATACACAGGTTGATTCTAATCTGGAGTACTGGCAGATGACCTGAGGGTGGCCAGGACTTCTCTGTGTACCTGAACAAGGAGCCAACTAGAAGTAGGATCCCCCTTCTGTTGGCGGGAGGGGCTGCACCAGACAGGGGTCTTTCCTGTGACAGGGACCACACCTTCCCAGGGCCTCAGCGTCACCAGTGCCGGGCAGCTGGCTGCCTGGACGACACCAGGGACAGCTGATGCACACATGCAGCTGGGCTGCTAATCTCCCTGCTTATGAGTATTTCTCTCTAGTTTATAAGAAGGGAGCGGATCCAAGGGCAGAAGCACCCTGGCTGGACATGGACAGGCCCACTGCCCAGGCCGCCTGCATGGTCCCAGCATGCCTCTCTGTGGGAGGATGGAGGGGTCTGGAGCCTTTTCATTTTCTGGCCTGCATGTGTTTTCTTCCTTTTAGGCCCTCTCAGCACATACCTACCACCTTGTGAAACATGATGGACGGCTTTCTGACCAGCTGGACCAGGCACAGCCCTAAGCTACTCATTAACAGTGTGCTCACATCTATAATCAGTTCACTTTGAATAAGGGAGATTATGTTTGATAACCCTGGTGCACCATGTGTTAGTAGGAAGAAGAAATTCCACATGAGGACCCAGCAGCAGCCCCTGCTCGGGGGATGCAGGCTGTCATCCCGAGAGCTTCACCTGCAGATTATGTATGTGCTCAACACAACCCCAGATCACCATATCAATTTCCTAAAATATGCATCTCTGCCTCTGTCTGCATCTCTCTCTCTCGCACACACATACCCTGCCTTACCCCTAAACCTCTGTATTCATACCTCTCCATATCTTACTGTTATTCTGGAAGATCATAACATACACCCACCTGCACCAGAGCTATGTAACATCTTTCATAAGCTTAAACTCTGTGAAGTGAAATAGGATCCCTATAGGTGAGGTGAATGAAGCTCAGGGTCAATTTTCCCACTTACTTTCTTCTGTTTTTCTATGCCCCATTTCCACAGTGGGTTTAATATATCCATACAGCGAGATACCATAAATTTAAAACATAAAAATAATTCATAATGCATAATTAGCAAATAGAAAAGTGGAATTTAAGGTAGGAAGTAAGGGAGGAAGAACAAATTTAGCAAAGGAAATAGACACCAAAAGTTGTGAGTAGGACAGGAAAACTGAGGTGCACCTGTGAGGACCCCTGAGCACTGACCGAGTGCACTACAGTGGCCCTACAAAGGCTGAGGGCAGTAAGCTAAGGCAAAAAGAGACCTCCCCAGGCATGGGAAATCAGGGACAGGCTAGAGAGCAGAGAGAACTCCCCAGAAAGTCAAAGAGCTGCGGGCAGGCTGCAAAGCAGAAAGGATTGCCCATGGTTTGGAAAGCTGGCAGCTGGTGGCCGGTGGCCATTGCATCTGTGATGCACAAAGAGATGTAAAGAGTCTGACTGGTACTCAGATCCTGAGCCCCTCTGAAGGCAGCTTTGACCCCAGCTCCACAACACGTGAAACCTGTGGGGAACTGAATCTAGCTGCAATCCCAGCTCCCAGTGAGAGTCCAGGGACAGCCCAAATGCATGGCAGACTGACTTAGTCCTACACCATCAGAAAGGGGCATGTCCCTATTGGAAGGCAAACACTCTTCCTTCAGTCAATACAATTCTTAGCATAAAGTAAAAAGAAAATCACAAGATACCTGAAGAAGTGAGAAAATCAGACCTATATTTAAAGGGAAAAGTCAAGGAAAGTAAATATGGGACTGTATTGGCTGCTTGAAGATCTTGAAGGATCAACTGGGGACCTCAAAGTGACAGGGAGGGAGGATCTAGAGGAAAGCATTGACATCATGAATGAACAGATGGAGAGACTGGGAACAGCACAAACAACAACCTAACAAACACCTGAATGCAATTATAGGACGTTGGAGAGGAAGAATTCACCTGGGGACTCAGGAGTCGACTGGAGACAGCAGAGAGAGGAGTCAGAGAAACCAAGGCCAGGCCCAGAGACATGGTCAAGTGAAGCACTGAGAGAAGGAAAGATGGAGAAACTAAAGCAAATGCCAAGACCTACGGAACAAGGTCAGGCACAGGAGGGCCGCCTGGAAAGCACTGGTATGAGGCACTACAAACCTGAACTCCAAATGTTGCCACCTAAAAAGAAAGCCCAACAGAAGGACTGAGCTCAGGGCTTCTCTTCTTGTTCCACACAGAGTTGCTCTTTGCCTCTACTTACAGCATTGATTTACTCTCAGAATTTCACAAACTCATTTAACTTTTAATATTCTATTAGTGAATTTATACACTATTGGATGCCTACCCTAATATGTTTCTATGATTAGCATGCACAATAGCATTCATATTAAAAATATTCCCCTTTGTGACCTCCATCCTTCTACCAAAAGACATGTAAAAGCCCCAGTTGTTGGATCTATAGTTTTATACAGTTGTATAACTAATCTTAGGAGGCTAGGACTTAATACCCTGTGAGTTGAAGAAGAGGAGGAGGAACAGGAGAAGGACGAGGAGGAGATATAAAAAAAACATGTTTTAGGAGACAATAGTCAATAATTAGAAATTAACAAAATACATTAACATAAATATCCAAGAAATTTATCAAACTACAAGCATGATAATTTTTTGATCATTTCAAAAATCATACATAGGCACATTGGAGGCAAAAATATCAAAAACTGAAAGTGGAAATGAAATCTTCAAAGTGGCCAAAAACAACAACAAAATAAAACCAGCCCAGAGAAAGTATAAAACTCATTATGGCTGAGCTTTTTACAGTGAATAAAATTTCCAAAATACTGGAAAAAAAACATTTGTCAGTATATAATTCTATATCAAGGCAAAGTATACATTGAAGCTAAACAAAGAAACAATCAGGCAGAAAAAATAAAAAACCCTCAAGAGCTTTTCTAAGTAGAAAACCTGTGCTACAAGGAATGCCTAGAGAGTTCCAGGTGAAAGGATATGACTGATGCCAGGTAGAAGTCCAGCTCTTCGGGAAGATGAGAACCAGAGAAAGTCTCACATATGGGGAGAAATAAAGGACCTGCTCATTATCTTTATGATTGATCTGTTTGTGTGATTGTGTGTACAAGCCAACATATGTTTGAATAATGTATATTATACATAATATGTATTTATAGTAAAAATTTTTAAAGTTCAAATTCATCATGGAAAATTTTAACATGCCTTTCCTTATTATGGAAAAAATAAGAATATGAAAAAGCAAAAAATTATGGACTTGAATAACACCATCAACAAATTTAAAATAATTAGTATTATTAGAACATTCCAGTCAACAACAGTCTTGTTCAAAGCACATGAAACTCTTATTAAAAAAAAAAAAAAACATATTCTGGAACATTAAAAAAAAACAAAAACCAGCCTCGGGGCTACAGGCATGGCTCAGTAGCAGAACAAAAACACGGACATAGAGTTTGTGAGGATTCTGGTTCCATTTCCATCCCAGAAAGAAAACAAAAACAAAATCCCTCAATGCGTAACAAAAATAAAACCCACATAAACTGCATTTTCTCACAAGAATCATATTAACACTGAAATCAATGATGATGAGACAACTTTAAAATTACTTAGGTATTTGGAAATTAAACAACACATTTTTAAATAGAGGATGACCTACCAAGAAGCCACAAGAAAAGTAGAAAAGGTTTTGGGTTGATGGGTAATGAGCACAGCATATCAGCAAAAGCAGGGCTTCCAGGAAGACTCGTGGCGTCAATCACCTGCTCAAACTGAAAGGAGAGGTGGTGATACAAGAACCCAAGCTCTTAGCTTAGCAAACTAGAAAAAAAAACTAAAATAAAATTGAAGATAGGAAATAAAGTAGAATAGATATTATTTTTAAAAAATCAATAGCATAAGAAGTTGGTTTCTGAAACAATGAATAAAATTGATTTATCTCTTGCAAAACTAACCTGGTAAGAAGAGAAAAATGCAAAATTATCCACACTAGGAATGAACTAAGAGGGAGCATCTCTCCATATTTTAAAGATTTCAAAAGGAATAGAATAAACAATTCCATGCCAACAGAAATGACCACTTAACATGAAACAAGTTTACTGAAAAACACAATTTTCCAGAAGTGATGCAGGAAGAAGTACAAAACCTATACAGGCTAATATATGCCAAATAAATGGGAATTTTCATCAGATACAACACAGATAAAAACAAAGGAGGATAAAACACCAGATCTGTTTAAGAAGTGTTAAAAATCCTTCACAACAGAGTACCTGAAATGGCATCATGAGATAAAAAGAAATTAAAACCATAATACTATTTTGCACACACTAGGATGGTTAAAATTAAAAAAGCCATCAGTGCTAAAAGTTGGAGAGAATATTGATCAATAAGAACCATCATACTTTTCTGGCAAAAGTCTGAGTGGGACCTTTTTGATATAAAATTAAACATGCAATCTCACCCCAATGTTATCCAAAGGAAGTACTAACATTTGTTCACAGAAAGACTTCCATGAAAATATTTCTACCAACCTTTCTCATATTAGTCAAACACTGGAAGCAGCCTAAAAGTCTAGCCACAGGGGCTTGGGGAAAGCTTTTAAATTATTAAGGAAAGAAACTTCTGAAACCAACAACAACATTGGTGAATTTCAGAAATATTATATTAAGGAAAATAAGTCAGGTATCCAAGAGTGCATACAGCTCAATTCTGTTTATATGATGTCCAGAAACATGCAGAACCAGTCTGCGTTGACGGAAGTCAGAAGGGATTGCATCTTAGTGGGTGGAGGGTGGGGCACTGAAGATGGTAAGAGCAAGGGAAACTTCTTTGGTGACCATCAACTGAAGTGCTCCACATCTTGCTTTGCATACTGTTTACACTGGTACATTCAAGTGATAGAACACATTAAGCTGGAAATGCAGCATTGGTGTATTTTACTGTACATAAATTATAACCAAAAAAAGTCCTTTAAGAAAAACTGGGCTTCTGTTTAGTGCAAGAGACCATGGACGGAGTTAGCAGTGACAGAATGGGAGAAGACATTTGCAATGTCTAAAATGATCAAAACTGAATATTTACAATATATGCAGGACACTTGAAACCCACCAAGAAGAAGAGATTTTGAGGAGAGCATAGGTGAGGATATAAACAGGTAATATTTTAGAAGAGAGAAACCAAAGGCTTCAAATGAAAATGCAGAGATCCTCTAACTGGGCTGGTGGAGCGGCTCAGGGGCAAGTGAGGGCCTGGCATCACTGGAGCCCTGGGTTCAGTCCTCAGCACCACACACACAAACAATTCCTAAATTAACTCGGAATCATTCATTTTTACCCGTCAAAGAAAAGAAAGCAGAGGGCAGGCTGCTGTGGCCACAGAGCAGGGCAGCATGTCAGAGCAGGGCAGGCCCAGTCCTTTGGGCACATCCCTCAAAAAGGCCTTGACACAGATCCCGACAGGGACAAATCAAAGTGTGTTCACGGGACACATGCTAGGGTCCTGAAGATGATCATGCTGTCCACCTCTGCAGAGGGTCTAAATAATGTGTACCTCAACTGATAGCTATGAGGCATTTAATTTATTCATAGCAATATGGGAGAGTTGCAAAACATAGAGTTTATGAAAATTAAGATGCATGATGCCCTTTGATGACATGTCAAGATACACCTGCGCACAGAGTGACCATACACATCGAACTCAAATAGAGAGATGCCCATCGGGGCATGTGCAGTGATGGTGGCAGGAACCCAGGGTGGAGTTATGGGAGTAAAGTGGTGAAAGAGGAGGATTTCTCACGCAGAACACACATGGCACACAGAAACAAAGAGGAGCACCGGAATCTTTGGAACCCAGACCTTAAACAAAACCAAACTAGACAGAACTTCAGACTTAGTTGGACCCAGAAGAAAATGGTGATTTGATGAAATTACCCAAAGTATAACCCAGAGAGCCAGAACTGCACAACACAGAAGAGAAATGATGAGGTAGAAAAGAACTATGCATTCCAAGGTTGGGGTTTTTGTTAGTTTGCTTGCTTGATTTGAGATTCTGGGGATTGAGTCAGGGGTTTTCTACCACTTAACTGTATCCCCAGTCCTTTTTATTTATTTTTTATTTATTTTTTTTCCTTTTTATTTTTTACTTTGAGACAAAATCCCACTAAGTTGCCCAGGTTGGCCTCAAACTTATGATTCTCCTACACAGCGCCTACTTCAGCCTCCCGAGCAGATGGGATTATAGCTGTGTTCCACTGTGCCTGCCTTCCAAGGCACTTCTAAATGGAAACCTAGAAGGAGACAGAGATAATGAGACAAAAATCTGAAGGAAATCCCAGAATTGAATAATCTGAATTCTCAGGCCCTAGAAATATTATAAAACCTGCAAAAAATTTGAAAACCCACATCTTGAGTATATGAAACTATAGGCCCTCGCAAAGTCAGATAAAAAGACTAAACCTATCCAAAAAAAGAGATAAAAAAGGTAGTTTCCTGGCAAAGTCAGAGTAATCTCCACATAACTTCTTTAAGAAAACAAATGTCAACAGAGTTCTATACCCAGCTATGCTATCAGTCAAAAAGAAAACTAAATAAAAATACTTTCCAACAACAAAAATGGAATAATGTACTACTCTGAGGACCTCAATGCAGAAACCACTGAAAGAAGAGATAAATCCTGTTCTCACGTAACAGAGGAGTTGCCACACAGGAGAGAAAAGTGAAGTGGGTGAAGCACCATCAACCAGCTTGGGCTGAATTCTGCCAGAACACTCTGCCAGACTCGAGGCATCTGTTCCAGCTGGTCAGTGTCCAGGCCCCACCCACCCTGACCTTGATAGTGCAGATCCTCCCTCAGAGCAATGATGAAGAAAGAACTGCATGAACACATTAGCAAACTTCACTGACTATAAATGAACTTTAAAAAGACTAAGGGGTGCTTTTAATTATTTCAGTGTTTACTAATTATGATTTTTTCAATGGTCTATATTTTTGAAGGATCATTATGTGGATACATTCATTTAATGCATAATGACAGAAACAGGGTCGTTAGCATTTCCAGCTCCTTCAACTTTAAAAAAATTGTTTTTTGATTAAAACATAAAAAAGAATGTAGAATTAAAATTCTAGTCCAAACAACATCGAAAGTAGGAGAAAAGTTCAAAATTTTAAAAATCTAAAGCTCTTACGCTCATTGATTCTAAGTTTTGTAAGTCAGTTTATCTGTCAAAGTCCATAGGTAACAATAGGGAAGGAAATAGAACTTACAACCTCCATGCCAGTACAGGAAATAAAGGAAATAGAATCCTAGCACTCATCCAATGGTCAGCAAGAAGTAGGGCAGGGGAGGAGGAGAATCAAAGACAATGAAAATACCAACTGCATCAGATTTCCAAGGAAAAATAAATGTGTCCACATGACCTACAAAAGATAAACAAACAAGTTTTTAAAGTATCTTATTATGTAATGTAGCCACAGTTAATTGGAAAGACATTTATAGCTTGAAATGCATTTCCTTTTTTAAAAGAAAAAGGCTGAAAACCAAGTGACTGTTATGGTTAGGATTTGCAGTGTCCCCCAAAAGCTCATGTGTGAGACAGTGCAAGAGAGTCTAGAGGTGAAATGATTGGGGCTCTCAGGAGAGCCTCAACCTAGTCAGTGCATGAAGCCCCTGATGTGGATTGATGGTTGAGGACTGTAGGCAGGTGGGTGTGGCTGGAGGAGACAGGTCGCTGTGAGTGTGCATTTGTGGTGTATGCTTGTTCTTCTGGAGTGGAGCTCTCTCTGCTTCCTGGTGCCATGTCCTGAGCTGATTTCCTGCCCCACACTCTTCTGTCCTGATGTTCTGCCTGACCTAGGGCCCAGGGCCATGGAGCCACTATCTATAAACTGAGACCTCTGTACTTGTGAGTGACAAATCAACTCTTCCTCCACAAAAACTGTTCTTGTTGGTATTTGGGTCACAGCAGTGAAGAAGCTGACTAAAATAGTGGCTCGATCTTAAATCAATAAGCCAGAGTGCTGAGGTCCAGCCTCAGCAGTGGTCATGGCACAGCTTGGTGAGGGGGAAGGGGTTGGCGACAAGGAGAATAAAGTAACACAGACTCGAAGATCTGAGGCTAAGTTCTAAGTTCTGACTTTACTGTTTCACACACGATCTCTATTCATTCTGCTTGAGTACATTCACTTGAGGTTACATAAAAGGGAGAAAGTGTTGCAAACTCTGAGGTAATCTGATGGGCATAAGTATAATCAAAATAAGATAGCTTCTCCTATTCCTCTATGAAACACATCATGAAACCTTTAATTGGTTCTGGTTTTCTTCTTACTAGGAACGATAAGAGCAGAAGCCATTCTCATAAATTATATAGGTTTAGCACATCATGGTTTAAAGTTGAGTCAAGAATAACAAACAGCTGCCAGGCGCAGTGGTGCTCGCCTGTAAACCCAGCACTCGGGAGGTTGAGACAGGAGGATTGCAAGTTCAAAGCCAGCCTCAGCAACTTAGCGAGGCCCTAAGCAACTCAGTGAGACCCTGTCTCTAAATAAAATACAAAATAGGGCTGGGGATGTGGCTCAGTGGTGGAGTGCCCCTGGGTTCAATCCCCAATACCAAAAAAATAAAAATAAAAATAAAAATAAAAATAACAAACAGCCATACCAATTAACCACACTTTTGGCATTTCTCTCAAAGGCAGATATGAAGCACAGCACCTTTTAATCCATCTATTGTATATAAAGTGGAACTTCTTTTTGTTAATTAATTAAACAACCTCTAAGAAAAGCACTTCTTATTTTCTTTTATAACTTCTATCTAAAGGAAAGGGAGACCTATATCTAAGGGCTTTAAAGATTAAGGGAAAGATACAGCTTCCCATCAATCTTATTTGCAATCCACTGTGGTCCCTGAACTGTGAAAACAGTTTCACTAAGAGGGGGGCACATCCTGGTTTGGGCTAAAGCAGCCAGGCAGTCTGGCTGCGTTAGACTAACTGAGAGTGGTGGTCATAATTCTAAGGATGAACAACAACTCTTGTTGATCTGCCCCAACTCTTATTGATCTTTCTGTTAAGGTGATATTACATATGAAATCAATTAAGGCTTGAGCAGTGTTATTTTTATGTTCCAAATCACTTAATGTCTGATTTTCTACCAAAATCTTTAAATGCAAACATCCAAATATCACACCATTAACAATAAGAAATAACACAAAAACAAGAAGGAGCATGCTACGTCCACATTTCCCAAAAGATTAGACCATGCAAGAATCTCCATTATTCCCAGTGGAACCATGTCAAGCATTGAGGGGAAGAGTGGTGGGTGTGGCACGAGAGGAACGAGGTCGATGCAAAGGAACTATCAGGAAGAAGCCAGATACAAACCGACAGGGAGTAAAACACAACCCAAGTTGCCTTCCTCAGAGGACAGATCACAGAGAGGTCTCAGCAGGACACAAGGGACACACCCCCATGAAGAGGAAAACAAGGCAGGGGACGCAGGAAAGGCAGAGGATGGGGCTGGGAAGCCCACTGCTTGGTCCTGACCCTCAGAGGCCACCTTCCACTAGTGGCAGGAGGCTGGCACCGCCTGAAAGTGGCTGTGAGCCCAAGTGCTCTCAGGTGACCTCTCAAACCCTCCTCTGCAGCCCCAGCGAGGTGGACGTTCTCACACATGCATTATAGGAGGCAAAGGCTCAGGAACGTCATCGGTGCCGGCAAGGTCCTCGGCGAGCTGGAGGAGGGGCCAGTTTTAAACCCAGGCCATCACCTTTTGAAGCCCCCAGTGCTCACACTGAGGACCCTTCTCAGCTCCTCCCAGGTGAGAGTGTCGGGCGGCAGGATGGGCAGGAGGAGAACAGCAGCTAGGTCAGGTTCAACATTCCCCTTCGCTCCTTCCAAAATGTGACTTGCTAGTTTTGCCAACCTGAACCCAGTCAGGGACCACTGGGGCTCTTGTGGCACCATAGCCTCCCACAGGTATGCCAGGGCTTACCTGGGGAGGGACAGAAAGGCATTAGAGTTGGTAACTCCTAGATAATACTAACGCACTCTTACTCTCCTTTCAAGCTGTACAATCACCTGGTCATAGTAAAATAATGTATTTCTTTTGATTTTTCCCTTTAAAAGGATAAACAAGTAAATCAAATATATCTGTATTCCAGAGTCAAACACTACTCTCTAGGGATACTATAAAATGTAATTTATTTGATCTGCTTCTTATTTTAATTCCCTGATCCCATATGCTGGTGAGATTAGCAAATAATAGTGAAATGTGGTTGAATCGCAAGATAATTACTTTAGAGAAATGCCATTCTGTGGCTTAGGATTAGGGTGCCAAAGCGCAGTACTTAACTGGACTGGATTAAGCCCTACTGCATGGGCCACAGAATCCTGGGGAGTGTGTGGAAAAAAACTCCACAAAATAACTCCCTCATGAATCGGTTCATCTGTGCATATTCCTTTGGCTTATTTCGAAAATCCAAATCTTGTCAGATACCAGCAAGAAAGAGATGACTCTTACTCACAATTGGGTTTAAATAATGAAAATGCTTATTATTCAAAAGACACATCCAAAAGCACCCAAATCAAATGTTACTGTGCGTTTGTTTGTAGGGCTTCCATTTTCTATTATTGCCCCAAATGGGGGAAAACACACAAAGAAATAAATAATGCATACACAAGCCAGATCCAGGAACGGCAGTAACAGCTAGTCCCTGCTGGAAGGGGCAAGAATGAGATGCCCCTCCATTGTGTGTCACAGACACACACCGCCAGCGTGGAACCCTGCGACCATTCCCAGAAAGCGTTGTACGAATGGGACCCTCAGCCCAGGAGAGCTAGCAACGCGGAGAAAGGGATGTGGGCACTCGTGGTAAGGGTTCCAGGGATTTCCAGTCACCGGATCCTGCATGTGCACGTGTGCATGAAAATAAGATCTGCAGAGAATGTCCTCCTGCTACATGGCAGGTGGCCCTGCTCATAAACACTCACTAGACACTGAACACGTCTGAACGTGGCGCCGGCGGAAGCCACTGACATGGAGCGCTGCATCCTCAGAAGGTGCAAGTGGACTGAACCTGCCTCCCAACGAACAGAACAGAGCTGGACAGTCCTTCAGCAGTGCAATGGCCCATCTTCACGTCCTGCACCCCGATACTCAAGCAACGGAAAAGCATCCAGCATTTGGAGCGGATGATGGAAGGCAGGCCGAGATGAGAAGACTGAATTAAGCTTACCATCAAACTTCAGAACTTGTTAAGAAAAAGCAAAATACATTCTAAACTGCCAGTCCAAGGGCAGCAGGCCCTACGTGAACTACTGAGGGACGATGACTCCAGAATCCAGATAAGGACAATGCAGAACCACAAAGGACGTACATCAGACCCAGCACTGGATTTCCCAAGAGATCCATTTTACAAACAGACGGTCAGGAAAGTTAGAAGCCATGGAACAGAAGGGCCCAGCTGGCAGTGCAGAGGAGCACAGGGCCCTGCGGGGCAGGGAAGCCTCTACTGGTTTCTGGGCTGAGGCCCGAGGAGGTCGCCAGCTCCAGGCCCGGTTGATTTCCACTGATCTCACTTCTGGCCACTGGCCTCCCAGAGAGTCACATCTGCAGCCTATCAGCTTTCTGAACCAGAGGCCACAAGGGAACCTGCCCCAAGATGGGCTTCTTGGCACAGTGGACAGAACATGAGCAGCAACTCTGTCCTCTGTCTCCCCCTGCTCCTGCCTTACCCCTGCTGAGGGACTTCAGTGCAAGCAGGAGAATGGTCAGGAGGAAGCGGACACTGTCAAAGGGAGGAGAGAGAATGGTCTGGTCTAAAAACAGGTCGATCTCCTTCCAGCCAGAAAGTGGACTCTACAGGAAATTCCTTGGGTCTTTCAAATTTGTCAGGGAAACCCACATCACAACTCCATGGCCGCAGAAGCATGTCAGCAATGGTGCTCATGCCCATGGAGAGGGGACGGGGTCTCCCATTGGGCTGCAGGGCAGAGGCAAGGTGCTCTGCCCCCACTTAGGGTAAAGATAGCGTGGCCCACTGGGTCTACTCTTCTTATTTAGTGCTTTATTACACGACCCTATTAACAGAGACTAAGTCCGCTTTATATAGAAGAAAATCATCCCATTTTTGAAGGAGGATCACACATCTAAAAAATCTCCACCAATCTCACTTCCTCCTAGTCCCACCTCTGTTCCTGAATGTTTCTCACAGGAGGCTGTGGCCGGGAACAATGGCCATGTTGGTGGGAAGAGTGGCAAGGTCCGGCCATTAGGTCTGCAACCCATGCCCACGGTGAATGCCCGGCATCTCAAAGTCTGGCATTGCTAATCTTAGGACCTCACCTTCCACGTGGGTGGAAAAGGACAGTAAAGCCACCAACAAACAGAAAGGAAGCCTAAATGCATGTTATTGACTGAAAGAAGTCAATCCGAGAAGCCGACCTACTGTGTGAGTCCAGCCACATGACACTCTGAAAATGGCAAAAGTGTCAAGACAGTGAAAAAGACCAGCAGTTGCCAGGGGTTGATGACGGAGGATGGGACGAACAGGCAGCACCCAGAACATTCTCTGCACAATGTATTAGTTAGTTTTCTGTTGCTGTAAAAAATACTTGAGGCTAGGTAATGTGTAAAAACAGAGGTTTATCTCTCCCACAGTTTTGGAAGCCCAAAATTCATATAGCCAAATCCAGATGTGCCACCTCTGGTGAGGAGCTCATGGCAGATGGCCTCATGGTAGGAGCACGTTGTGAGAGGACAAGAGGCCGGAGAGTGGAGGCTCTCGTGGGAACTCTCTCTAAGGAGCTGCCTTCAGCTCTTCCCAGGCAGCATCTCCAATGACCTGACCACCTCCCACAAGGGTCCGCCTCTCAAGGATCTCACCACCTCTCAACAAGGCCACCCCCAAGGTTCCTGTATGCCAACCGTCGGGGGAAACACCCAAACTATAGCCAAACTGCATAGCCAACCGGAAACCCACTCTCGATTATGACAACGTGGGCCACATGTCATCACAAATGTGTGCAAACCCATGTGACAGACACCAGCACAAGCTCTGATATAGACCGTGGATGCTGGGTGGCCATGACATGCCCATGCAGACTCCTGGACTAACAACTGCCACTCCCGTGTAGGAGACATTGACGGGAGAGGCTGTGCATTTGGTGCAGAGGTAAGGAGTCAGTGGGAAATCTCTGAATTTTCCAATTTGCTTTAAACTGTTATAAAAAATAAATGTTATTAAAAAAACAAACAAGACAGTAAAGGATTAAAGTAAGTGAAATTCAGAGGCGAGTCTTCTCGGGTTTTGAAAAGCAATCATTATGCATTGAAAAATAAGGCAAAATTGCCTGTATGCGTGGAATTCAGCCCCAAGAAGAACACAGAAGGAAAGCACTCCATTTCAGGAGGAGAGGAATCTCACTCCGATCTTCACTTTTCTTGTATGGTATGGAAACATCAATTAGAAAAGAGCACAGGAAGTCTGACATTCCTCCTGTGCCGCTTCCTGTCGGAGCGGGTTTCTTGGTATTAAGTGGGGCACGGGCATAGCTCACGTACTTTCAAAGCCCTAGTTACGTAGAGATAGGGGCCGCTGGGTCAGGCTTGGGCAAAAACAAATGGCATACAGTTTTCAATTCTGTCTACAAGTCACATGAAGGGTGCCTTGGAATTAGCTCAGCATGTGAAGCTAGATGGTTATTGTAAGGACAAGGACCCAAATGAGCTGCCACCTCAGAAGTGTCAGCACAAAGGGCAGGGAGGGGCCAGGGGAAGCTTGCACTTGTGAAATCAGGAGCAACTGCAGAATGGAAGGATGGAAGCAGAGGATGCCGTGGTGGTGCACAGAGTGACAGACTACAGTGCCCCTGTGACCCCCATGACTGGCTCCCCTTCCAATCTCATCTCTCAAAGGAGAATCAGAGGTGCTGCAAAGTCCAGTCAGTAGGCAGATCACAGGGAACTTCCAGTGCATTCCTTCTGGTCCAAGGGAAGGTCCAGAGATGGGACTTATGAACCTGGAATGGCCAAAAAAAAATTCCATCTTGGTGATTGGATGATCGTCACATGTAGGAAAACAAAACGGTTTGGAGAATAAAAAGGTACTGGAGCGCCCATGAGGACAGTCCACTACATGTTAAAGAACAGTTGCTTAAAAGGACACAGATGCTCTGAGCAAGTAGTAGGTCTACAACGTTTTATTGTGCCATTGTTGCCATTGTTTAAAGGTATCAGTACCAGAGAGAGGCACAAGGACAATTTTAGAGGATTTATTTCTCCTTGTTTAAGGCTAAAGGGAAATAATCCCATGCGCCTCTCAGCAGTGTGACTGATGAAATGAGAGGGTCTCGCTGATCGTTCAGTGACCCAGAAACAGAGCTGATTGAGAGTGACAGCGCTGCCTGGAAGAGCCAGCCTTTGGACAGGCCGGGCCCACATCGAGGACGAACAGCAAAGACGTTTGAGCCCCTCGCTGCTCAAACTCAATTGCATGAGAAACACTTGTTAAATTGAAATAAATTCATCTTAAACGGGCCTCCATACCTGAGCAATAAAATGTGTCTCAGAGAGGACTCTGTGCATGGTGAACGGCAACCTAGCTTGGCGTACAGGCATGTTGTAACCTAACTAAGTATGTATGCTGGTAACCAAGCAACGGAGCCGTAGCCAGTCACAGCAGCTGACCCTCGGCCATTGGGGGTAAAGGCTGCCAAATTGTGCCCAAATAGGGCAAACTCAGACCCCAGCCAATCAGCTCATCTCTGGAGGCTATTTTCTGTTTCTCTGGTAATAGATACAGTTCTTTGGACCATCCTGGACCATCTTCAATCTGGAGTACTGCCTAGTTCTAGACCTTTTACTTCTTGGAGTAAATTTCATTCATTTTTTTTTAATGTCACATCAATTTTTTTTTTTAACTCTAGAGAATTTATTTGTTAAGAGACAATTCCAGTTCTGGAGGTCCTGAGCAGGGCCTGAGAGTCTGAATTTACGACCAGCATCTGGTGATGCTGACGACCAGACACCCTGAGGTCGCCGATGTTTCTTGCAGTGCTGCTGTGGATCATTCCCAGAGGCACAAGAGGTCTGCACGGAGATCCCTGGTGGGCATCCAACCTTCCTAAGAAAATGTTCCCGCTGAGCACTGTCTTGCCTTCTGACTGTGTACGCAATGCTTGTCTCTAAAGAAAATTTCTGTAATGAATGTAAACTAGAATTTCTATAAATAATCCTATGAAACCATCATAAAATTGTAAAACTGAACCACAAAGGAAGGCTGGACCCTAAATGGAGGCAAAGACAATGTTGGTGCTGGTGGAAAAGAAAGGTGCTAGGTGCTATTGGAAAAGAAAGACAAGGTGCTAATGACACTACTCAAAAATGAAAGGAGCCAGCGGCTGGGTCAAGGGTTCCGCTGGGGGACTAAACCATCCCCCCCCCAAAAAAAAACAGACTCAAGTAAAGTTATTTGAAAGCCAACCTAACAGCAATGATGCACCATCTTTGGGAACAAATTAATAATCCACCTTTAACAGCCTCACAATGAAGCAATGGTCCTCTCCAGTGGTCCCCTGGAGAGATGGGAAAGGTCAGAGACTAGGGGTGCGTTCCTGGAAATTACCTTGAAGTCATTACTTTGTATCTACCCACATTTCACATGAGAAAACGAGGGCCACATCCAAGCCTAAAGAGTGTCATTTTCATGATAAAATCTGGGTTATAATTCATGTGACTACATATTCTCCCCATTCAAACGTTAATTTTTGAATGAAGCTTTCATATTTATAGGTTAATTACAACACACACTCACGTTGGAAAATGCCATCTTTGAGTTGTATACAATATTTTATCAGCATCACTCAATTAAAGAAGAAAGATGGTAGGCAGCCCGTAACTGGCTGCATTACCAAAAGACTGAGAATGTAGTCATTATCACAAAAAAATTGAACTTATTTTTGACAGATCTTCCCAAATTCTAATGAAGCCGCCAAATATTATCCCTCCTTCATGTGTATCTGCCATTGAAATCTTTATTAAAAGAATCATCTGCTCAATAATAGCTAAAAAATGTTTTTGAAGAGGCTGTGGTTCACATTTCAGCACGTTCATATTGGAATATTCTGTAAAAATTACTGTTTTCTGATTTATAAGCCACGATGCTCTTTTCATGCACTCACAAAGCCTTAGGGTGTGAGCTGGAGTTGAAAGTTAAACATCTATTTGCATGTGGCTTAGGAAATCCTTGTCACCTTCCCATGAAATCTGAGCTGTCTCCGTGGATTTGGCTCAGATCAAAGCCCAGCACTCTGAGCCCTGGCTTTAATCCATGCCAACAGTCAATCATTCGACTCCTGAGTACAAAGAGCTACTCCTGGTGCATCGCTGCCCACATGGTCAGGGCTTCACATGGCCCTCTTTTCACCTGCTTCCATTCAGCCAGAGGCAGGGGTTCCTAATATGCAGAGATTTGCAAAACTAATAGGAGACTCTAAAATGCAGATTGGTGTTATGAATTTGGTGACAGAGAGCACAGGAGAAAGTCTCCCCTTCTTCCTCAGCTGCCTGGGGTACAATCAGCTGTGGAAGCCTTGGCTGACGGCCCGGGTTTTACAGCATCCTGACCGCACAGCCCAGCCTACCCTGGGGGTCTCGGCAGGCAGCAGCAAGAGCAGGTTCCCCTGACTCCAGACTCTACCATCTTACAATTGCCTCTGAAGCCTCATGGTATTATTTATTGTCATATGTTCAGGAAAAAATGCTTCTGCGAATATCAGTTGGTTAATACCAAAATTCTTTACATAAGGTAACATCTTTAAACTGGAGGAATACCCGTAATTAATCCCACCTAGGACCAGGACGGGAAGTGTAAGAGTCCATGAATGCTGTCAGTGTCAGCTGGTGATGAGGAAGATTTACAGCAGAACTGACATTTTTAGAGCAATAAACTCTGTTAAAATCACAGGACTCTGCCTTTGGTTTTGACTTACTGTAGATCCATAAAAAGTGATGGGTAAAAATATTTATTTAGAAAAATGATAAATAATGATAATCTAATATAAATAATTATAGTATGGGAAACACAGGAAGGTCCCAGCTCTTCATCCATTCATGATGTAGACAAGAGAATCAGAAGTTTTTCTATGCATATTATTCAATTTGTGCCATTCTACGTGTGAAAATATGTTTAACAAGAGGACTGAATAAGAACAAAGGAAATTATGTTGACCAGGAGGAAAGAAGAAAAGCTTCATTCTCATAAGAAGGAAAAAATATTTATATGAAGAAAAATAAATCATAATCAATTACCATTTTCCTGAAGTCTTATTTTTAGGAGCTAGATTTTCCAACTTAATAATTAAGAACTCAAGACTGTATTCATGTGGCTAAAAGAAGACTGGGACATGTTATTTCATGTGACACATGGCAGCCTAGCTGGAGTGTCCCTGTCCACTTTTCTGGCTCATTTTTCAAAGGCCATGAAAATAACTACTATTCACAATGGAATTGCAATCTATCAACAAGTCACTTTTCCACGGGGATAATCAATGGAGGAACAGCAATCTACCCTGCAGCTCTCACCTCCAAAATGCAATTTCTGTACTTCGGCAGCCAATATAGTACAATTAATGTTTAATTCATGCTTTTTCCCCAAAGAAAATGAAAAAAAAAATAAACCCACAAATACATTACCAACCTTTCAAGTTGCAAGTATAACATCTAAAAAAAAAGCAAAAATACAAGATAGCCATTTTTGAAATCATCTTCAGTAATGAAAGGTCATAATCAAATGTGTGCAAAGAGTGGATCCTAGGGTTGCATTTTGGCACCTGTAATCATTACAAATCCATTCTCACTATTAGCTTCTAATCAGAAACTATTTGACAAAGAAGATGCACTGTATTCTTTTTTCTTCTGGTAGCTTATGTACAGATAATGTAGCTAAAAAACAAAAACTGTACAAATGAACGGGCTCTAATTTTTTTTTTAATCTGCCAATCCAAATCAGCTCCTCTTTCTGCTCCAACCCGCCGGTTACTATAATGATGCAAAAAAAAAAAAAAAAAAAAGAAAAGAAAGGAAAAGAAATGAACATACTGCTCTTCTTCCCCCAAAGTTAACTGGTAGAATCTGCCTCTTCTGTCAATGGGGCTAGGCAGGCAACTTGACCATTTCCTGGGAGGTCAGGCAGTGGCCACTGTCAGGAAAGACAGGAGAAGATGGAGAGGTGAGTGCTGACAGCCAGGAGGAGGAGTCTGGATGAGGGATGTGAAGATTGCCATGCAGACGAAGACGGTTTTGCACACAAGAGGTCAGAGGAGTCTTGTTCTTTCAGGATCCTCTGGAAGAGCCTTCTGGGTTTTCCAGTCGTTTGACACCATCCTTCTTTTCAGAAGTGCCATGAGAATATATAGAAACCTCAGGATTTTGGCCAGTGAGGGAAAAGTTTAGAAAACAGAGCCTCTAGTATTCTTCTTCTGAGCCTCTAGTTTCAAAAAGGGACACTGCGCCCTAAAGATCCACCTGGCTAGGGAGGGCCTGGCCCTGAGCCTGGACTTCCAACACCCTCGTAAAAGTAGGTGAGAGAGGAGAGGGCGAGAGGGGAGAGGGTGAGAGAGCAGGTCAGAGAGGAGAGGGCGAGAGAGCAGGTCAGAGGGGAGAGGGCGAGAGAGGAGAGGGTGAGAGAGCAGGTCAGGGAGGAGAGGGCGAGAGGGGAGAGGGTGAGAGAGCAGGTCAGAGGGGAGAGGGTGAGAGAGGAGAGGATGAGAGAGCAGGTCAGAGAGGAGAGGGTGAGAGAGGAGAAGGCTTGTGAAGTGAAGGCTCCTTCCATAACCCTATAGTAACGCAGCTTGAACCGCAGGGACAATACATGGTTATTACAAAAAAATAAATAAACAAAGAAGAGAAACTGTAAAACATTAAAGAAAGCAAATACAGAGTTTATAATAGCTCAAGCAGAGTTTTAACAGGTCGAATGAATGAAACTCTTGAGATTCCCTATTATCATTAACCTTAATTAATTGTCTAAAAGTTGTCCTTGACTAGATCTGATAAAGGATAGCAGGGAAAAAACCCACACCATCAAACGTCTTCTGACACAGAAGGCCTTGAAGCACACAGAGCAGCGTTGTCTTCAGCGCAGTGACTGGTCAACAGCCCAGCCTCCCGAGCTGCAGAGCACCGCCACCCAAGCCACCGTGCCATTTGTCATGCAGTGCCACTTGTTAAAATCCCCCTGACCATTTGGGAAAACATGTTCAATTCAAGTAACATCAGAAAATACCAGTTTAACTCGTGTTTCTAGAACAGTAGTAGGAAAGGTGGCAAAAGGACAGTGTATGTGGGGGGGAGTTTTACCCTGAGGAAGGGAATGAGTTCACCAGGTGAAGCCCCTTGGAGTAGTTCTAAGATGGGTTTTGAAGGAACCGTGGGAGCTGACCAGTACACCTTCCTACGGACTCTGGAGAGGTGTTCAGAGCTACCTGATTTCCAGGCCACTACTTCCATTCAGTCCCTTAATCCTATACTCAGTGTGGGCTGGCAACATGGAAGGCCAGGATATTTGGAGAAAATGCCCCAAATTTACACAATGTGCCATTTTTGTGTGTCAGCTTGCTGGGTCTGCATATCGCAGAAGGTCCATGATCCACCCGTGAAGTATGCAGCAAGGAAGGGACAGGGCCTTCCTCAGTCCCTGGTCAGCCAGGACTTGCCCACATGGATCCCATGCCCACGTCAGAACTGTGGCATCTGCCGCATTTGAGGGCAAGGTCTGCACCACCCAGCGTGGCAAAAATACCCCAATAAAGTTCTGGAACTAAATGTGATTTTCTGTAACTAACTCGTATGTAGATTTTTCGGGTGAGGAATAACCACTAAGATGCAGCTGCTGCCGGCTGCATCCCCGGCTCGTCCCCCAGGGTGCTGGCGATCGTTCGAAGCCTAGCAACTGCCCTGTATGCAGGCCATGGAGGAGCCCGCTGGCTGAAGGTCTCCCGAGCATCACGTGGCTGCAGGGGCTCCTGTGTGCTAATAACATCTTTAATCAGTGGAAGAGACTCAAACTGGCAGTGAAAGGTCAAGCTGCTGGTTTTGGACAATGGCTTCCTGCCATGATTAAAGTAAAAGGCAGAGGTTTATAGGATGCTTGCGAGGCTGCGCCCAGGCAGCTTGGCTGCACCCTGCCTGCCCATCCACTTCCCGCAGACCACCCTCTCCTCCACTCTCCTCTGAGCTCACCTTGCTCTGTCCTCCCCAACTGATGTGCTTGCTGATGCTGCTCCTCCTGCCTGGCTCCTTCTGGCCTGACCAACGTGTCTCTTTCCCAGGGACCTGGGGAGAAGGCTCCCAACCCTCTGCACCCCAGGGCCTCGCCGCCACAGCCGTGGGCCGGCCCGTCACCGCCTCACAGCATCCCCATGACGCGGCTTCATCGTCTTCCTCTCTTGCAGAGTACAAGCTCCATCTCATTCTCACTTTTTGCTGTCCCCAGTCCCCAAAGGAGCTCATGAAAACTCCTCAACACTCAAGAAACGTTCCTTGGAGGCAGGACCTGCAGAGAGGGCCTTGGTGAAGAAACTGAAGCAAGGGTTAGAAATCAGCAAACGAAGCGCCCTTGCCTAATTAAATGTTTGAAGAACAGAAACAGTTCCTGACTTGTGGTTCAAATGAGGACTACAAGTGTTTTCTGTCCCAAACTGAGGCCTGAGCCTGCCTTCGAAGCCCTTCTCTTAAGCCACGCTGAGTACCTGGGAGTCATGACGTGTGTTTAACATTTTGGGGCTTCACAGAAAAGGATTTTATTTTGTAAAGTCTCTGCTGTTAATAATTCCGGGAATCACTGGCCCATGGGATAAAGCCCAAAGCCCAAAGCCCGAGGTGGCTTGTGCCACCACCTGTCTGCCTCGCCTTGAGAGCTCTCACCTCTCCTGACCGTCTCAACATTGTGGACCGGCTGCAGTCATCTGAAAGCCTCAGTTTTATGTCTCTGGGAGGAGAAAATGCCAACCGATCAGTTTGCAGGGTTGTGTTGCTGATCTGTGCAAAGCAGAGCCAGAACGAGGACCCTACTGAGGGCCAGCTGCATGGACACGGCTGTCCAGGGAAGGCGCTGGGGTTGGACTTCTGGCAACACCAGGGAGACACGGATGCATGTGGAGACCACGCCCACAGGCATGTCTAGAACGGGAGTGGCGACCAGCATTGATGGTGGACAGGCACATGAGGGACAGGTGCAGAACTGAGTGTGCTGACCCGCACTGCCCTGGAGGCAGCACACAGCTTGGCGGGTGACGGGAACAGAGAGGAGGGGCGCACCAGGAGCGGCTGTGGGAGGCTCCCTGGGCTCCGTGGACCCTGACGGCGGAGGACACGTACTTTCTGAACGAGCTAGACTTGCCTTGCTGTGGCACCACGCCCTGAGAGTCACTTGTCATCATTGTGCTGTTGTGAGCTCGGATGCCCAGCTAGAGCTCTCTGAGCCATTTGGCACCTTTAAACACTGGACACGAAGGTTGAATTTCCAAGTGACCCATTTCCACTGTCCGTCGGTAAGTCAGACTCACATTCAAAGAGCCACTAACAGATGGTAACTATCTGCAAAGATGTTCCACTGAATTTGATTTTCCAAGATGGAAACGTAAACGGGCTCCTACAAATACAGGTTAAGCAATGTGATAGCATTTGGTGGGGGGTTTTTTCCATAAAAATCACTTAGGTCAATTTACATATTCTACTATTTGATACAAGTTCTACTTCTCACACATCTATTTTCAATTCAGCTCAGTTCCCATCATATTGAAAATTGTGGAGAATTATTTGCTTCTAGAAAGCCTATGGCAAGACACTCCGGCCCCACAAATTGCCCCAAAGTCAAGAAAGAGGGCTTTTGCCCTCTGAAAGGCAAAAGCAGGGAAATATTAACCAGTGCTGGATTTGGAACAAGAGTGCTCCATGCAGCAGAGTTCAGCAGTGTCTGCAGAGGTCCCCTGGAAGGTGACCCACATACTCGCTTCACAGCAATGACAGAGTGGCCTGTGGCTGACGGAGCTCCAGGCTGTAGGCAGCTCCCTGGGTAGTAAGCCTGCCTGCCTGATGCAGTGACCTTGGGAAGGCACTTATATTCTTTGGGTCTTATTTTTATCATCTGAAAAAAATAAAAAGATGACCATCTGGTAAGATTATTGAATATCAGACAAAATAACATCTTAAGGCCACTAGCTCGCACAGTGGCTGCAAAGAGCAGGAGGCACTCATCAGCAGCACCTGTGATAACCTGGGATGGTGACTTACCCAGGGTGCCAGGCAGTCGGCCATGAACAGGCAGCACGTGTCCTACCAGCTGGGCTGCGTGCCATTAAAGGTGGGCTCTGACAGTGCACAGCAAGAGGCCCGCTGAGTGAGGACCGATGGCATCACGTTGGCACCACTCAGGGGAGAGGGCTGCATGGCAGGACGGCACCCAGTCCCCCTGGAAGGGACCCACGTGCTGAAAGACTGTCACTTGGAACGTGTCCTGCTCACTGCCCTGGCTTTCTGCCTTCTGATGAGGACAACGTGGGGAGGGGCACTAACATTACTGGTGCACCTTCTGAGATCCCACCAGCTTTGGTGACACCTTGCACCTCTGTGACCCCTTCTTCCTTTGCAATCCCATCTCCCTTTCTTCCACCCATCGATCCACTCTCGTTTCCCCCAATAGTGGTGTGTACCAGAAAATGCTTCTTCTCAACAATCAAATCCAAAGCAACACTTGGCCCACGATAGGTTCATAGAGGTGGATGAACACTTGAGGGGAAGAGTGTGATTTGCCTTCTCTGTATTAAGAAGTTGCTAGGCAAAGCAGATACGTGGGAGGGCGACTCCAGGGCTCTGGGCCTGAGGTGAGGCAGAACATCATGGCGGAAGGGCATGGAGCAGGAGAGCAGCTTAGAACACAGCCGCCAGGAAGCTCAGGAGAGCTCTGCTCCCCAGGGACAAAATATAAACCCTAAACACAGTAACCTCCTTCCTCCAGCCACACCCTCTCTGCCTGCATTACCGCCCCATGAACCCACATCAGTGGGTGAATGCACTGATTAGCTTATACCTCTCCTAATCTGAGGGCTTCACCTCTGAACTCCTTGCATTGTCTCATACATGAGCTTTTGAGGGACACCTTGTAGCTAAACTATAACACCACATATAACCAGAGCCATTTTCTTTATCTTTTTCTTTGTCCCCTCAGAACTTTGTATCAGGTTTTTTTTTGGGGGGGGGGGGTTAGTCTGAATGTGTTAACAAGTGTGTATGAACTTCTCTCCGTGCTGTTGGACCCCTGACTTGACTGAAAACGATTTCAAAATAGTGACACAGTATTATTTTGATATATTTGGAATAAGGTTATTCAAAACAGAATGAGTTGTAAAAAATCTCAAAACCATCACAGATATACAGGTGTGCATGCAGATGTGATTCCTGATATTAGAATAGTGATATACACTGGCTAAAAAACAGTTTGAAACGGAAAAAAAAAAATTACATTTGATCAATTTACTTTCACTTAATCCACCTGTCAGAAATGATAATTCTGACAGGAAGTTCTTATAAGATACTTCCTTTAGTCCCCTCCTAGGAGAGGAGTGGCTTCCACGTCTTGCTTACTGGGTCAGCCTCATGTTTAATGCATTGCCTCCTCTGCTGGCTCAGTTAAAAGCCAGGACACTTATCCACAGTGAAGAGGAGGGACAATCCACACTCAGGTTTCAACTGATAAGAGAGCCATGGGCAGATGCTGTTTCCTACTGTAGGAAAGACATCTTCTGACAGCACGACACTTACAAGATGCGAGGGAGGGAGGGCGGGAGGGAGGACAGTCTTTGGTTGTGATACTGCAATAGTCCTAGGCTCCAAATATGACCAGGGGCAAACACTTCAGACAAAATAAAGCTGAGGACACAGATGCATGGAGTTTCCTGGCCCCTGATGTTGTCCCTGTTGCTAATGGGGTACACGATGCCACCATGCTTGGCCTCTTCAGTGTTTGTGTGTGTCTGTCTCCGTCCTCATTCCTATTTCTTGGAGGGCTTCTGGTTTTCCTTCGGATGCACTGACACATGGCAAAGAGCAGCAAGCATCCTGCTTTCCCCATGGTGGTCACTGGGCCCAGACAGAGGGAAAGGTACATGGTGAGCAGTGTGGCAGGAAGCGTCCTCTGCTGGCCTATCCACACATAAGACACGTCGCTACTGCCTGAGGAGTCGGCGTTTTAGAAAATGGGCAAGGCAGCTGGGTATCCACCAGTTGCAGCCCCGTCACACTTTCCAAGACTCCCTTCCAACTTGAGACTGCTTCCCCGCAATGACACCCTTTCCAGTAATACTGCTAGTGAAGCACACGAGACCAACATTCTGATAGTCACAGATGGGTGGGAGGTGACAAATCTGAGGCCACCTGCCGGCCCTCGAAGTCTGCCTTTTACCCACGAGTTGGTTGAGTTTTGTGGTTGGAGCCTGCTCTCGGCTGCCGAGGGTCCCGCAGCACTAGGAAGCCAGGGCTCTGCGTAGAGACACGAGAGGAGGAAACAGGCTGTGTGCGTGGCTGATAAACACCTCGGAGATCGAATCAAAACAAACCCAAACACAGCACAGAATTGCAGAAACTCTCTGCAGCAAGAAAACATGGTGAACATTAGCCCCCAAACAATCTGAGTGATACTAAATACGCACTTTAAGAAAAACTATTGAATTCTACTTAGACAATTTTTAAGGGAAGCATAATGCTTTTCCTGTGATTTAAGGCCTGGCTCCCATTGCAGTTTCCTAGCTGAAAATTACTCTTGAGGAAAAATAAAACAGCTCACGTGTGCCTCATTTCTTGAATGTGTCATAAGTACGCACGGTGTCGGTGCTCCCAGAGCTCCAGCGCCCATTGAGGAGGAGCGGCGGGCAGGTGGAGCACGAGGATGGCGTTGGGCAGCACCAACCGCCGTCCTCCAGATTGGTCCTCGCCCCAAACGGAACAATCAATCCATAGGTAATTAAGGATTCTGGCCTTTTAAAAACATTTCCTGCTAATCATTTTATTAATCTAATTAATCACAGCTTCAGAAACCCCAATCTCATAAAGCAATGCTTACTTAATAAATCGTAAGCACTCAGGGCACATGGGATATATTCATGCAGCCATTTCTAAGCCACTTTGAATGCCACTGGCATAAGCAGACTTTTGTCTGATTAGAGGTCACGGCAATGTCTCACGTGCACGTAGTACAGAGAGCCAATCTAAATAGTCCACTTTCACAATATGACCTTGTGTATCTTATATTTAAGATTGATTTCTTAGAAAAAAAATTGCCTTTAACCAAATGAAAGGCCTCCTCTGTTGGCTCAATTATAGAAATGAAGTACTAAGCATGCCACAGAGCTGGAGCACAGAAAGCTTCGTGGCTTTAGTTGAGGATTAGCAAAATTTTCTTTTTTTAATTTTCTTTTTATATTAATTGACTATTTTCAGAACAGTTTCAGATTTATTGAAGAACCAAGTAGCCAGTAATGAGCGTCCAGTTCCTGCCCCTTGCTTCCCCTCCCAAATCCCCTCTGTGGTTAAGATCTTCCATCTGTGTCGTAAGTTACACCTGAGGAACCTTGCTGGTGCGTGGGCGCTACCTGAAGTCCGTCTTTCACATTAGGCCTCACTGCACACTGGGCTTTGCAAATGCATGGTATTGTGACCAGTGTGGCATCAGAGCTCTTTCACTCTCCTAAACCTCCCCAAAGGTTGTTCACTTGCTTCTCCCTCCCTGCCCCCTCTCCCCAGACCCCTGGCAACCTCTGGTCTTTCTATTTCTTGAAAATTCTGGCACCTCCAGAATGTCATATAGTTGAAATCTTACCGTGGGAATCTGTATGGTTTCCATTTGATATCTCCCAAAAGCTCATGTGTGAGACAATGTAAGCAAGTTTAGCAATGAAATGATTGGGTTATGAGAGCCTTAACCTAGTCAGTGCCCTAACCCACTGATAGGAACTAACTGGGTGGTAGCTGAAGGCAGAGAGGGTGTGGCTGGAGGAGGTGCATCCCTGGGGGCTGCCTTTGGGGTCTATATTTTGTCCTTGCTGAGTGGTTCTCTGCTTCATGGTCGTGTCCTGAGCCTCTTTCCCCCATCACACTCTTCTGCCATGGTGTTCTGCCTCAGCTTGAGCTCTGAGGAATGGAGTTGGCCATCAATGGACTGAGACCTCTGAAACTGTGGGCCTCAAATCAACTCTTCCTCCTCCAAAATTGTTCTCATCTGGTCTTTGGTCACAGAAGTGAAAAAGCTGACTACAACAGAACCTTATGTTTTTTTAGACAGGACTTCTTCAGTAGCAGAGTGCCCTGAAGTCCCTCCATGTCATTCAACAGCTGGACAGCACCCCTCTGGTGGCTGAAACCACTCATTGTGTGGGTGTACTTGGTGAGCTTACCCATTTGCTTATTGAAGGAAGTCTTGATTGCTTCCAGTGCTTGGCCTGTGTGAATAAAGGTTCTATGGATGTTCGTGTGCAGGTTTTTGTGTGAACATAAGTTTTTTTTTAAATTTAATTTATTTTGATTCATCATACACAAATGGAGTACAATTCTTTCTCTGGTTATACATGAAGTAGAGTCACACCACTTGCACAATCATACATGTACACAGGGTAATGATGCTTGTCTCATTCTCTTATTTTTTTTCCCCCACCACCCTGTCCCCACGCCTCTTCTTCCTCTATGCAATCCATCCTTCCTCCATTCTTGCTTCCCTCCCACCCTGCATTATATATCATCATCCACTTATCAGAGACATCATTCAGCCTTTGGTTTTCTGGGATTGATTTATCTCACTTAGTATGATATTCTCCAACTGCATAAATTTACCTGCAAATGCCATAATTTTATTCTTCTTTATAGCTGAGCAATATTCCATTGTGTATATATACCAGTTTCTTTATCCATTCATCTGTTAAAGGGTATCTAGGTTGGTTGCACAATCTAGCTATTGTGAATTGAGCTGCTATGAACATTGATGTGGCTGCATCACTGTAGTATGCTGATTTTAAGTCCTTTGGGTATAGGCCAAGGAGTGGGATAGCTGGGTCAAATGGTGGGTCCATTCCAAGTTTTCTAAGGAATCCCCACACTGCTTTTCAAGTGGCTGCACTAATTTGCAACCCTACCAACAATGTATGAGTGTACCTTTTTCCCCACATCCTCACCAACACCTGTTGTTGCTTGTGTTCTTACTAATAGACATTCTAATTGGGGTGTCATGAAATCTTAGGGTAGTTTTTGATTTGCATGTCTCTTATTACTAGGGATGTTGAACATTTTATTCATATATCTACTGATTGCTTGTAGATCTTCTTCTGTGAAGTGTCTGCTCGTTTCCTTAGCCCACTTATTGCCTGGATTATTTATATTCTTGAGGTAAAGTTTTTTTAGTTCTTTATAGATTCTGCAGATTAGTGCTCTATCTGAAGTGTGTGTGGCAAAGATTTTCTCCCACTCTGTAGGCTCTCTCTTCGCACTGGGATTGTTTCCTTTGCTGAGAAAAAACTTCTCAGTTTGAATCTATCCCAATTATTGATTCCTGCTTTTATTTCTTGTGCTTTGGGAGTCATTTAAGGAAGTCTGGTCCTAAGCTGACATGATGCCGATTTGGACCTACTTTTTCCTCTATTAGGTGTAGGATCTCTGGTCTAATTCCTAGGTCCTTGATCCATTTTGAGTTGAGTTTTGTGCAGGGTGAGAGATAGGGGTTTAGTTTCATTTCGCTGCATATGGATTTCCAGTTTTCCCAGCACCATTTGTTGAAGTCGCTATCTATTCTCCATTGTATGTTTTTGGCACCTTTGTCTAGTATGAGAAAACTGTATTTATGTGGGTTTGTCTCTGTGTCCTCTATTCTGTACCATTGATCTACCTGTCTATTTTGGTGCCAATACCATGCTGTTTTTGCTACTATTGCTCTGTAGTATAGTTGAAGGTCTGGTATTGTGATACCCCCTGCTTCGCTCTTCCTGCTAAGGATTGCTTTAACTATTCAAGGTCTCTTATTCCTCTAAATGAATTTCATGATTACTTGCTCTATTTCTATGAGGTATGTCATTGGGATTTTAATTGGAATTGCATTGAATCTGCATAGCGCTTTTGGTAGTATGGCCATTTTGACAATATTCTGCCTATCCAAGAGTATGGGAGATATTTCCATCTTCTAAGGTTTTCTTTAATTTCTTTCTTTAGCATTCTGTAGTTCTCATTGTAGAGGTCTTTCACCTCTTTCTTTAGATTGACTCTCAGGTATTTTATATTTTTTTGAGGCTATTGTGAATGGGGTAGTTTTCCTAGTTTCTCTTTCAGAGGATTCATCACTTATGAATAAAAGTGCATTAGATTTATGAGCATTGATTTTATATCCTGCTACTTTACTGATTCATTTATGAGTTCTAGACATCTTCTGGTGGAATTTTTTGGCTCCTCTAAATATAGAATCATGTCATCGGCAGATAGGGATAGTGAACATAAGTTTTTAATCCATTTGAAAACATTCATTCCCCATTTTCAGGTGATGTGAGGATTTTCACATGCTCTCTTGCCATCTATCTACCCTCTTCTGTAAACTATGGGATTGCATCTTTCCCCCACTTTTTAAAAGAGATCATTTATTTTCCTATTGCTGAGTTATAAGGTTCTTTGCATGGTTTGTGTACATGTCTTTTGTATTTGTAAAAGACCTCCTTGTAATCTGGTTCTTAACAGTGTCTTCTGTAGAGCAGAAGTTTTTAATTTCAATGACATCTAATTGTCTTAGTCTGTTTAAGCTGCTATAAGAAAATGCAATACTCTGGGTAGCTTAGAAACGAGAATGCTATTTGTCACATTTCTTTAGGGTTATAAGTAAAAGATTAAGGCACCAGAAGATCTGGTCTTGTGGATGCCCACTTTCTGGTTCATAGTGCCACCTGCTGTGTCTTCACATGGTGGGACTAGACAGCTTTCTAGGCCTCTTTTCAGGGGCACTAATCCCATTCAAAAGGGCTCTGCCTTATGATCCAACTGTCTTGTTAAGGCCCCACCTTCTAACAACATCACATTGCTAATTTTATGTTAACATGGATTTTGGGAAGACATGAACATTCAGACCAACTACTGAACATGCCCTTCATGGATGGTGTTTTTGTGGATGTATCTATGACATCACATCCAAACCACAGTCACCTAGATTGTCTCCAATATTATTCTCTAGAAGTTGTAGTTTTGCATTTCACATGTAGCTCTATGATCCATGTTATATTTGGTGAAATTTCTGTTAAATTTTTTGTCTAGATTAATTTTTGTGTATAGAATAGTATCCTTTTCTTTTGAACCACATTTGCTCCTTTGTAAAAGTGAGTTGAATGTAGCTGTGTGGATGTTTCTAAGCTCCTTACCCTCTTCCCTCAATCTATTTGTCTAGTCTTTCATCAATTCCATACTGTCATGTCACTGAACATCTTGAAGTCAGACAATACCAGCCCAACCTTTCTTCTTCTATAGGATATATTTGTGTCCTATATCTTTTGATTAATTTTTAAATTAATCTTCATTAATTTAGAATCAGCCTGGTGATATGCAGAAACTAATGTGCTAAGATTCTGACTGGGATTTCACTGAATCCATAGATCAAATTGGGAAGAACTGACATCTTAATAATATTGTGTCTTCATATTCATGAACATAGGCTACCTTCCATTAATGTACATCTTTGGTTTATTTTGTCAGTTTTGTCATTTTCCTCATGTAGATCCTGAAAGCTGAATTAATTGATAAAAACTCCTCTAGAACTAATACGCAACTAGAGTAGGTTGCAGGATATAAAGTTACTATACACAATTCAGTCACTTTGCTATAAGCAATAATAAAAAAGGGATTTTAAATTAAAAGCACAATACCATTTCCATTTGCAGAAAGAAAGAAGTGGGGGAGGGAGGGAAGGAAAAAACACTTAGATATTAATATAACATGAGTAGTTAGGTTCCAAAAAGTTAGTTGATTTCATTTAAGTTATTAAATTTGTGGGCATAGGGTTGTTTGTAACCATAGTATACTTTTAATTGTTATCCTTTTAACATCCATGAGATCATTAGTGATGACCCCTCTTTCATTTCTGATATTTGGTATTTGTGCCTTCTCTCCCTTTTCTTGATACCATGGTTAGACATTGTGATGGTTAAATTTAGATATCAACCTGATGGGATTGAGGGATACCTTAAGAATTGCCAAGGACTGCTCCTAGGAATGTCTGTGAGGGTGCTTTTTTTCAGAGGTATGTGGGTCATAAAACTGAGTGGGAAGCAAGTGGGCAGCATTCTCCAAGAGGCTGAGGAACTGGGAGAAACAAAACAGGGGAAAGAGGAGAAAGTTTGCTTTCTCCCTTCCCAAGCTAGTATGGTTTTTGGCTACTGACACCCTTAGACACCAGACATCAGATTCTACAGCCTTTGAACCATGGCCTTGCATCAGAGGCTGAAGGTGCAGGGACTAGAGTCTTGGGTCTCAGGATAGGGCTGCATATTCAGCTCCATTTCATTATGAGGTTTCTGGTTTCTTGGGCAGAGCAGCTTCCAACTTCCCTGGCTCTCCAGCCTGCAGATGATGACTGTGGAATATCTTCAGCTTCTGTGAGTCAGTCCAATAAATCCCCTCTTATAATTATATATATTCTATTGGTTTTGCTTCCCTGGAGAAGCCTGACTAATACAGAGATTTGCCAACTTCATTGATCTTCTCAAAGAAGCAGATTTTACTTGTGCTGATTTGCTGCATCTGACATAATTGATTTCTGTTCTAGCTTTGACTCAATTCTCTTTGGTGTGCTTTCGGCTCACATTGCCCCTCTTTCTGGCTTCCTAAGGCAGAAACTTGGATCATTGGTCTTAGATCTCTCTTATTATCTAATGTCTGCAGCCAATGCCATGACTCTGCTGAAGCTTCAATTACATCCCACATATTTTGATGAGTTGCATTTTCGTTTTCATTTAGTTCAAAATGCTTTTTAAATTTGCCTTGAGATTTATTCTTTGGGGTGTTATTTGGAAGCATGTTTTTACTCTCCAAAGATTTAGGATTTTTCAGGTTATATTCCTATTATTTAATTCCATCATAGTTGAGGTCACATTTTATATGATTTCTTTCATTTTAACTGTGTTAAGCTGCCTTTTATGAACAAGAATGAATCTTGGCAACTATTCCATGCAAATAAGGAAAGAAAGGGTGTTAGGTTTTGGATGATGCACACTAGATATACCTGTTTGATGGTACTGGTGGGTCAACTATCCTTACTGATTTTTTGCCTGCTGTCTCTGACAATCATCAAAAGAGGACTGCTCTAATTGTAATTCTCTAATTACGAGAGTATATTAGTCTATTTTTCCTTACGAATTTTATTTTATCATATTTTAATTTTCTCTGATGTTTCTGGTTATTTTATGTAAATCTGAAATGTGGACTCACATTTTATTTCTCTCTAAAGAAGTTCTTCTAACATTCTTATTTTCTTTTGTGATCCTGGGGATCTAACCTGTGCCCTCGTGCATTCTAGACAAGGTCTCTACAACTGAGCCACACATTAATGTATTTTTATCCTCTGACTTCTTTCAATATTTTCTTTTTTCTTTGGTTTTCTGCAGGTTGAATATGATATGCCCAAGGCATAGGTTTTTTTATTCTTTGAAACTTTTAGATCTGTGCTTTTCAGTATGTCATTAATTTTGGAAAGTTCTCAGTTTTTGTTACTTCAAATGTTTCCTTTGCTCTTCTTTTCCCTCCTTTTCCTATAATTTATTTATTTATTTATGGTACTGGCATTGAATACAGGGGCCCTTTAACAATTAACTACATCCCCAGCCCTTTTCACTTTTTATTTTGAGACATGGTCTTCCTAGGTTTGTTAGGGTCTTGCTAAATTGCCGAGGCCTGCCTCAAACTTGCAGTCCTCCTACCTCAGCAACCCAACTTGCTGAGATTACAGAAGTATGCTACCTGGCTCCTTCTATTTTTCTACATACATATAAAATTTATACCTCTTATAACTGTTTCATAGTTCTTAGGTTTTCTGTCATCTTCCCTCTTAACTTCATTTTGCATTTCAGACTGAGAAATTTCTATTAGGATATCTTCAAGTTTACTGATTCTTTCTTCCCTGTGTCCAGTCTACTAAGGAGCCCATCAAAGGCATTCTTCATTTCTATTACATTATTTTCCATTTCTAGCATTTCATTTTAATCCTTCCTTAGATCTCCCACACTACTTGCCTTACTCATCTGCTCTTGCCTGCTCTCTACTTCTTTCCATTACAGTGCACAGCCTGTTGATCATAGATCATTTAAATCCCCTATCCAGTAATCCCCAAATCCCTTCCATTGCTTATTGTAGTTTTGATACTTGCTCTGTCTCTTCATATCTGTTTTTTCTTGACTCTTATATATGTATTTTTGATAGCAGACATGATACACTGGGTAATAGGAGCTAATTCAATTAGACTTTGAGTGTGAGGTTGTGTGCTTATCTGGCCAGGCTCTGGGCTCTATTTTATGGTTGGTGAACTGCAGCTGTAAGTGTCAGAGGCTTTGGTTTCTTTAGTCTTCCCACTCCTGTTGTCTTTATCTTCCCTACAACCTCCTTCTCAGGTAGAGCCTGTGTCTTGCAGTTCTCTGTTGGAACACAGTGCCCTGTTGAATCCTGTTGATGTGGTGGCAAGGTGCTGGGGAAGGGAAGGTTTCTGGCCTGATGGTTTATGACTCAGTTTTAGTACGCCTGAGTCTCTGCCTTTTGGCCTTCAGAAGTGCTTTCTGTTTTTAAAGCCCCCTCCCCCACTTCATGTGAGGCAGGAAATCTAGAGGGGGCTGCAGTTGGCTAATTGCTCTTGCCTCAGGTCAGCGAGGGCTCTGAAAAGGAGTTCTCTTTGGTGGTAGGGATTTAGTATGGAGAAGGCACCAGGCTTATTTCAAATGGGCACTTTCCCACTCCCCATGTTCAGAATAGGAGGTCATCTTTCTCTGATTTCCATGTGAGAACCTGGGGAGATTCCTAAAGTAAATCAAGAAAGTATGGGGATTCCCAGTACATTTAAACTCTCAGGCCATCCACACTCAGCCTCCAGTGATTCTTCAACCTTACCACTTAAATATTCATACCAGTTCCTAGCTCCACAGGTTTCTGCTTCCTGACCTTGCCTGCCGTGTTCTGTACTGACTTGTATCTCCAGGTTTCACAGTGGTGGTTTGCCCTGTGACCTCCTCAGTCCTCTGCTGGATCTAAGGAAAGTCATCGATTTTGTTAATTCAACTCTTTTATTTTCCTTGTTGTGAGAAATATCATGAGTGGAAACTTGCAAGTTGTTTGTGTGTCCTAGGTGAAAATGAAGGTCAGCAAACTTTTTTCTGTAAAGGGACAAACAGTAAATATTTTTGACTTTGAGAGATACACAGACACTATTGCTTCTAGTCAAGTCTAATATTGTAATGTGAAAACAGCTACCAGTAACACAAATGAATGGCATAGTCCTATCCCAATAAAACTTTATTTGCAAAAACAGATGGGGGGCCAAGTTTGATCAGTGAGCCAGTTTGAAATCCCTGCTCTATATCTAAGGTCACAAGTTGAAATACTGTGTTAGATTTTCATCATGGTGAACAGTTTAAAGGAGGAAAAGCTTATTTGGACACCTGGTTTCAGTGAATTCAGCCCAGGGTGGCAGGCTCCATTGCCCTGGGCCTGAGGTGAGGCAGAAACATTGTGGGAGAAAGGCATGGTAGAGGAAAACTGCTCAGCTCAAGGCAGCCATGAAGCAGCGTGAGAGAGAGGGGAAGGGGCCAGGGACTGGATATGGGGCTCAAGCAACACCCCCGCCGACCCACTTCCTCCAAGTAGGCACCACCTTTCATAGCCTCTGCCATCGTCCAGTAGTCCATTCAGCTACCAATGGATTACTCCACCGATAAGGTCAGAGCTCTTGTAATCCAATCATTTCCCAAAGCCCCACTTCTGAACATTGCTGCGTTGGAGACCAACCTCCAATATTATGAGCTTTGGAGGACACTTCATATCCAAATCATAACAAATACCTCCCCGGCTAAGATTTAGTAAACATGAGGTAAGTTGGATGGCACTTTGAATTAAAAAAATAAAAGGTTCTTTGTTTACATGTTAAAGACACATTTTATTTACATAAAAATATATTTCATTTTTCTTGAAGCAAATATTTTATTATTGATAGACTATAAGTACCCAAAATCAGTCAATGCTTCTGTATGTCTGTGAGGAAACAGCCACACATGTAAACACAAATGGCAGCCAGTTCTTTGTCTCTGTGTTGGGGACACAGTGGGTAGTAGGGACATTGGTGCCCTGAGCACAGAGGACTTTAGCCACTGCCAGCAGCTGCCAGGAGAGGTGGAGAGTCTTCATTGCCAGACTGACAGTCATTCAAGAGGACCTAAAATTCTAGATGTGTATTACCTTTAATTAAATGTTGGCGATGATTCAAAATACATTATTAAACACTGAGCAGGTCAACATTCTATAAACCAAACACAAACAGCATAGCTGGCTGGCACTGGGTCTCAGCTGAATTTAGCCTCCAATCTAGGCCATGCCCAAGTGTGACCAAAGGGAGCACAGGGGTTAAGGACTCAGCCCAGGATCACTCAGGCAAGACACAGCCATGTGTGATGTGCACTGTGGCTGCCGGGACTTTTCTGGGTCAGCTCACAGCTCCATCAAGTGCACCTCTTAGACTCCATGGAATTAACATCTCTGCTCTGTATTCAACCCCACCATGGAGTCACATTCTTCCACAGATAATATTAATAGCCCCGTGCTCATGTTCTTAAGTACCTTTTTAAAATCAACCAATTTCATCTTTTTTTTTCAAAGAGCACAATTATATTTTACTTAATCAGCAAAGAACTAATAAAACAATCACAATTATGCTTGTGCTGTGAAATCGCAGCAAGATAAATAGTTCCAATCAGTCACAGGAAGTCTACACAGAACACGGCTACACAGACCCTGCGGCCCCACGCCTCACATTCCTCTTGAACTCCCAGGTTCCTGAAAAACAAGTTTTTTTCTGTCCAGGGAGCTCAGCTTCCTGGCAAGCTCTACTAAGCCTTTCAGGAGCAAAATGCAAATAAGTGAAGGGTTGGAATCTCCTCACCCTGATGGGTCTTGCTTCCTATGTGCTGTCCTCCAAGGAGAGGAAAGCTGGGGGGACCTGGGGGCAAGGTCACTGTTCAGGGGTTGAGAGAAGGGAGAGTGAGAAAGGGAAATCCAGGAGGACTGCTGTGCTGGTCCCTTGACCTAGAGTCCCTCAAAAGACCAGTATCACCTCTGGGACACCATGCATGGCGGAAAGAGGCTGATTATGCAACATACTCAACCAGAGTGAATTCTGCTCCCTTACCAGCAGGAAAAGAATTGTCCTGGAAACTGGTGACATCATATCTTATTCCAGATACTCCCTGCTTATGAGGGGTTCCCATCTCGATAAACCTATCATAAGTTGGAACCATTAAGTACACAATGCATGAGCGACCCAACCTGCTGGGCATCCGCTGAGCACCTGATTGCAGGGGTATGTTCCTCCCCCTGCTGGTCACATGGTGGCCTGGGAGCTGCACTCGCTACCCTGACCCAGGCAGGGAAGAGCTCGGCACTGCGGAAGGCCAACACAAGGAAAGAGCCCAGCGCAAAATACAGAGAACAGGAGCCACCGACGTGCGTCACCCACACAGCTGCCCGGGGTACAAGACCACAGTCAGACCACTCACATCAGGGAGCATCTGCCTTTTTCATGGTTTCATTTTGACATGCCAGAGAAATATTTTCATGAGTTACTATAGATAAAGGTATTTCAAAAATATTTTTGAAACTGGAAAGAACAGCAGAACACCCTGAGCAAGTGCAATTGCTAACCGTGGGGAGAAATGGCTAGGTGAGCTGAGCAAAGCCACCCAGAAAGAACCATCCCATCACATACCAGGAGCCACTGGGTCCCCTCACACTTCCCAACCTGGAGTGCAAAAAGAAACCAGAGATACACCTCAAAATCAATCGTTTTGTGTGCAGATAAGTTTCAGTAATGAAGGTTCCTGGGTGTTAGTGAAGGTCACCTAGCTAAGCAGGCGCACACTCAGAATCTCAGCACTCGAACCACGGGTGCCTGCATTGTACTCCCAGCAAACCTCTCCCGTGAAGAACCCTCCAAGCCTGTTGAACATCAAAGGCCACATCAAAAGGCACCATTTGAAATTCCCCAGAGAATATTTAATGAGACACAGTATGAGAAACATGGACCTATTTTATTTTGGGGGACATTTAAATAATAATTTCACATATTAAAAAATTGTACTTCTCTTAGACGATATAGCAGGTTTGGCTGTAAGAAAAGTGTATAAGGTTATTATTTTGAGGAGGTGACCCTGGTTCACACCCTGTGTGTGTTTCACGTTCTCTTTGTATAAACTGATCCAAATAGAATGAACTGCTTCAGATTGTTAAATCAGTGTTCTGTGGGATTTTGCAGTTGTGTCTAGAAAGAGTTAAAATGTGCACATCATATGGAATTTTCAAGGCCAGAAGAAGCAATTAAGCCAAATTGTTGCCATAAAATTTATACTGAAGTGAGGTAGAACACCTGGTTAGTTATCAATTAATACCTTTTTCTGATGTTCTGCCTGGCTCGCTTCTCCTCTGTGTGATGATTCCTGGGCTGGGGTTGTTCAGGATTTACTACAGGGACGGCCGTTAAGATTCACGCCTGCAGGACATGCTCCGCGTCTCTGCTCTGTGAGGAATGACTCAAACTCCCACAGTGGGGAGCCAGGTCACCCAGAGCCGGAGGAGGGAGGCTGGTGGGGGACGGCATGCCTAGGGCCCCACTGGGGAAGGGGTGAAGATGACCTTGGGAAGCGCCCCCTAAGGAGGAAGGGAACTGAAGTGGAAACTGGGAGATAAAGGAAGCCAGCACTGGCTTTGGCCAAGAGCATGGCTGGCCAGCCTGAGACGCTGGTCCCAGCATGAGCAGAAGGTGGCAAGACCACCGAGGCTCTGGCTGGAATTCGTAGCACGCTGTGCTCTTAGGTCCAGAGGACCCTACTGCTCTCAGCCTGGTGATGAGGTCACAGTGCATGGGTGGTCCCTTCACAGAGGCAGGGACTCCGCCTGTGGGGAGGGGGACTTGCTCCCAGCCTGCCAGGCTGTGGATGCTTTTGATGAGGGTCAAGCCTCCGAAACAAAAATCCCAGGACATCAGGGCCACGTGAACATCCTGAGGAATCTGTGCCAAGAGCTGGCACATTTAAATCTCTTGTGCTTCCTGTCTGGGGTGAAATTCAAAATGCCCAGTGGGGACACACCCACAGCTTTTTTTCTTTTTTTCTTTTGCGGTGCTGGGGATTGAACTCAGGGCCTTGTGCTTGCAAGGCAGGCACTCTACCAACTGAGCTACATCCCCAGTCCCAGCTGATGGCAGCCATTCCCAGGTCACTGCAGACCACTGGGAGGTTCTGACCATCACAGAATCTACAATCCTTCCCTCTGGCCCACCTCTGCCAGCATCAGATGTGGGAAGCCTGGTGATAACCTAGGTTGCCTCTTCAGCAAACCAAACAACCAAGAGAAGTAAATTGAACCAAGAAAAGCCCAGGTCTCTATAAAGAGCCCCGTGTAGCCTGCCCATAACCTTGGGCTGGCGAGGCTCTGTCTGCCTCTGGGTGCTTGTGTCTTCCAGGTCACCACGGGAACATGAGGATTTGACGTGACTTCGTGTTTGGAGTTCTGCAATTCTGTTGAGAATAGTTGCATCGGGTGTTTCTCTCTGTCTCCTGGATTTCACCCCCACCCCCTGTAAGAATGCACTTCAAGAGGCCCTGCTGGAGCTCCAGTCCTGCTTGAACCACATCCACGGCTCCAGGGAGGGGCGTCACGGTGGCAGGTGCCCACCTTAGTCCCTTTCTGTTTCATAGGTGTTAGAAAGAGTGGATTCCACATCTGGTCGAATCAGCTTCAGAGCACCAGCGTCAAGTTAACAGCTATTTGATGCAGGAATTCTGAGGACCTTTGATATGTCCCTGGCAAACCTTTGAAGGAATGAGAGTGTTTAAAACGTTTCCATGTACATATTCTACCCTGGAACACCACTGTCCAATAGGAATATGATATGACCACAGATGAGGGCCACATATGCAATTTTAAATTTTCAAAAAGTCCCATTAGAAATGTAAATTAAAATTGATTTTAATATTATATGTCAAGTATCATTTCAACATGTAACCCATATAAAATGTGATGAGAATGTACACTCTGTGCCAAACCCTGTCTTTGAAATCAGCTGTGTATGTTGTACTTGTTGGATGCTCAGCTCAGATGGCCGTAGTTTGAGTGCTCTGCACTGCACCTGGCCAGTGGCAATCTCACCTGGCGGTGAGGCTCAAACACCTTCAAGTCTGCCCTTTCCCAGAACTGGTATCAGATAAACACTGCTTCCTGGGGTGGACTAAGGTGGTACTAACTCATTTACTACACTACCAACCGTGCACAAGACACTGTTTTAGATGCTATGTGAATGGCACTGAACCACCAAAATCCCCTCCCTTCTTGGCCAGCCATCCCCCCGGGCGTGCAAGCATCGAACCTCGTGACTGATTGTTTGGTAGTGCTGGATGCTAAGAAAGCATATGAGAAAGATCTGATGCACCACGGGCCAGCGAAGGCTGAACGCCTTGGAAGATGGCTGGGTGCAGCTGAACAATGCTCAGAGGAGAGCAGGGACTAGAGAGTGGCTGGGATCCGCGGTGCAGGGCAGAGCCCGAGTGCCCACGATGGGTGTTACGTGTGAAGCAACAAGCAGCCTTTGAAGATTTTGAGCTAGAGGACAAGACAACCCACCAACCCACTGTGGGTTTTTTAAAAAAATTCTAACTGCTAGGATGGGTGGCTGTGAGGGAATGGGCACAGTGTGAGAACTGGAACAAGTTGCTTGGTGGCCAATGACTGGCCATAAGGGTCAGTTGTCTGCAAAGTAAGCTCACCCTTTGGTTCGGAGAGTTTACTAAGAAGATATAATCTTGAGGGAAAATCGCAAGTGTACATAGATTTGATAAAAGATGATCATTGTAGTACTATGCAACTACGAAAATTGATAATAGCTATATGTCCAATAGCGGAAGTCCCCACGATGCAGAGCAAAGGATGGAGTACCCATAGTTTTTTGGGAAATTAAAGGTGACTGAAAATTCTTTGCTAGTCCCCTCATTGAGCAGTAAAATCCAATTTCTTCCTCTTGGAGTTTGAAAGGCTGTATGGTACAATGCAGAGGGAGACAGTAAGACACCATGTCCCCGAGTGCTCCCTTCCTGTTCCCCAAAATCTTGTCAAGCCAAGAGAACAATGAGAGCAAGCCAGTGATGGAAAGTCCAGGCACATGATCTTGAAGGACACTGGCTTTCTCATGCCCACTGGGATCTGGGACAAGGGAGTGGTAACTGAGAACGCGACCTCCTTGCATGTGCTCAGAGACACTTGCTCCTTCGGAGCTGGGCAGGCTATCGAGGTGCTGCCGCTGCCCTTGCAGCCTGAGATATGAAACCCCTCTCTGCATGGGGATGGGCATGAAACTGAGGGCACTGCAGAAAGGATACGTCATATTTGTTCAGCTAGCTACCACTGGACAAATCGTCACGAGGAAGAGGGGCACTGCCTGACCAAGCACCATGAGGCACGGAGGTGCTGCCTGTCAGCTGTTGCCACCACCTCTTCTCAGAGCAGTTGCTGATCTCTTGTAGCTTTCCCCAGAGGCCACATGCCTCCCTGGGCTCTCTCTGAGCACTTTCTTTGGCTTGTCTGCAACCTACCCCACTGCCCTGGCCCAACCAGGCTGTGTATAAGACAATGGTTTTGTATACTTGCTTAACCAAGAACTCTGTTGGAGGTGAGATTCTGAGCTAGAAAAGGACAGGTCATAAGGAGCTTAGAGTCCACCCTGGTCTTTGGGAACACTCTTCTTCTACATGGAGCCCTGAGCCCTGAGCCACCTGTGAGAAAGAGCACCATGCCAGAGACTCCATGGTCAGAGAATACATGGGGGGAGCTGGAGGGAGACAGAGGTCAGCCATGAATAAGAGCAACTCCCACAAATCCCTATGTCAGCTAGTCAGCTTGGGCCCCTGCAACAACAAAAGAGAGAGAGAGAGATGGCTGATTTCTATTCTCCTAGCACCCCAGAGCAGCAGTGAGTTGCTCCACTAAGTCCTGCTCCAGGCTCATGTTCGTGGACAAAGTAAGTGGCAGGTATTTTAAGGGGGTGATTGTTACACAACAGGCTCCTGCAACAGTCTGATGATCCCTTTGGCTGAACTGATGGACAGGAGTGAACGGAGACAGTGGGAAGAGCAGCTAAGCTACGGCATGGCCGAGAAGTGGCTGGAGTGCAGACGTGGGGCGGTGGCCTGAAGACCCTCTCTGCTTTGGAAGGAGGGTGAAGCTCAATGGCATGTGCTGCTGTCTTTAGTTTTCTCCACCACATTTTTACCATGTTACAGAATGGAGGCAGGGATCTGTGGTTCTCTTTCCCATGTTTCCAGGGATCTGAAGGGGGTCTGTGGCCACTTGGCATGGAAACAACGGACAGATGATGGTGCTTGAAGATGAAGATCCCGTCGATCCACCCAAATGGCGCATTGTAGCCAAGTGGCTTAAGAAACAACCAGAGTGTTTCAGAACAAAATTTAAGCATGGACTCCACCTTATGGTAGCAAATTAAAACCATTCAAGTGCTTTTGATTGGAAACACATATTATTAATAGCACCAAGATAAGAGAGAAAGGGCCCCAAACTAACAAAAACTTGGCAAATCTGTCCAGGGTTTGCCCACCGAGCCTAAGCCATTCCCTGGCGCCATTGTGGAAAAAGATGTAGTGGCTTTTTATTTAGTTGGATCTTATCATAGTGATGTCTTCATTAGTACCTATCTATGGTGGTCTTATGTTCCTAGTTCTTGAAGGTTTTTATAGTGAAATCTAAAGTCAATGTAAACAATAGATGTTTCAGACACTTCTAAGAATCCCCTATGTGCACCCATGAAGGCCACAGTTTTTAATTCATCCATGGGATGCAAATTAATTGCAATCACATTTTTATTTTTTAAGGAAAACCGTTGGAATAGTGATCCGGATGTTGACCTCACCCTGGCACGCAGCCCTGCTGGGAAGATGGATTGTGGCTCATGTTCCCACTTCATGTTTGGGGGTCTGCAGCTATTATTTCTTCTTTCGGAAGCAAAATTGGCTGCACCTGGGCATATTATTAGCTGCTCACCACAGGGAATCTCACACTGATGGGCTATAATTTTGCAGAGAAGGAAAAAACAGGCAAACCAATTAAAATGAAGCACATCACTAGGTGCCCATGCTCTGATTGTTTGTCAGGATTTATTATCTTGTATTGAACAAATATGGGATAATTAGAAAAGGAATAAGTATGAGATAATCAAAATCTGAAGACCAAATCATTTCCCCTGCACATGAAGAAAGATGTTCTCAGAATCAGCCCTGCCTAGAGGAACACATACACACACCCCCACACACACACACACCCCAACCTCCCAGAGAATCACAGACCCTGGAAGAGCCCTATCACCCAGACCCCACCTCAGCCCCAGCAGAGACCCAGTCCTGGTGAGGCCCTCAGGGCCCTGACCACAAGACGGCAGGGAATAATAAAACTCCACTCAGGAAGGTCTGGCATGCGACCCTGTTGAACAATGTGAGGGTTTATTCAGGGTCAAGAACAGTTTTATTAATTTAGGAATGGAACCACCATATGACCCAGCTATCCCACTCCTTGGTATTCATTCCAAAGTTCTAGAATCAGAATACTACAGCAATACAGCCACTTCAGTGTTTATAGCAGTGTAATTCACCATAGCCAAATCATGAAATCAACCCAGATTCCCATCAATAGATGACTGGATGAAGAAAATGTGGTATACACACAACGGAGTTTTACTCAACCAAGAAGAATGAACTTCTGGCATCTGCTGGTGACTGGATGGACATGGAGGAAATCGTGCTAAGTGGAATAAGGAGACTCAGAATGCCAAGGGTGGAACGTTTTCTCTCTTGTAGGAGCTAGAGCAACATGAGGGAAAGGCAGGGGGAAGGGGGTGGGATTTCATAAAGACACAGGGAGACCAGTGGAGTAGGAGAGGGAGGGGAGGGTGGGAAGGGGGGAAACAGGAACGAACCCAACAGAATCATGTCACATACACACACAAGTGCACCAAGGGAATTCCACCTGTACGTCCCGTAGGAAGTACCGATGAGTAGTACACAAATAAAGGAGCGGACGGGAGAGAGTGGAGCAGAGGAAAGGGGAGTGGGGACTGAAATTAAATTCCTTGAATGTATAGTTGTGACAAAAGGAACCCAAATACTACGTATAATTCTCTAATAAAAACCAACAGTTTCCTGCTGGGTGTGGTGGCGCACACCTGTAATCCAAGAGACTCGGGAGGCTGAGTCAGGAGAATCACAAGTTCAAAACCAGCCTCAGCAACTTAGCAAGGCCCTAAGCAACTCAGTGAAACCCTGTCTCTAAATATAATACAAAAAATATGGTTGGAGATGTGGTTCAGTGGCCGAGTGCCCCTGAGTTCAATCCCCAGTTTAAAAAAAAAAAAAAACCTAACAGTTTCCTTTTCTTTTCCTCTTCGTGTTACTTGAAGAGGTGGACATCTTGATTTAGGAAAAGAAAAACAAGCCAATGATGAGCATTTATTTAAAGATTTTCCTTACCGATCCATCATTTTAAGGACAATGAAAACCACACACACAAACACCGCACTGCTTTGCTTGCTGACCACCCTGCTTCTAAGGTGGGCTCGGAGGCAACCGGCCCACAAGGCACAGGGAGGACACCTGGCTGCGGTTTCCACCATCTGAAAAATGAGCTCACCCTGCCGTCCAGAAACCCTTCCCACGAGTTCGTCTTGAGGAAAACTACGTGTGAACGTGGATTTGCTGAAACGTGATCCCGGCAGCATCCTGCACCGGGAAGAATGGGAACAGCTGTGTGTCGCATGGCAGAGGTGATTGCATGAGCCTCCACCATGAACCAGAGCGCTTCCTGCTGGCCTGGAGTCCCCAGGGGAACGTCAGTGGGCACCCACGGCCTGACTCACATAAGTGCAGTGAGGGAGTCTAACTGTGTTCCCATGCGCACGCTCCCACATACACACACACGGTGCCACATGTCACTTCCCAGGGGTGCTTTCCAGGGAACGCAGGGCGAGGGGATTGTGTGGTTGTTCGAACATTATGAAGGGCCCTGGCAAACTAGGTCTGCTACGGCGCCACCGAGCAGCATCTTGTGAGCCGACCGCAGTTGTCGGCCACAATCCTGGTGTGTGGTGTGTGGGCAGACGCGTGCCTCAGACGTGCTCCTTCAAAGCCAGCGGGATGACACACCCCCAAGTGTGAACAGAACTTCTAAGTAATGGAATTACAGATGGTTTTAATTATAACCTTTATATTTTATTGTCTTGTTATATTTTCAATAAACCTGCATTACTTTTAAACTCAGAAAAGAAAAACAGAGTGCTTTCAGAGCAGGATCCTCACTATTGTTTTCAATCCCTTTCAAAGGGAGAACGTGGTGGGTGAGAGTCAGATCATGAGCCAAATGCACCCCAGCGCGCCTGCAGCGTGTCACGCCGTGCTCTGCATCGCTCCACGTGGTAAAGCTGCTTCCTGAGAGATCATGATGTCTTGGAAATGTGTGTGAGCTCTTGCTATTTCATACACAAGGAAAGAAGAATGCCTCAAACACAGCCCTGGACCCAAAAGGTGGCCCACCACGTGTGGTACCATGAGACAGGTGGAGCTGAGCTCACTCAGAGGCCGGAGCCGTTTACCAAAAAGGTCTAAACCATGGTGATGACAAACATTTGTGCATGTAACCTGGGTCTACAGATCTACTGAAAGGAGAAAGAAAAGATTTAGAACAATATTTTTTAAAGTCACGGGGAGGTAAATGTTGCTATCACTCCTCCCCATTGAGTCAGGGATGGTCTCCAAGGAGCCGTCAAAAGCCTGCTTTCTAATGGAAAGATGAAGATGATGTCTTCAACCCCCCCCACACACACACACAGAAAAATCAATGCAGAGAAGAAAAGTGGCCTTGTTTGTTAGTTTTGAATTACATTGTGAGCCAGTCCCTGGCTCTTGGTGATATGCAGCAATAACAAACTTTGTCTGACTTAAGCAAAAAAAAAAAAAAAAAACAGACTTCCCTGAGAAGTTACTGGGGAACGCACAGAGGGAGTGGATGGACTTGAACCTGCAGTGCACGGAGGTCTCACGTCTCTGCAGAGGGTCCACTGCATAGCTGACCCTGGCGGCCCTGGGAACTGAGTTCCTCTGCTAGTTGATAAGGTAATTTTGCACACGGGGGCCCCGGAACAGGTGGACAACCACATCGTGTTGTCTGTACCAACAAGACGACTTACGGTGTCACCAACTTTCCTTCTGGCAGTCGGGGCCGATGTGACCAGCCCTCACAAAAGCTCCGGCCTCCCCCACTCAGGCTGCCTTCCCTGGTCTGAGGCTCATGACTGACACCCCTGCAGCTCCTCCTGTGCCACAGGAGACCCGGGAAGCTCTGCTGGGTCCCCTGTGGCCTTCACCCAGTGCCTTTCCTGCCACAGCACCCCTTTCACTGTCATGAACTGTGGCTGCCTATGCGTCCTGTGAGTCACTCCAGGGAATCAGGGAACTTGAAGGTGGCCACGGAACACCAGGAATGGATTCAAAGGAGGCCAAAGGGAAGTCAGACCACAGGCCACAGAGGGTGCCGAGCAGTGGAGAGCGACTGCAGCACGGCTGCGGAGCATGAGGCCACGGCCCACCCATCCCTCCCACCAGCACCCACCCACCCGCTGTTGGTGGCCTGCATGGCCTGCTGCGGTCTCTCTCTGATACCGTGTACCTGCAGTCACAGCAGACCTCAGTCACAGCAGACCTCAGGTCCTGTGCTGGACCCCACGGGCTCCCGCCAGTACCTGAGAGCAGGGTTCTCAGCCTTGGCACTGTAGACCTCGGAGCTGGAGAACTCTATTGTGGGACATCTCATGCATGGTGGGATGCTCAGCAGCGCCCGCATCTGTCTGTACACACTAGGAGTCAGTAGCTCCCACCGAATCATGACAATTTAAAGTATTTGTCACATTACCATGTGACTCCGGGGGCAAAGCCACCCTGACTCGGGACCACTGACTTGGGAGAATCCAGGTTAGGTGTCCACACAGGAGCTGCATGAAGCCCCTTGGGAGGAGAGACTCTGCTTCTACATCTTTCCTTCCCCCAGAACTACCAAGAGAGCACCGTGCAGGCAGAGGAAGTGCTCGGGGGCCACCCAGGCAAAAGTGGCACTGCTCCTGTCACCAAGGTCAGGCTTCAGTCAGTGTGGTTGCTCTTCTAACCAAAGAGTCAGGAACAATAGGAATTTAGGTCACCTGCCAAAGAACAGTTTATTTTCTCACATTTTATTCCTGAATTAAGACCTGGGTGGTTCTGATAATTGCAAAATAAGGCATTGCATTAAGAAATTAGAGCTCGTGTTTCAATAAACATCTCAGATAAGCAGAAAATTTCCTGTTACTGAATGTGAAATCAATAGGCACCTCGATGCCTGTCAAAATGTATGTTCTATGCTTATAGAATCCAAACTAGGCGAGAATAAGTATATTTGATAGTTACCCAGGGAAATTCATGGATGCACTTTCTGTGGTCTTTGCCCTTATGGAATTTCCACTGGACACATGGAGGACGGAGGAGACAAGAAGAATGTGTATAACAGTGGAAGACGCCCTGGGAAGACCCATGTGGGTCAGTCACTGCTGGGCACCCCCACAGTCCTTCTATGGCCTTCGAAGGCGAAGAGGCAAACCTTATCCTAAACATCTAGGTTCATACTGCCGAGGACCTCCCTGCATTATCATGCTTTGTCTGATCTGAAATTCTACTTGACTTAATAAATTCTTGGTGATTTAATTTGAATGTTATCAGTGATTAAATTATACCCAACTAAGAATGTACCTCCAAGGTGACAGACTAAAAAGCCAATATTAGAGGGTAATAATATTTAAACAAAATTAAATTCAGTGTGATAACTCACATAATCCATATTTCTCCATTTCTCATAAATATGAAAAAATATACCCAGCAAATTATTTAAAGCACAATTAAATCAATTTTTAGAAAGAAAGAAAATTAGATCCCTTTGAGATAAATTACTTTTAGTGAAACCACTGTGTTGTGTTGGTCACTACTTCATTTAAGTGAAGTTCTACTCATCACAAATGTACAAAACAGTCTATTCTAGAAGCTTATTTCCCTCTTATTTTCACAGGCATTTAAAATGCACCAATGTATACTTTGTAGGCTTAGTAGAGTATTTTTTGCTGAAAGACAAAATTTGAATTGGAAACCATTTAAAAAGAACCCATATGAAAAACCAGATGGAAAAAAAATTGATAATCTGGATAAAAGGGACAAATTCATGGACACATATGCCTTACCAAGATTGAACTATGAAGTTCCTAAAAGGACCATCCACAATAATGGCATTGAATAAGTAATAAAATATCTTCATTCAAGGAAGAGCCCAGGACCAGATGGCTTCATTGCTGAATTCTACCAAACATTTATAGGATACCAATTCTTTTTAAATTATTCCAGAAAATTGAAAATTGGGAAACTCTCTACCACATACTCTATAAGAATAGCGTGGTCCTGATACCAGAACCAGACAAGGACGCAACACAAAAAGGAAGGTACAGGCCAATGTCTTTGATGAGCAGAAATGCAAAACTGTCAATTGAATAGTAGCAAACTGAATCCACAGAACATTTAAAACATTATTTTCCATGATCAGGTGCGACTTACCCCAGGGATGCAAAGCTGGTTCCACTATGTAAGTCAATAAGTGTTATATAACACATCATCAGAATGAAGGGAAAACACACATGATCATCTTAATAGATGCAGAAAAGGTATTTGATAAAATTCAGCATCCCCACGATAAAAACTGAGCAAATTAGATATAATAGTAGAAGATAAAATCAACACACAAAAATCGGTAGTGTTGCTGTATGCCAACATATCTAAATTGGTTATTATCTGAAATAGAAATCAAGAAGCAATCTCATTTACACTAATTACAAAAATAAAATACCTTGAAAAAAAATTTAGCCGAAAGGTGAAAGAGCTCTCTATGATGAAAACTGTAAAACACTGATTAAAGAAATCAAAGAGAAGACAAAAAATGGAAAGGCATCCCACATTCATGGATGGGAAGAATCAATGTTGTTAAAATGCCTACACCACCCAGAGTGATCTACAGATTCAATGCAATTCCCATCAAAATACTAATAATATTTTTCATATAGCTAGAAAAAAGTTCTAAGATTTGTACAGAACCACAAAAAGCCCAAATAACTAAAGCAATCTCAAGTCAAGAAGCTATCTTCAAAATAAATCACAAAGCCATGAAAACTGAAACTCAGCCCACTGGGTCTACACAGACACGCAGACCAATGGAAAGGGACGAAGACCACACATCCCAGCCAACTGTTCAGCTAAGGACTAGGAACCTGCACTGGAGACAGGACTGGCTTCTGAATCAACGATGCTGGGAAAACTGAGTATCTATGTGCAAAAGAATGAAACCAGACCCTATCTCTCATCAGTTATAAACATTAACTCAGAATGGATGAAAGGCTTAAATGTGAGAGCTGTGACTACTGGAAGCTATGTGCATGCTAGAAAAAAACACAGGAGAAGCGCTTCAGGACATTGGAACAGGCTGTACACTAACATCAAAGGTACAGGAAGCACAGCTGAAGTAGACAAATGCCATTCCATTGAGTTGAAGCACTCTTGCACAGAAAAGGAAGCAGTCACCAGGGTGAACAGACTACCTGCAGAATGGTGGGGGCTTGCGAACTGAGCATCAGATAAGGGGTGGTACCCAGAGCATACAAAGGAATTCAAAAATATCAACAAGCAAAAAATGGCTAGATCTTAAAAACAGGCAATAGTCCTAAATGAACATTGCTCAAAGAAAGGTACGCAAATGGCGGCCAGTATAGGATAAACACTCCACAGCACACAAAGGATCAGGGAAATGCAAATCGAAACCACAGGAGATGTCCCTGCACTCTAGTGAGAATGGCTGTTACCAAAGGCAACAAGTGCTGGTCAGCAGTGGGGAGAAGAGCACCTTGCAGGTTGGTGATAAGAATGTGAGTCACTTCAGCCTTTGAGGAAAAGAGGAGAGAGGCTTCTCCAAACCCAAAAACAGAAGGACCACATAGCCCAGCAATCCACCTGGGAAGATATCTAGAGGACGTGGGATCAGTATGTGCAGGATGCTTTACACTCCCATGTGTGCTTCAGCACTCGTCCCCTCACCGAGAAATGGAAACCACCCACGTACCCCCAGCTGATGAGCTGACAGAGTGTGGCGCAGGTATCCAGCAAAATAACATCCAGCCATACAAAAGTAATGAAATCCTGTCATTTGTGAAAACAAAGGGGAAACTGGAGACAATTACATTCAGTGAACTGGCCAGACAGAACCTAGGGTACTATGTGACCTCACTGGTATGTGGAACATAACAAAGCCGGGCCTTGAGAAGCTGCAAACAGAAGGTGGTGACCAGAGACCATGGTGTGGCAGGAGGGAAGGACAGGAAAGGGCGATCAACAGGAGCTTGGTACCATTGGACAGGACAAAGCCTATCACTGAATGTTCGTTATGGCTGGATTAACAATCTTCCAGAACTAACATCAGCCCAAGTGCTGTGCCTTCCAGCGAACCCCGTACATCTACACAGAGCACCACTCGGGAGCACTGAGACACACAGCAATGCGCATCTGCCTCAGGTGGGGCAGGCAGCTGGAGGAAGAGGCTGGTCACTGGGCTGCATGGCCATGACTCACTGATGTGGCTTTTGGAAAAGGCAGAGCCAAGGAATGACAGTGGCCACACAGCTGCAGGGAGTGACCACAGTGGGGTGCCAGGGACACTGGGGGTCTGATGGGAGTGTTCTACCTCTGACTGTGGTGGAGTTTACACAACTCCATTTGTCAAAACTTAAGGAAATATAGATTTTAAAAAGTAAATTTTACTAAAAGTAAACCATATCTTCTTTAGAAGCAAAAGAAAAAATGACCCTGGAATGAAATGAAAACAGGAATCTCAAGGTGAGCTCACAGGTGGGATGTGGGGCACCTTCTTCCTACCAGGTGTTCTTTGGATGGCCCCCTCAACATCGCCACATTTGGGGGTCTTGACTCTTACCCCCTGGAGTGGGATCTCATTCTGCTGACTAGGGAAGGAAATGCACATTTTAGGATGGTGTCACGATCCCAGTGATGGAGCCAGAAGACGCACGAGGTTCAAAGCTCCAGTGTAGGAAACCTGCTGGCCAGATGACCCATCTAGCAGGTGTCAGGTCAGGCCAGGGCTGCTGGGCACACTATGCCTCTGACTGTGACCAGTACATGTGGCACCGGAGAGGGAAGGTCCATGCCTGAGGTCACGCAGGGCCTTCAGGTCACTGATCTAACAGGGCCCAGGGGTCCCACTTCCTTTTCGGTGTCTATCCACCAGTCTCCAACTCAGCTTTACATCAAGAGTACGTGTTTGAAGGCCATGCACTGAGATAGCCCCAAATTTCAAATTCAACTGATTGATCAGGAATTGCTTTTACAAGAAATCTGATGTACAAGAGGGTGGATTTGGAGGGAAACAGGATGGGCACAGCTCGAAGTACAGAGCAGCCAGAGAAATAGAGAATGTCAGAGATAATAGGAAGGAATATAGTAAAATCGCTCTGTCAGTTACCACCAGAGCAAAAAGATCCCTGAAACAGGAAGAGGCTCGGAGGTACTCAGCTGACGGAGGTACTCAGCTGATGGAGGTACTCAGCTGACAGTCCTCCTTTTAGGCTGTATTTCCTTTATGCAGAACCAAAAATCCTCAGGGGAGCCCACAGTTGCTACCCTCCTCTTCTTGCTCCTTGGCCTTCACCTGGCCCTAAAGACCAAGTACTTTCCTAACTTTAAAGACAAAAGGAAAAGGATCTGAGGATCGTCCCCTCTGTTGGCGTGTACAGAAAATGTGTGTCTCAGTAAAAACCAGGCAATGCCCAGAGGTAGTCAGATTCTGGGCATTTGTCAGCTTTGGTGTGTTTTTAATTCTGCGAGTTGTGAGGTAACAGACAGTGATTCTGCCCATCTGGAAAGGGCTCAGTTCCCGTCCCACCTCAGCATGTCCCCATGGAAAACCCAGTTTTGCCTCCATTTGCATATTCATATCAATATTGCTGATGAATAAACGTATCTGTCCTGATCCTCTGTTGAACTGTACCATCTCCCTAGCTCCTCGCTGAATAAATTAAAGGAGATCTTCAACTTGTGTCCCCTTTTATATCTGCATGAGCTGTGAGAGGGGTCCCACCCCAACACCTACCCTAGGGGGCCAGTTTGGAGATTGGCTTTGACCTTTGCCCTGTGCAACCCACACCGAGCCACACCAAGCCACACCAAAGCCACAGTGAGGCCCCTTTTGTCTTTAGAACTGGACTGGACTAAGCCCAGTTCTGTCTCTGGTGTTGCTCTGTACTTCCCTGGCTCTGAGCCACCTTCAGGAAATGCTTATTTATAATAAAAGCACTTAACATTCATTTGTGTGTATCCAATACCAAAAAAAAAAAAATCAACATTAAAGGTCATTATGTGCTCACTCTTTGGCATTGAATTGAAGTTAATAAAGAAACACCACATTAGTTTCCTAAGTAAATCCCATCTTATTTCTAAATTAAGAGCTATCCTCACATATATCACAGAGTATCCACACTTTCTTTGAAAGCAAGTGCAACCCGCAAATTTAACCAATTAGGTACCCACTTGAAGAAAGCGACTGCTGCCTGCAGGTGTGCTCCCTGGCTTCTCCAATGGCCCCTTCCCAGGATGCGCTGTTTTCCAAGAGGGGGAGCTGAAGGTGGGCCCTGGCTGACTTTTCCATTGAAGACAGCAGAAAATATTTTGAAGCTATTCAGAGGGAACACATTAAAAACAACTTTCCTAGTCGAGGTTAAGTGGCAGAAATCTTTACAGAGCAGAGTCCCTTTGTTTTGTATGCTGTTTCCGGAGTGCAGCGAACTTATTAAGCACTTTGATGTAGCGAAAATTGTGATGTGCATATGTACAAATGATCCAAACACAGCAAAAAGCAGCTAAAAAAATCAATAAAGCGACTTTATAACAAATGCATTCGGTACTGGATCAAAGAGATAGCCTGGCAGCTACATGCTGCTGATCTAACACTCATTACATGTTCATTTCAAGGAGACAGCCTTTGCGACAGGAAGGTGAAGCCTGTCTGTAATGAGCTTCTTCCAAGGCAGGAGCAAAGCTTCTTTTCAATAGAGCCTAAATCAACACAGGCCCTGGGCAAAAGGGCGAGGAAGGCTCACCTTCCACAGACTGGCCCTGAGCGAGCCTGCACACTCAAATGGGGGGTTCTCACGGTTTCTCCCTCCTCCTTCCCTTCCCGGGAATAGACTTTAATATGTAAATATGTGGTCAAGAGCAAACACTTGCCTGGGGATAGTGGGTATTTTTGTTTTCCTTTGGTTTTGTTTTTTAAAGTATAGTCCCACGCCAGACTGGCTGCTAATAACAGCTCGCCCACTCAGGTGGATGCGCTGCTCTCGCCTGATCTGCAGCCCATGCACAGTCTTCCAAAGCTTTCTCAGGCAAGGATTTTCCAAATGAGTTCACTCATGGGTTGGTTTGTCTTGCAGCACGGACGCAGAGACAGCCCCGAGGGTGAGCACTGGGGTCCCCTATTCTGAGCATTTACACCCATCCCAAGTCCTCTCATCCGGAGTTGCCTGCCTAGTTGGGCAACTCTCTGTCCTGATCAAGCACTGCCCTAATCAGCCCTCTGCACACATCCCACTTGCCTCCTTTCCGTTTCACGATGTGCAACCCGTCCTTGCCTGCATCATCGGGTGACAATGAAAGGAAACACAGCTCACTCTGCATTTGCTGCCGGCTTCGCAGAACTGCTAGGAGGTACGTGCAGCATGCTCAGCGATGGCAACTGTGTTCAGACCCATCCCACCCAGATGCCCACCCAGAGCGCCATGCTGCAGGACACCAGACTGAAAAGAAGCAGACTTCCCGTTGCTTTTCCAGGCCCTAAGAATGGAGGATGGGTGCCTGGGCGGCATGACCCACACTGAAGCGCAGAACACCCCTCCGAGGTAGAGGAGGCCCAGCAGAGGGGAGTGGGCCCCAGGAGTCGTGTGTGTAGCTGTTGGCGTGGAATTTGAAGAGACTTCTATTGTGCTTTCTTTTTGCCTAAAAGCCCCTCTGCTCCATTTTTAAAAATAAATTCTGTTGTGTGTATTTAAGGTTGACAACGGGATTTTGCAGGCTACACAAAGATTGTAAAGTGGCTACTAGAGCAGGAAGCGAGCATTTCCATCACCTTACACGGCTTATTTATGTATTTTTTTGGTAAATAAATAAATAAACAAGCCTACTGATTTAACAAAACTCCCTAATGCAATACGATTCTATTGACGGCAGTCCTCACGCTGTACTTGAGGCCTCTGAACTCGCTCACCCACAGCCTGGTCCTCTGCACCCTCCATGCTCCAGCTCCCCACCTCCTGCTCCCCCAACCACTGCTAGTCACCTTATTCTCCAGCTTTGTATATTTGAAGAGCCTTTTTTTTTTTTTTCCTCCCAGATTCCATCTTTTCCTTCCAGATTCCAGGTTTTCCTTCTGTGCCCGGCTTCCTTCATTTAGGAGGTCCTCCAGGTGGGCTCACTCACATTGTCCCAAACCCAGGACTTCCTCCTAATCAAATGCCAATGAGAATTCCATTAGGCACGTCCGCTGGGTTTCCTTCACCCATTCATCCCCGCAGATGCTCAGGCTGTTTGGGATCTTGGCTGCTGTGAACAGTGAGCGGTAAGCTGGGTTTGCAGATGGCTTAGCAGGGGTGACTGGGTCTCCCTGGACACTGCATGTGTGTCTTGTGTACATTGTTACATTCCTAAGAAGAGTTAAAAGACAGGGAGAAGAAACCTCTGTGCACCCAGGCACCTGCTCACTTATGCAGACCTTGCAGGCAGTTGCAAATTGGGAAATATTTTAAATATATTTTAAAAGAGATGAGAAGGCACAAGTGAGGAATGGAACGATATTTCAAACAGCCTCTTATACCAGCTATTTAATAAGCAACACAGAAAAATAACTGGGTTATATAAACTAAAATGAGCAACGTAAACTCCTTTTACTTAGAAAGTTCCACTTTTACTGTCTCACATACAGGCTCTGTCAAATCTTCTTCATCTCAAAAAAAGTGGGGTCACTATTCCTCCATTGGTCCCTACCTCTGCGCTGGTCCCTCCCACCCACCCCAGCACATTCTCCCCAGGCCCTAATCCTGCTAGCTCGAAACCTATCTCAGATCTTTCCACTTACTCTGCTGCCAGGTGACGCCACTGCTGTCTCTCAGGTAAACAGCTGAAAAAACCCTAGGTGGTCCCTCTGCCCCACTCCTTCTCCTCCACAGCTGACCTCTCAGCATCCTTAGCAAGAGTGACCTTGTTCACTCTGTCATATTCCTTTCCATAATCCTTCAGCAAATTTCCCGTTGAACTTAGAGTAAGACCCAGATGCCCTCCAAGGTCTCCCAGTCTCTGGGTGACCTGGACCAGGTCTTGGCAACCTTCTTCCTTTTTATCTTGCTCAGCTCCAGCCCCCAGTCTTCTTCCATCCCTCACTGAAGCCACCCCATGCTCCTCTTCTCATTCCTTAGGACACAGAGGGACATTCCTGCTTCTCCATTCTAATGCAGAACAATGCTCTGATCGAAGACAGGGATTCATGGATGCAAAATTTGCTAGAGTATCTGCAGAGTACCCGTACATCCAAGGTGGATGTTTTTACTTTCTTTTCCTTTTATGTTTGTCTCATTCCACCATCTTTCCTTCACCCGCTACCGCCTCCCCTCATTTCCCTCTACACAATCCAATGTTCCTCCATTCTTCCCTTACCCCCCACCCCGGCACTCCACCATCCACTTATCAGAGAAAATATTTGGCCTTTGGTAGATGTTTTTAAATTAAGTATTTGTTACTAGATGAGAAAGAATTAGGAGGCTGAGCAAATAAAACCTGCCAATGAGGTCAAAGCAGGTTGTCCAAAGCCCCTGCTACGAATCTTGCAAACTTTACTCTTTAGAAAAACCACCTAGACTTCCTCGATTCTTTGTTTACACACCAAGAAAACAACTAAAATTAATTGGACCTCTGTCTCCAAGATTCTTAGAAGAGTCAGAAAGGAGGAAGAGCCTCAGTTGCCCCAAGGAACTCTCACCCTACGGTACAGAAATGTCCTAAGAATCAAGAGCTATTTGGCCATTCATCCCTTGGTCTCCTACCATCCAGTGTGATGCCTGGCCATGGTGAATGGTGCCATATTGGTTAAATGGCTGGGCAAGCAGATGAACGCCAACAACCTCTAGTAAACAGAAGTAACCCCAAGGATGGGAGAATCAATGACAAATGCAGCCTGGGGGACCTTAATGGTAGCTGAGTGAGACGAACTTGAAAAGTCTGCAGCTCCTGAGCAAGCAGAGCAGATCAGGAAGGCTCTGCCCCAGGGATCACAGAGGCAAAGCCATTCTTCCAACACTGCCCTGCAAGAATGTCATGGTGACACTGAGCAACTGTCTTCTCTAAAATCGGTTGGGATTTAAAGAGTCAGTCATTTTCCTTAGAAAAGGTGTGCAACTTGCAACTAACGACTCAGTTACAGTTAACATGTTTGAATTCTTCCTTTTTTGTGTCACTTAAAAATGCAACAGAAGCAAAACCCTCACTCTGACAAGGACAGGGATAACTCTTCCCGTGTCTAAAGGTCTGTTGAGCCACCCAGCATTTGCATTATCTCCAACCCCCCACCACACACACATTATAAAGAAAAAGAACTCAGATTTGGAGAAGCGCAGTGACTTCCACATGCCCTATGGGGGAAGTGACTGGTCACTTTTGGAGTGAAGACCTCATAACTTTAAGTCACCTCTCTTCCACCGTCACCAGACCACAGCTGCCCTTCTCATTCACAGTTTCTCTGCTGCATGTTTGTCTCCGAGTCTCCCCTGGTGGGGAGGCACCAGGGCATGGGTGGGCAACCGGATTCTCTTTAAGTGGCGAGTCAGTGAATGGGAGAATTCAGCCAGATGGTCAGTTTTTGCCACTTCACGCATCACCCTGTTGTATAGATGGCGTGGTTAGCAGGGCATACAACCCCAGCACCCGGAAAGCCTGAATGATTTGCATCTTTGTTTAGATGGCAAAAAGGAGCATCCATAGAATGACCACAGTATTAAACATCTTGGAAGTCGATTCTTTTTTTTCTGATCTACACTTTAATAGTGTTGACAGAAAAGCACAGAATCCTAATAATTAGGGATATGATCTGTTCAAAGTGTGGCTCCCCACTTACCAGAGGATGACCTCTGACTCATAACTGTGCTCAATGAACTTCTTTATAAAATGGGAATAACAGCAGGGTCATCATAGGGAAAAATAAAGGTTAATGCAGAATTTAACGAACTGCATCCCATCGATCAAACTGCTCCCTGCAAGTTCTTGCAAGCACACCTGTACTGCACACAGCCGTGGTCACCTGTCCACGGGGGTCTGTGGCAGCTTTCCCCATACAGGGGCAGAGTTACAGTTACGACAAGATCTCAGCGTCCACAGTCTTGGACATTTAGTGTCTGTCCTTTCATAGAAAAAAAATTTGCTGCCTCTTCACACAGGAAGCATTCAGAATAGTCTCCAGCATATAACAAACACAGTGCGTCTATGCGTCCCCTCAGTCATCCACCCCTCCCTCCATCAGTCCATCCACCCATCCATCTGTACATCTATCTATGTGTCTTTCCTGTATGTATATAGACATCCGTGGATGGGTCATTCTAGCTTTGTGTGTGTGTGTCCTATTATGTGGTCTGTGGGAAGGACTTAGGGTGCACATGGGCTACCTCTCCTTCCATCTACACCCAGGCACAGATTGGGTGTCACTGGTCAAACACTGCTAAGATTGGACAGGAGGTTCCTCACAAATTCTTTTAAGACTTTTGACTCTGGGACAGTCAAAAACAAATTGAAATAGAGTTAACAGGATTCATGCATTTGGAAGGATTTATTTTTTATAAAAATATGTGTTTCTGTGTTTTTGGAGTAGCCTGTCTGTCCAGTTAAGTGATGCCCAAACTCCCAAGGGAAAGATTACACACTCACCATCTATGGGGTTAGACTCCAGGTGCCGTTTTGGCCAAGGGGATGGGAGGGAGAGGGAGGCAGACCTTGGAAGAGCTGGTTTGGGACTTGGCTGTGTGTTCCTGAGATCTGAAGTGCCCACGAGCAGGCTTCCTATGGATCCAGGAGCAAGGACCACCACGTGGAGGAGGCCGAGCTGAGCCAGCACAGGCATGTAGAGTGCATTTGAAATCTGCCTTTGCTGTTCTAGGCACGGAGCGATTGCCATCCAGCATAAGCACCCTGTTCTGACTGATAGGAAATCTGTGTAATACCTGCCCTTTGGTCAGAGGACTTGGACTGCAGGGGAAGGAGCCAAGTCTTTCCTCTGCCCTGGGAGGACCTACCATAGAAGCAGAGCCAAGGGCCCAACATGCACAGTGAGCCAATGACGGCAAAGGCAAGTCACCAGCCTGAGTGGGGCATCTGTGGTGGATTCCCCAGCAGGCAGGGGGCCATCTGAGGGGAGACTGCCTTCAACTCCTCAGAGGGGAGAGCAGGGGCAAGGGAAGAAGTGAGAAGAACAGACAGGGCCACGGGGGCCACTGAGGGATGCAGGATGCACAGACCAGGATGTGTGAGGGCTGCAGAGGTGAGGGGCCTGCATAGGAAGGATGGGAATGACAAGGGACCCCCAGGTCTTCAAGTCAAACCCCAGCATGCAGGCACTTTTGTTGGTTTAAATCTTGTATCCTCAACACTTAAAATAGTGAAAATCATGAGTTTCATGTTATGTGTATTTTACTACAATTAAATCGGATATTCTAAAAACGTTCTTTTGTAAGTTGGTCAACCAGGCACCTGGATGGGGGCAGACAAGTGCCTGCCCTCCACCCAGCTTGTCAGGTGGTGGAAAGACACAGCTAGAGGAGTCTTGTCTCCCGGAAGCCAGAGCACAGATGGGAATACCAGGGAGGGCTTACGGTGGGTCGAGCATTGTTCCAGAGAGGCCGGGCCATTACTGACGGGCACGCTGCAGCATGCACACGCCACTGCCCCCATGACCCCGCAGATGCCAAGACCCTGGTGCTCAAGCCCCTCATAGGAGATGCTTCCACGTCACCTGTGCACATTTTCTCACATACTCCTAATTATCTCTAGATCACTTCTAATCCCTGACACACTGTAAATGCCATGTGAGGGATCGCTACACTATTTGTCCGAGGAATAATGACGAAAAAAGTTAGTGCCTGTGCAGCAAAAGTGAGATTTTTTCCCCAAAATATTCTCAACCTGCTGAATCGCAGGTGCACAGCCTGCAGCTACAAAGGGCAGCTGTAATTTGGTTTTTTAACCAGGCCATTTAGAAATTGAGGAACATGGAGGCCTCAGTCCTCAGTTGGGCTCTCTGAGGGGGAAGGAGAGCAATCAGAGCTAATGAGCCCTGGGGAGGCAGAGCCCATGTCCAAACCCCAGGAAGTCGGGACAGAAGAACGGACTTAGAGGCTAGCGGGAAGAGAAGGCCGGAGTCCCACAAACAGAACCTAGGTCAAGGGGCCAAAAGAGAAAGAGCCTGGGAGCTGGAGCATTTTTTGTAGTAAAGCCAGAGAGTAAAAGTAGTATCAGTGCCAAAATTAGGTACCATTAACTCTGCCTGGACTCTTCAGCAGTCACAGCCATTAGTAACGTCACGTTATCTAACGGAAATGCTGGAGGCCAGTGTGGAACCTTCCGCATTTACACAGTTCTCTGGGGGGCACCCCTCACCCACCCAGTGCCCTGAAGCCCTCCTGCCCCTGCGCCTGAGGTCAACACCACTGGGATGGAGCTTCTCCGGGCACCATCTGTCTGCATGGGCTCACACTGGCAATGGCTCCCTTGATATTTAAGCAGTCACTCTGCTCCTCCAGCTCCTGGGCCCTTTCTAACTTTCACACCAGTTTTACTGAACGGCTCCCACACTGTGTCTCATCAAAACTGATTTTGTTATTTTTTCAAAATAAAATGTCTCTTTGTCCTGGGCCTGGGTTTCATGGAGGTCAGGACTTTCTGAGGTTCCCGTTTGTTGCCCAGGTGGGCAGTTCAGCTTCCTGCCAACTAGCTCAGAGCACCTCAGCAGCCCCCTGGGTACGCGCCAGTATCTTTTCTATCCTTCTGTCCTGTGTCTTGTGCCACATGGTCCCGGGACTGGCAGGAAGGAGATAAGACATTGGAATCTGTCATCAAACCAGATCACCACCCTGTTTGCTTGGGCACCTTTAGGTGACAGTCCCTTTTATGCAGATGGGCCAGGATGACAGTCTCAGGACTGGAGAGCCCAAAGCCTCATCAGCTTTATCTCTGTCCCGAGCTAGGAGTTTATCCAGTGACAAAATGTGATCTGGTACCTCCCTGTCTGCGAGGCTTCCCAGCCTGATGCCAGATGAGGCTTGCGCTGCAGAAGGAGAATAAGGGCTGATGACAGCAGAGCCCCGACTCTGCCAGGGGTCCAGCAACCACGGTCGCTCTTGGGTCTCTGACCTCAGTGCCTTCCTCGGAGAACGGAGACACTCTGACTGCGCCTGCCTCCCCGCAGCACTCTGCAGGCCACAGGGGGACTGAGTGGGAAGACACGTGGCACCTGAGCTGGTGTTCCCCTGCAGGGCTGCGTGTCCCGGGGTAGCACCCAGGCACAGGTCCTCACAGGGGCTGGGTGGGCTGCCCAGCTGCTGCTGCTCTGCTGACCAGCTATTCCTCACAGCTGCAATCACTGGGCTTCACAGGCCTTTCAGAGCAGAAGGGAAGCCCACGCTCAAGGTGGGTCCTGCCCACATAGCCCACGGATGGACTTGGCCTCTGCCCAGCTGTGTGGACACATGTCACTCTGTAAACACACGGAGGTGAGGAAAAGCCATTCACGAGACTAACGAAGTCACAGTGAGGAAAGTGAGAGAGAGGGAGGTTATTTCATGTACACACACAAGACACGCTTAAATTAAAAGGCTGTTATGCACGCCCACAGCAGATCCGCGCTTCACACGTGATGGTGCACGTGGGCACAGAGATGAAACATGCAGGGCACTAAGGGCTCCAGGGGCACAGTTTGCACTCCATAAAGGCTGGGCCTTATAACTGTCCTCAGTGTGTCATATCCTGAGTCCAAAACGAAAGGCACATTGTGTCTGTTGGGAAGACGAGGCCAGACGCTGGCACGGGCGTCACTGAGTTACACCGTGAACAGGCTCATTCGCCCTTCGATGATCTACGCATGGTTCTGCTTCTGTCTGGATTTTGTGCAGTGTTTTTGGAAAGAAGGAGCCGCAGAGCTGTGCTGGAGGGATGTGAAATGCAGCCCTCTGGAATGCAGAAAAGATGGCCCTGGGGTTGGTCCCCTCGGGGAGGGTGTGAGTCCCACCCCACCCGCATGCTCAGAGACCCCAAGCACTGCATGCCGTTGGGGCAGACTCTGAGCATTTGCTGAGGGTTTTCATCTGCATCACATCTTCCTTTTATTTGTCCTAAGGGAATTTATTCTCACAGGTTTATAAAATAGCGTCGAGGGGCGTTAATTACCCATTTCGTAGTCCTTGCCTCCATTAGTAGGTCCATATTGATCTGTGATCTGAAACCCCCGTGAGGTTATTTATTGATATCTTCCCACACTGTGGTTCTCCCCTATTTAATACGTCATCACCAGAGAATAAAACCATCTTCGATGGCAGTTAATTTAGTAGATTCCAACACCGAATGTGATGCTCGGGCTCTGGCAGCAGAGAGTGGCGGTGTGGAATGGCAGTCTGTAGAATCTGTCATGGGGTCACGAGGGAATGCAAACTCGGCATCCTCAGACGGCAGGGGTCCTGGGAGGCAGAAGAGGCCCCACAAGACCGAAGACCAGGGCTGCTCTCTCAGTTCTCCTGTGAGCGAGGGACCTACCACTCAGGTACCATAGCAGAGTCTCCGCTCTGAGCATGCCACCCCACTGCTCACACCTCGAATGTCCCTGGAGTTCCTGCTCTTGGCAAATAGCATTTGAATCTATCAAAACAGCAGTCGGCAGGTAAAACATGCCAAATCTAAGACAAATGAATAGATACCAAACCCAGGTTAGGGAAGGTGCCTATGCACCCACAGGCGAAACCTCAGCCTGTCCCTGACAGCTTTCTTTCTGGGTATTAATCAAAAGCGAAGGAAAGAAGAGGCTAGCTAGAAACCGAGGGTAAGCTGTTGCCCATGGGGCATCAGTTGGGACTGCTGGCCAAGACCACGGGGAGGGGAAAGCAGTGACCGTGCGAGTGGGTTCCATGTACAAGGTGCCTGGGTGGGTGATACCGAGAGGACCGCAGACAGAAAATGAGCTCATTTTCTCACAAGGAGCGTACAGGGGATTTTGAATTTCTTTTTCTGGACCCAGGAACATAGACTAATTAAAAAAGAGAAGAAGAAAACTGAAAAGCTTTTTATGCTTCAGTATGTCAGGATATGTTCCTTAAAAACATCTCAAAGGTACAGAACAGAAGCCTCTCTCTCTAAAGACTCACTGGTGAATGGTTTATGGAGGAACAAAAGCCTAAGTACAGCATTTAGGAACTCTGAAAACACAGGGGGCTTGTAAACAGAAGGGGAAGGGTGTTGGAGGCTGAGGATCTGGGCTGGCACCGTGGTCCTCTCCTTGGTCTCCCCACAACTGGTCACGTCAGCTATGGCGGCACACACAGCCACCCAGCCTCTCTGTGCACATGCAGGGACGTGGGGAGTCCCTGTACCTCCCCTCTCAGGTCTCACCACCATAGTTCCTGTTATCAACATGTAGTTCAGCAGAGCTCGTTTCTCTGCTGTTTGACTTTTGAGGTTTCATTTGCCTGTGGTCAGCAATGCTCCAGAAATACTAAGTGGGAAATTTCAAAAAGAAATTATAAGTTTTAAGCTGCATGCTGTTCTGAGTAGTGTGAGGAAACCTCACGCCACCCGCTCTCACTCACCCAGATGATGAAGCCTTCTCTTGTCCAGAGTCTCCACACTATATATGCTACCTGCCCATTAGTCACTCAGTCTTCCTGGTTACCAGATCAACTGCTTCAGTATCAATGCCTGTGCTGAGGTAAACTGCATCTTAACAATGGCCCCCCAATTTAAACTCAGGAATGCTGATTATTTGGATGTAGGAAAGGAGAAGCTGTAAAGTGCTCCCTTCAAGAGAAAAGAGGAGAATTCTCTACTTAATAAGGAAAGAGGTTGCTGAGATTGCTAAAAATTACAGTAAGAACTAATCTTCTATCCACGAAATTGTTTTATATTATTAGTTATCATTGTTAATCTGTTATGGTGCCTAATTTATAAATTAAACTTCACCATGAATGAGAACATATAGGGGAAAAAAGCATACCTATAGGGTATTTGGAAGGTTTGGTATTATCCATGGCTCCGGGCACCCCACTGGGGATCTTGAGATGCACCCCCTCAGATAAGGGGGCTGCTGAGGACTGGTGTTCTACTGACGGTTCTGTCTGCCCAAGCAGCCCACCCTCTGAACACATGCACACCTCTTTCCCTCATCCGTTCGTGTCCTTTCTGAGCTGTCCCCCAGAGCGTCCTGCACTGGCCATCCTATTTGGAGGGTTCAGCAAGCTTTGACCTTCCACCCCCTTTCGGATTATTTTTTCTCTGCAGTGCCTCCCATGATATACCCCGTACCTCACACGCTTGTTTTAATAATTATCTGCCTTCTCCCCCAGGAATGTGAGGTCCAGAAAGGAAAGTGAGTTCTTCCTGTTTTCTAGTGTCTTCCCAGTCCCCCAAAGAGCACCTTGGCATGTTCTAGGGTCTGATGACAGGTTTGTTGAATGAAGGCATAAAGTCATACAGAGGAACGAGGCCATATAGAGGGAACAGAAGGGCAGAGAGGCAGAGCAATCAAGGCAGAGGATAAAGAGGAATCCGCGGAATGGACAGAAAGGGGCAAATGATGGAAGTAAAAGGAGAAACAGCAGAGGGAGGGAAGGAGCAGTGGGGAAAGGATGGGAGCCATTCTAAATGCCTGTGACATCCACGGATGTGGACTGTCAGATTTCAGAATTAAGTTTGATGGACTTCAAAAAGTAGCTTTAGTAGAATAAGGCCAACTGCAAATTGCAAAGCAGTTAAAGGCGGATCTGGAAAACGGTTGATGGAAATAATCTATGGGAGAAAGAGGAGGCAGGAGAAAGGCCCACCCGTGCTCACAGCCAGACTGAACATGCTTCTTGTTGCTGCCTTAGGAGTCGGGGCCTCCATGCTGTGCTGGGTGTGTGTACATTTGCACATGTGAGTGCCTGAGTGTGCACGTTGGTTGGGAGAATGGTGGATGGGACCCAGGACTGGCTGTGTACCAACAACTATGGCCATGCTTTCCTTTGTCACCGGGGGTGGGGGTGGGGGAGAATGGACACCAGTCAAGATGCACCGTGAAATGTGGTTTCCCTCTCCAGTTCCATCCTAGGAGATAAGACATCACAATTTTCACAACTGCAATTTACTTAAGGCCTTTTTAGATAAAAATTTCATGGTCCTTCAGAACTAAGCTTTCAAGCCAAAAGAGCTGAACCAAACACACGGTTGATGCGACCCAGGATAGCAGGGACAGGGACAGCTCTTCAAACACACCCTGCACACAAGCACAAAGGAAAAGCCCAACAGAACCTAGACACGGGGGCAAGGTGAATTCTTTGCAGAGAAAAATGTACTTTGTTCTAATATTCACTTAGTAGATTTTTAAAAACATGATAAGAAGATTGAAAGAAACCTGGATAGCTCTAGATAGATTATGCAAATTTCCGTTCCTCTTTCCTGCTTTGGGGTGAAGTGTCTGCACCATTCTTCCAGCTGTAAACCCCAACACTCCCTATCTCCGCTCCCCAGCTGGTGGAGCACAGCCGCAGGATCATGCGCTCTGTGCACGTGATCCCTGCGGCAGGGACATTAACACGGAGCTCAAAAGAATCGAGGATATGCAGTTTTCGGAGGCTTAGAATGAAGATTTTTAAAATACATTTCCACGATTTTCCAGCTTATCTCAGCCAGGAGGTTAAATATTCTCTGAGAGGGAGGGAGGGAGGGCGGTGGGGGTAGGGGAGGAGGCGGCCCCACTACCTCTGCTGCTGGGAGTGGAAACGACTGACTCTTGGCATCTGGGGGTCACAGCGCCCTCCTCCTCTGCTCTCTTTTCGGAAGTGTGAGGTTGACAGTAGTGAATATTCCTTGCCAATTTTTCCATCACCACTCTTGATTGCCGGGAGTATCTGCCATAGGGAAAGGTGCCTGGCCATCACACTGGCAGGAATGGAAGGAGCTCAGCGAGATGCACCACCAGCATCTCCTGGGTAACACAGCACCTGACCTGCCAGAAGACAGGACGCTCCAGTCGGAGTACTGTGGTCCAGGATTCTCAGGGATTCTCCTCCCGACATCTCATTCAACAATGAGATGGCCATAGCTTGAGATGCATACGAGGGCCAATTAAATGTACCTGCCGCTGCATCCCAAGGCATGCTGCCAAAGCAGGGCGTATCAGGAGTGCCCGGGAACCTGGAGATGGCTGTCAATCAGCACTGTCTTTATCTACCAGGAAGCACAGCTCCCTGTTTAGGCCAAAGGAGATTCACATAGAATGAACCCAGAAAAATGTATCATTCTTCAGACAGGCATGAGCAAAGTATGCAGTCTTCACTTTCCTGGTGGAAACACAAGGAACTTGTCTGTTGTCCATGAATCCCAAGGTAAAGCAACACAGAAACATTAATAAATTGCAGCTCTTTTTGTCTTAAGGCTTGGATTTGCAGTGAACGGGAAGGATAAGTGGAGGTGTTTTCCCTTTATCTGTGGTCAGGTGCTGACCATCCCTGCGTCGTCCCACCAACAGACCCTGGATGTCAATTCACAATGCCTCGCTTTCTCGACTAGGATGGAGAGGTGGTGGTCTGCTCGGGTTATCCCTAGCAAAAAATGATCTTTTGAGTTCAGCAGGAGAAACAGATTCAAGGCTATTCAGCATAACTATAAACTGCCGTTGGAACTGGAATTACAAGCTCTGTGGCTTTGCATTGAGGTGGCAAGGGGACTGTGAGCTGATAAAATGCAAATTAAGCCGAGTCTCAATTCCGTGTAAGCAGCCGGGTTAATTCAGACCGTGCTCACTGCTCCACATCCCCTGGTTTCCAGCCGCCGGAGCTGGGGCTCTAATCAGGGAATGGGTAGTGCTCAGTGTTCGCCAGTTGTGTGCAAGCTTTAAACTAATAACTCAGCAATTATGAGAAAAATGAGCAGTAATTACGCCCATTTCACTCGCGGCTAGACAGATGGAACGCTCTCTTCACGCGGTTGGCAAACTGTCACCACGTTTATTTCATTTTTACTGTTTACTATTTGTCGTACTTTGATGAAGAGTAATTATAGGCTGGGAAAATAGGAAAAACACGAAGGTTGGGTATTTTTTAAAAATAGAAGGCCCTCTCCCCATTAGACATTGATGGAACTCTTGCCATCCGCCGATCCGATGAAAACAAGGCCGGTGTTCCCAAGATGTCTGCGCAGCCTCCGTGTCTCCGGGGCCTCTGGGCAGGGGAGTTCCATGTTTGCTAATTATTTGCATCAGCACAGACCCCAGCACTACCCTGCTTTTGCTTTGCTCTTGTTTCTGCAGCTTCTATACAGCTCATGCTATTCTTTTTTTTTTTTAATCCAGTGAACAAGCAAAGCAGAAATTCACTTGGGCCGGAAATAAATTCAAGGATGCAAAACTGGTCCTGGCTATTGTTTCCATGGCCTTTAGGATCCGATGTTTGTTTCCCCTGCTTGTTTCCCCTGCCGCTGTAAGAGTTTAATATCCACTGTCCAGCAGGGTCATGATATTGAAATTTCTTACCAGGTGCCCTTCGAAGCTCTTCTGGTGTGACTGACATCGGGGAACAGCACATGATATTTACATTGCAGTTACTGACAAAGCACAGCAGTTTTGAGAACACACTTGAAAACACATTTTTAGCAACCATGTTTCTAGCTGGTATTATAAACAGTAAATTTACTTGGGCTAGAAATCTGCACACTTTCAAAAGAAATATTAATGATAAGTGAGAATTGTCACAAAAGGAGCACACATTTTAGCTCATAAAATGCTACCCACTTTCGAGTAAGTCCCGCGTGTCAGGTAAGGTACTCTTAGTCTGCATGGTGTGTGTGTGTGTGTGTGTGTGTGTGTGTGTGTGTGTGAAGCATAATGAGCAAGGGTGTAATTTCAAATTTGAAGCTGGTGAAGATAAAGCCCAGGAGAAATAAAAGCCAGCACAGTCCATCGTGAGCCCACGCTGCAGCAAGATTTGCAAATAAAATTGCCTTTTCCCTCGCTAAAAGACATAACTGCAAACACCTGGAAAGTTGTTTTTGGCATGTTTTTCTTAATGAGAGAAAAATGAGGAGGGGAAAAAAAAAGCCAGGCCGTGTCCTACACGGGCTCCTCATTGATTCATGGAAACGCCACGTGTTAATGCTCCAACCCGCTAATAGCTCTGCCGGCGAGGAGCTCTGCTGAGCCAGCGCCGGCACGGGATTGATTAGTTCCCTTACCGAGCCTGCGCTTGCGCTGCCACCGGGGTGGAAGGCACAAAGCAGGGCGCGCGGGGCTGGAAGCCCTGCCTGGATGTGGCCAGTGCGGGGGACTCCACCGAGAGGCACAGCGTGGGAACAGGCGCCGGGCAGGGGCTTCTCTGACATCCGGGGTTTTTCCGGGGCAGGAGGGAGGGGCAGGCAAAGCCCAGCGCCCCGCACAGCAGGGACCCTGCCCCCTGGGAGGAGCCTCTGCAGCCCACCTGCTCCTCCTCACCTGCCCAGCCCTGAACCTCTGCTGGGCGCCGCTTCCGTTTCCCATGCCTGAGAAAGGGACAGGAGGTGCGGCCACTAGCTTCGCGGGTGTGCAGCTGCATGGTGATGTTTTAACCAGGGTGATCTCGAGAAGGCAAACACAAGGCTGCTAAGCAAGTCAGTTCCGTTAATGGCTGCCCAGCGACTGATGGGCAGATGAGCCAGCCACGGGGGACAGCTGCCCTAGGAAGCTAGATGACCCGGTGCAGAGGGGAGGTGGCTGGGCCCTTCCACCCACGGCCCTGCGTCTCCACGGCTTGTGCATGTGGCCTGAGCTGGAGAGGGGATGACGGAACAATGCCATCCTCTGCCCGGCCTCATCCCGACCTGCTCCCGGCCACTCACACACCGCAGCACACCAGCACACACTGCGTGCTACGTGACATGCCACACACAGAACAGCTGCACACATCCAGTACACGCCACACATACATCATAGCACACACGACATGCATATGTGACATGCCACACACATGCAGTACACCACACATACATCACAGCACACACAGCACACATACCAAACCCCTCTGCACTGTACTCACTACATGCTACACACAGCACGTGCAACCCACATTTGCGTACTACACACCACACAAGAACGCATACATACCTCACATACCCACACCATACAAATCACACAGAGTACACATGCACCACACACCACATAGAACACACACCACACACTTAACAACGCCCACACTTCACACACAGTGCACACACAGCACTCCAAACACACACACTATCCACCACACACAAATACAACATAGACATACCACACAGCACACACATCACAGCCCACGCAGGCAAAAAACATACTACACATGCCACTTTTGTCCACCATAAAGACAACACACACCATACACAACACACATGTACCATGCACATCACACACAATTACACATGCCAGTGTACATGATGTACACACACCACACACACCACACACCATGTTACATATGCCACCTGCCCAACAATCACACATAGCCCACATGTGCATGGAGCATGCCAGGCCACACATGCACACAACACCCACCACACCCATAGTGCACCAGAGCACACATGTTCATCCACACCTTTGCACTGCACTCCATCCCACATAGCACATGACCCACACGCACATGCCACATATATGAACCATGCACAGTTCATGCCCAATACCTCCCACACACCCTCACTCATATACACCACTCGTGCTGCACACACCATACACACGTGCCACACCACACCTGATGCACATGGCTGCAACACTGTACACGTGCAACACGTGAGACATACCACCCCACACTCACATGCACACACCACACACATGACACATGCCTATTGTATGCGTCGGTGGCATGTTGTGCACATGCACGCCATACCAACACCTGGGTGCAGCTGTGTCCCGGCGCCTGCCTTTTGCTGCCTGCCATCATGAGACCCAGGTTTCCCAGCAGCACAGGGCCCCAGCCCCAAGTGTCGCGTGGGCCCTTCTCTGGCCTATGCACTGCACCTGTGGTGCGTCACTGCACCTGCGTGGGGCTGCATGGGTTGCATGGGTAGGTGGGGCCGAGAGGGGCTGACTGGCCTGGTGCCCCCTTCCTCTGGACGCTCACAGGGAATCTGAGTCCCCATGCTGACTCACGACTGTGGGCCAGATCACCTTCCAGTGGCACAGAGCCTCACTGGATGCTCAGTGCTGTCCTGTGTCATCAGAGGCCCTGTCTTTCCAAAGATGCTCCCCTTTCTCTCTCTCTTAAATGTGTGACCTAGGAGATCTCATGATTCAAAACACCTAGAAGAAATGTTTTGGAGTAATCTGGAGGCTTCAGGTTCCAGTAAGAATTTATTTGGTTCTGGTTCAGTGAATGTGTTTATTCTGTAAAGGAGATCCTTATAGAAGATCCTTTATTAACTCGATAAAAGTCAGGTGAATATTTCAAATCAAGGCTTTGGCCTTTGAGAATTTTAAATAGTAGTATCTGGTTTTCGACGCCTACCAATGCACAGAAAGCATCAGATGACGAGGCTGTCATAGAGAGGGACTGGAAAGGTGGGCTCGACCTCGGGAGCACACCCTGGTGCCAGCATGGCCACCTGAGCTCATGGTGATGTGCTTCCACTCACAGCCGGGGCGGCTCTCAGCAGCGAATGAGACCAAGTGCACAAGACACCCCACCAAGCGCAGTGGAAATAAAGAAGATGACACTTAAAGTTCTCCTCTAAAGGAAATATGATACAACTGGAGACAGGCCAATATTTTTACAGGTTTGTTTTCGGTGGTTTCAGTTTTCTGAACAGAGGACACCAGGAGGCAGTGGGATCCGAGGGCAGGACAGACCACGGTAGCCACGACCATTTCCTTCCAGCTTAGCACGGGCCAATATTCCACAGAGGGTGCACGGCATTTTCTCATGAAACCCTCACAGCATCTTTGCATTAGCAGGAGTCTGAGTCCACTGTGGTGTTTGGACAGGAGCGTCAAAACCCTGGGGCACCAGCAAGGTACACGAGGGTCACATCTTGTCATGGTCCTGCTGGTGATGTCAGCAGGGCTCCGTGGTCCATAAGGAGGTCGGAGATGAGGACCTCAGTGTTGGCCTCTTAGATGAGGAGGGTGTGGGCTGTCTGAGGTGGAGGGATCTTGCAGGAGGGGAGCACAGTAGAGTGGGTGGTCACTTGGAGGGGATAGCTGACCGGTCATTAGTTGAAAGCACCCCTGAAAAGCAGTGAGAGCTGAACACGTTTCCATTCCCCTTGCCTCAGAATCACCATGTCTGCCCACACACCCCTGGTGATTCTGTAAATGAGTGACAGGGCCAGAAGTCCACTGGAAGCTCTCTGTGATTCTGATGTGTGGTGAGAATGGGCACCGCGGGGCAGGGGTGGAGGGTACTTGCAGAGTCAGCAAGGGGTCTGGATGTGTGTGGTACCGGGACTCTGGGTGCAGAGGGTGGATGCTCTGGCTCAGGTGTGAGTGAGTGTCCACCAGCGCTCCTCTATTGCAGGAAGAGGCCTGGTCCCCAGGGTGGGGAGCAGGGTTCTTGGGCCTAGTGAGAGGTCTTTAGGCCCTTGAGGGTGTGAAGTAGCTTCCTTGGTAGTTCTGGTGCAACCCCTTGAGTTCTTCCAAGAGGACAGGGCAGTTATAGAAGGAGCGAGCCTGGCTGAGGCCCCTTTCTACTTGCTGGCTTGACATTGACCACTTGCACTCATGCCACTGCTACCCATCAACTGCCACTGGACTCTGACCAGAACCGAGCTGATGTGGGCACCAAGCTCTGCAACCTCCAAAGGTGCAAACAAAATAAACCTGTTTCTCTTTATAAGCAGGCAGTGCCAGGCATTTTGTTACAGTGATGAAGACCTGCATAATACAATGGGGCTGTTTTGTGTTTCCAGGACCTAGCAGAGTATTTGGAGGAGGATAAGATGCCTTCCAGTGGATGGATGAGTGAGTGCATGGGGAGTGGAGGAACTGCAATCTAATAGAATTCCTGAATGCAGCTTGCAGCTATCTGGTTGTGTTTGCATGAAGGAACCTCCTGCAAGTAGGCACGTCATCTATTTCTTACTGTCTTGAATTGAGAGACAGGTTAAGATTCTCACTCTGACTCACTGGTTAGTCTTCAGGAAGCAAGCGGCTTGCTCTTCTTGTTTTAACTTTCTCTAACTTAGAGAAACAACATATTTTACAAGTGAGCAACCTGTTATCGATATGACCTTTGCCAACACTGGAATATCCTGTTAACAGGTACAGGAAACCCCAGGAGGAAGCATGAGAGCCCCAACTGTACACTGTGCGACCCTCAAGGAGAAAGGACATCCACAGGACACAGGCTAGCACTCCCCAGAGCAGACTGCAGGCCCCCTGGGATGGCTGAAGGCAGCTCTCCGGCCCCATGCAGCACTGTTCTTGGGCTGCTGGCCGAGTGTGCCCTCCTGTGGAACTCAGAGCTTGAAGGCCCAGCCCAACACGAGTGTCCGGAGTCCGGGTCCACAAAACATCATCAAGTGAAACGAGGCTGAGAAGGTGGGTCTGATTCAGTCTGCCTGACGTCTTTTCAAGAGGACAAAGTTTGGACATGTGACGTGAGAACAGGCAAGGACAGAACACAGAGAACACAGCCACCTGCAAGGCAAGGAGAAAGCAGGTGTGCCCACACCTTGATCCTGGACTTTGAGCATCCAGGGTGTGAGAAAGAAAGACTCTGCTGTCTCCGTCGCCCAGCACAGGGGCTTTTGCTATTGGTACCAGAGCACAGCGCATGCTCCGCTCCATCTCCACTGCGACTGCCGGGCTCCTCATGCAGAGATCCTCAGGGGCCTCTCTAAAGTCCCAGCTCCTCAAGCTCCCGCCCAGAGAGTGCGACTTGGTTGACAGGGATTTGAAACTCCACCTGGAGGGACACTGATTCCACAGCCTGGTAAATGCTTTCTGGATGGATGGAGGTGAGGGTGGACAGTCTCCCTCTAATAAGAGCATAAAGCCAAACCAAGACAATTTTATGACATTTCTCACTCCAGTAAGGAGTGTTTGGGGAAAGATTCAAGGGATTTATCTGCAGTTAGGACCCTCATTAGAGGATGCACAGACATGAAATTCAGAGCAGAAAGTGGGACTCATAATTTAAATCTGAGGAGACATATAATAGCTCTTTTTAAAACACACTTGAAAAATGCAAACTGCAAGATTTTTTGATATTATTTTTGAAGAAGCTAAAGTCGGGCACAGGTACACTTTTATTAAATTTCACAAATAAGGACACAAAAAAAAGAAGCTTGATTTCGTTGCAGTCTCAGGTTTTTGGCCACAGCTGCATATTCCTGGGGCTGTCAAACCAGGACGTTTTCCCAACACAAAAGGATAATGGGCTCTTTCATGAAGAATGTATGTGCTGTCTCCCTGCATCTTTCCTCCCTGATATTTCCTTCTTCTTCCCTCTTTAGCGGTTGCTTGATATTCTGAAAGCTAAGGCAGTTAAAGAAAATGCACTTGGTCACAGTAATCACAGTTGGCCCTGTTTCCCGTGATGCCGATGACTTAATACGCCGCACAGACATTCAAAAGCCACAAAGAGGCTACAACTGAATAAAAAGCCCCTGATAAGGAGCAGTTTAAGTCATGAATCAAGAGCAAAAAATATATTAGAAATGATGACACACAAAGATGAAATTTGGCCGGAGTGTAGAAGGTGGCCAATTAGATTATGGTAAAGAAGAGAAAATTGAAATTGATCCATATTTGCAGAATAACATCATATTTTAATACAGAGATGCCTTTTAAAATCATTTATTATTTAGTCAAAACATACATCCACCAGTCATGGGGGAAGGAGGTAAGAAGAACTCCCAAATCTCATGGCCCACCACCAGGAACGCAAGGTGCCTCTTTCCTGCTGAGTGTCACAGACGTGCAGTCGAGCTGCCAGCAGGGACACGCCCAAAATTTGTAAAACACTCTCACGTTTGGTGGCATCGGGTCATGGGGCACATACCACGTGGTGATTACACGATTGTTTTGCCGCATTCGTTTCTAAATCCATCTTGATTTAGCAAAAGGGAAAAATAGAACGAACAAATACTCTGTTTTGTGTAGGAACTATTTTCCCAAAGCAATGGACTGTTGAACTGTCCTGCACTACAAGGACGCCCCCCAAAAGCACAATGGCTGCAGAGTCGGGAGTGTGTGGTGCCAGGACCCCTGCACTGGGGTCCCCGGGCTTGGGGCCACAGAATGAACTGCATGAACTCAAGCTGAGGTTCGTCACCAGAGGCCAGCGGTCAAAGGCACCCACCGCATAGATGAGGGGGAGGGCCAGTGCCAACATGCTGAAAAGAAAGAGGAGTGAGTGAAGCCGCAAGCCTGGAGCTTAATTACCTAAAACCCGCTACAGGAAGGGGCTGCTCCACAAGGTCCCCAGTGCAGACTTCCAGCTGGCAGTGAAGAATCTGAGCACCACCCAGGTCCAGGCCTCTGCTCTGTGGCCATGGACTCCTCCACACTTACCCACCTCCCCAAGCTCACTTACCCACCTCCCCAAGCTCACTTCAGGGGTCCTTCCTGCAATGAAGCATCAGAGGTGACAGTAATGTCATCATCAAACATGACGTCTGTCAGAAGAAAGGTGGCAGTCCCCAGGAGACAGCGTGTGGCACTTCAGGGGGGCTAAGGCATTGTCAGGCTTGGACGCTCTGGAATACAATGGCTTTCACTCTTCCCATTCCCGTCCTGGCCCTGCAGATGGACAGGGCACCCCTGGGCTGCACCTCAGCCGAGGAGCTCCGTGGCCTGGGAGTCTGTGCACCCACCGACACACACGTGCGGGAGGACACGCTGCTCTGGCCCAGCACCTGGGGTCTCTTCCTGCATTTTCCTCCAGGTCCTCTTTGCTCTCAGCAATGGTGCTGTGCATTCTCAACGAAAATCTATAGCATCGTAGAGTTGCTCTGGGATTTTAAAAGAAGAAAAGCTCAAGCCACATATATCTGTGGAGCTCTGCTAACTCAACATTGGGAGAATAAGTTTTCAACCCTGTTATCATCACTTTATTGACGTGTGCACTGAAGGAGTTGTAAAAATCCAGAATGCTGAGTTCCACTAAATGCTGCTAGAAGGGTTATACACTAAAATTAGCGTAGAAAGGTCATTTCTCCATAAATTCCAACAGAAGCAAGTTCTTTCTTCACCCACTGGTGTGAGTGTGGATTCTCTCCATGCTTCTGTGTCCTTACTTCTGCAACGTTTTTGAATCTTCTATAATGCTTCTCCATCAGATAAAATTCAGAAAATAAGTACGAATAGTCTATTAAATGGTATCAACCCAACAATTAAAAAGGCATGATCATGACATAAAGTAAACTTTGATGTGTTATGGTTAATTTGATGCAAGTCTTTGTTATTATTAAATAAATTTGAGACTTCCAGGAAATTCCATTACCTAAACCACACTGCCAGGTTGGGTTCCTCTGTCTCCAGTGTCACACTTGCTGGTGAGAGGACACAGGCACAGCGACCTGGCATACGAGTAAGACAGAACCTGGTGTCGTTGGAACAAAACTGTGTATTATTTAAGAAATCAGGCTATTATGGTTTGGATGTGAGGTGTCCCCCAAAAGCTCAGGTGAGACAATGCAGGAAGGTGAGATTAACTGAAGTGGTAGGGTGTGGCTGGAGGAGGTGGGAATCGGGGCGTGGCTTTGGGGCCATATTTGTATCTGTTGAGTGGAGTCTCTCGCTGCTTCCTGATCACGTGATGTGAGCTGCTTTCCTCTGCCACCCTCTCCTGCCATGAGGTTCAGCCTCACTTCGAGCCCTGCAGAATGGAGCCAGCCTACTATGGACTAAGACCTCTGAAACCGTGAACCCTAAATAACCTTTTCCTCTACAGTTGTGCTGGTCAGGTCATTTAGTCACAGCAGCCAAAACGCTGACTAAAACACATGCCCACTTATAATATTCCTCCCAGAACTATTTACCTTCCAAACTCATCAGATAAGAGCAGTCGACAGCTATTTCTCATTTAATGGCCCAGGAACCCTAGGACTCTCCAACATGCATAGGCATGTGGCCAGCATACGCCATGCCACACGTCTGCAGGAAACACAAGACACTCCATGTCATCCTGCTGCTTCCAAACCTCCAGATGCTCTGGAACGATCCGCCCATGTGCCTTCCACATTGAAAGTGCCAAATAACGTCACCGTGTGGGCAGCAATCTGCCGCTCACGGGGAGGGACACATTCTGATGTTAGAGACATAAAGTGAATTAACTAGGTCCAGGCAAGGGAGGGGGTCCAGTGCGACAAGGAAAACAGGCGAAGAAACCAAGCTGCAAAACCGTAGTGTGCTTCACATTCTTACAACATAACTCGGATTTTAAAGCAGTAAAACAAAACCCCCAGTAACTGCTGTGTTGGGCATATTCCCAGGGGTGAGATTAAAATAATTCAACAGCCTCTGTAAATGCATAAATCCGTAATTAAACTGAAAAATTTTCTCCAACTGCAAATCTATGCCTGAACACACACACACACACACACACACACACAAGAAAACTGCTCAGAAGCTATGACGCCATGGCACTCACTGACTGTCAAACAAATCATTCCTGTAGTTCTTATTTTAGAAACTGCCAGTTGTGATCTCTCATTGGGTGATGAAGTCCCAAGATCTGTGACATCCCTGGCTGAGCCCTGATGAGGCTTCATGCACTTTAATAACTTCTCCTGAACAGGGAGCAGAGAGCAGATGCCTGGAGGGGAGTCAGGTGGGAGCAGAGTGGGACTTTCCTTTCCAGGGGAGGGTCCTACACCTGACGGCCTCCAGCTCGGGAGCTAGAGCCCCACCCAACAGGGAGGAACAGCCCAGATGTGGCCTGGAACATCAGGACTGGGTCTGGGGCAGACTGGCTGGACTGCCACTGGCTGGAGCATCTGCAGCTCAGGTCACTAGTTCCTGGCACACACGCCTCCTCCAGATGCTAGCTGCTGGGTGAGGAAATCATCTAAAACAAGGACAGCCTAGAGCTCCATTCTGAATCAGTGTGTAAGGAGCTGCAAGGCTCGAGGGTCACCAACCAAATTGCTGAGCACAGTTATAAAGGCAGGATCTATCAGAGCCTTCGAAAATAGTAGCAGAAATTTATTGCATATTTCTATTTCTTAGAAATAGAAATATTTGGTTCAAAAGTTTACATATTCTCCTTCAGTCCCCTGTAGGCTTCAACATACATTTATGAACTGCTTTAAGAACTGACACGTCTTTGTTCTCTTTGGAAATGTGTATGTTTTTGATATTTGCTCACATCCCATCTGAATTGTTCCACCAAAAATCTCCACCCCTCTGATCTGCACTTTTAAAAGCAGCTCGGTCACTTCTTCCAGGAGTGCTCTGGAGCTGTGGGGTGAAGGCCCCGTACCTGATCCTTCCAGCCTCAGCTCCTACTTCCCCAGGAAGCTCACTTCCACCATAGCTCACTCACAGCCACAGTACATCGTATTTCATGAGTATGTCAGGACAGATGTGGTTGATTAATCTCCTAAGATACACCTTAGTTTTGTTCTGATGGAAAGACACTCAGTTGTAGGGATGAATTATGTTTAAGTCAGACTCACCAAAACCAGTCCCCTCTGGGGGTAGCCTAGGGCTAGGTGCCTGACCCCATTCTGGCCAGGGACATCGAAGGAAAACTGCTGGGCTTATAGCAAAGCCCCATGACAGGCCCCTTTGCTGCAGGCCCCACCTGCTGATCCGTTGCCTATCCCCCATGCCCATTTACCCCAGCTAGATGGGGCTGTTCTTTCTTCAGGAGAAATGGCATGGTGGATTAAGAAGGCATGGGAAGGTCAGCTTGCTTGAGTTATGAGAGTCTGGCTTTGAGCTTCAGAAGCCCAACCTCTGTGTCCTGCAGGTGTAAGTAACTGGTGTAACTGATGATGTAAGGTAGAGATGCCAAAGATGGCGATTTGTCGGAGCTGCCTGTCCCACCCAAGACTGAATGACAAGCTGCAGATGGACCATAAAGGGCCCTGTGCAGGACTCTGAGCTGAGGACCTATCCACAGAAGCCTCGCCTGAAGAGAAGAGATGCCACACAAGCCACATGCTTGCTCTGTGGTCAGCTGAGCCCAGGGGCCTGGGCCTATGTGCAGCAGAGGCTCAGCCCAGCAGGCTGGGGGCAGGGAGGGGCACAAGCCCCTTCTAAAGAAAGGAAGGATTCACCCTTGACAGACTTCTGGAAGCTCTTGGAATGTCCCACCTGGGAAAGGGACCCTGACAGGAGGCTTATGCTGACAACGGAATTCAATTGCTCTGGGGCCCTGGGCCCTGCTCCAAAAGATGGGCCTCTGGGGTACTCCAGGTCAGTCATATGAGGACTCCACACCCATGGGACCACTCCTGATACAAGTTGGACACTGAGGCCTGGATGCGTGTTGCTGGCTGTCAGAGTGATCATGCTCTGTGAAATGACGCTTTGGTCAATGACTGAACCACATTAAGATGGCAGCCCTGTTAAGATCCTACCACCTGGTCATGTCAGCCGTTGCTCGTATGTGTGGACACCTCTGAAGTGTTCCTACAGAATCTCCTAACGGTGCATTTGTCAGCCCGTGTCTCCTTGGCTAAGCAGGAGGAGGCTGTGCTCTGTACCAGCGGCCACACCTTGCTGCTGGGGCCCTGAGTGCTGTCCCTACAACTCCATGGCAGAGGACAAGTGGAAGCACGGGCCTGGCCTCGTCTGGGCTCCTCCTGTGCTTCTTTCCATTTCCTGATTTTACTCCGCAACCTTTCACTGCAGTAAAACTAGAATCATAAAAGCAATAGCTTTTCAGAGTTCACGAGTGCTTCAGTGAACCATCAGCCTGGCCTTATTGATTCCAGGGAAGCCTGGTGTTCCTCTGTGGGCTCCTGCTGGGGCTTGGACCTCAGATGCCCTCCAGAGGCCCATGTGTCCAAAGCTTGGTCCTGAGGGTGACACTTCTGGGCGGCTGTGAAGTCTCCAGGAGGCAAGGCCTAGTGGAGGCCCAGTGTGCCCTTCCCTGCTGACCTGAGGATGTGCGGCTTTGCCAGTGGCCCAGAAGCGACAGGGCCAGTCGACTATGCACAGAAACCTCCCCAACTAGGAGCCGGAATGAGCTTTTCTCTTTATCAGCTGATGATGTCAAGTGCTTGTTACAGTAACCAGAGTTCCCTTCCACAGCCCCCTGGGAACGGTGGGGAGACCTGTGCTCTGATGTGCTCAGGTAGAGTGTGTGGGACAGCCTCACAGGCCTCCCCACTCCAGCGGGGTGTGCCAAGCAACCAAGCATTGTCAGGGTGCCTACGAAGGCCAGAGATTATTGAGAGAGCATTTTTTGCAAAGGCCTCCTATTGATAGTTGGGACTGCAAGAGACCAAAGATGGTCACCCTTGTATGAGGGCACATGGGGCGGGGTGGCCCTGTGTGGATGCCGATGTTGACTATGGATTGAGGTTGGAGACGGGGGAAAGACCACATCCTCTCTACTCAGTCTGCTCTGATTCCTGATCCCCGGGTTGGATTCCTGGACACAGAGGAAGCCCCTCACCCACAGGATGGAGGGGGCCCTGAATTCACTGACCAGTCCCCAACTTGACTATGATAGCCTGAACAAAACCAAGTTGAGATTCTGCCATGTCAATTATAAATCAAGCCAGCTGTTGCTGGCATTTGGCTCTGGACATCCCCAAGTCTCAAGTGCTCAGGGGTGCTCCATGGGGAAGGGACAGGATCTCGAGGGCTCCGACCTTACCAGTGGGTGAATCATCCATTCGTGGCTGGATAGACCATAGGGAAGCGGGAGTCAGCTGGAGGGCATGCTGGGAGGGTTCATCTTCCCTCCTGCCCCTTCCTCTCCCTCTCTCTGCTTCCCAGCCGCCAGGAGCTGAGCAGCTTCCTTCCACCTCCATGAAGCTCAGCCTCACCTCTGTCCAGAACAGGGAGCTAGACAAGCCTGGCCCCGGACCTCTGAACCATGAGCCAGAACAGATCTTTCCTCCTCTCAATTGTTCTGCTCAGGTATACGTCGTAGGATAAAAAGCTGACTAACATAGCTATAGCAAAATAAAACACCGTTGCTAACACCTACATGTGACTTTCGAGTCACACCATATACACATCACAACCCTGCGCAGTATTCCTACAGATGGTAAAAATCTCTTTTCTTTTCCTTAAAAGTCATATGGACCATCAGGGGAATGAACACCCAAACTACAACTCCAAGTCCTCTTCCAGAACATAATAGGGACAGATGTCCAGGCTGAGCATGCTCTCAACTCCTCAGTTCTGGAGAGCATTTTTGGTGCCTCAGTACCTGTGGTAGGTTATGCCAAGCAAGAGATCCACTGCATTTCAGTTGCTCACTGTATCAGGTTCCTATTGCTGCTGTAACAAATGACTACAAACTTAGTGTCGTAAAACTGATTTTCCTGGATTTAGAGATCAGAGTCCTAAGTGGGCCTCTGTGGACTCAAACAAAGGTTTTGGCAGGGTTAGACGTTGCAGGGAAAAGCCTGTCTTTTGTTTTTTCCTGCTTCTGGAGGCTGCCCACATCCTGGGTTCATGGGCCTTTCCTCCATCTTCAAAGTCAGCAGAGCTCCTTGAGTTTTCCCTACATCCCATTATGCTGAATATGATTTTTTTTCCTTCTCCTTTCACTTATAAGGACCTTTGAATTGCACTGGGCTTACTCAAATGACTCAGGTCACCTCCCCATCTCAAGATTCTCAATCACATCAGCAAATTCCTTTTTTGCCACAAAAGTATATATATCCACAGATCCAGAAATTAGGACACACTCACTAGGTACCAGATTCTGGGCCAAGAGTTAAGGACACAGCCACATTTGACAACAGCCTCTCTGCCCATCAAGGTGCTCCCTGTCTACACAGGGGATGGGTGCAAACACCCCTGTTTTACACCAGGCGATCAGGATCTGGAGCAGCCAGAGGGAGGGCACGCCTGCAGCTCACTTTCCTGCAGGGCACCATCCATGGAAACCACATTGATGTTCACATCTCACCAGAAACCAGGTGTCTTAGGATTATGCCACTCTCTTGCTCCCACTGAAGGGATCTAAAATGCCACTCTGGTCTTTTCTGCTGCTATGGCAAAACATCGTACACCAAGTGATTTATAAATAATAAAACATGTACTTGTCCCGGTTCTGAGGCTGAGAGGCCTGCAGAAGCTGAAGGCCCTGCAGACGGGGTCTGGAGAGGCCTTGCTCTCTCTCCCAGGATGGCACCCTGCTGCTATGTCCCCATGTGGAAGGCCAAGAGGCACCTGCTGGATCCCTGCAGCCCCTCTCATGAGACCACTGGTCCCACTGGCGATGGCAGAGCGCTCAGGACTTATAGCCTCCCCCACCTCATCATGTCCCACTGCAGTAGGTTCCAACACAGAGACTTAGGGACACACACTTTCCCACCATGGCTCTGCCTTACCCATTTATGGCCATTTTCTATCTTTCTTAGATTTTCTATTTTATTTTCACACACAGATGCTAATGGTCTTCCTTCAGGTGCCTCACCAGTCCCTCTGGATGGGAAGAACGTTCACCTCTTTTTGCAAACCTCATCGCCCTGTTGTGCATGAGTGGACACTATTGTCCCTTGCTCCATTAATAGATACTGTCAAACAAGAGGTGTGTGTGATTTCTTTGCTTGGACCTCAGGTGGACGGGGAAGAAGCCACCATGTACCATGAGATGCTTCAGCACAGAAAGTGCTGTGCACACGCCCTTGCTGAGTCCCCTCCTGAAAGAACATTTCTGTGCCATCCCTACTGTGTTTCTGTGTCACGCTTGAGGTGGCCTCTACCGCGAGACAGTGAATTTCATTAATATAGTATTTCCTCCTAGCTGTCTTTGATGTTGGCAATTTAAAGACTGGAGTTTAATTACATATGACACGTGGGGGGAAATGGCCATGCCTACTTCTCTCAGGCCAGTGGCAGGAATCAAGAAATAGAAATCACGGAGTCCGCTAGCCTGCCTAAGTGGGGACACAGTGGCAGGAGGCGTCTTCTTTTACCTGACATAGATCCAAGCTGAAGACATATCCATTTGCTCTCTAGACAAAAGGCCCAAGTGCTGACTGTGTAGGGAGCCCTGTTCCAGTTAACCCCTCAGAGCAAGGAACGGCCCCAACCATGGGAGGACATCCTAAGTGTTTGAAAAATTAAAATCTGCACTCGATAAAGATTTTTAAACACCTTTCAATTAATTTCAAACCTTCTTCTTTAAGAAAAGTTTGCATATTTGAGAGGCTGGCCCTCTGTGAGCAACCGTGAGTTGGTGGGTGCACTGTCCACACCCTGCCCGTGGATGGATCCTTCTGGACTGAGCTAGAGTGGGCAGGTTAGCTGAGCCTGACCCGGTAAGCTGAAGGTCACGGCGTCATGAGCAGTGCACATTCTGGGGCAGGGACAGGGACACTCTGCCTCATATTGCATTCCCAGAGGTCACTTTTGACTGACATAAGAAAGACATCAATAATTAGCTCTTAAGATGCAATTCTTTGTTGGCCTAATTATCAGGCCATGTTCACGAGCAATAAAAGCAAATAAACCAAGGCACAACTCCTTTTAAAGCACAAAAAGAGTTAAAAGGAACATCGGGGTGCTGGGGTGAAAGAAAGTGGAACCGATGAGTCTGGAACCTGAGGACACAGGCAAGCAGCACAGCTCCATCCCCTGAAGCAGCACAGCCTCCGCTTTCTGGAAATTACATTGACGGCCAGAAAGTCATCTCCTGCAATGTGGCCATTTGATTAGGGAGTGCAGGGCAGGAGGACCATGCTGTTGCTCTAGTTGGCACGGGTGGCACCAAGTGGCACATTCTGATTGGCTGGTGTATGCGGAGGATTTTGGCCAGGTTAGACGGAGCACGGATAGCACAGGTAGGCCTGGGAGTGGGTGGGAGAGGGACTGACCGAGGCCAGGCTGGGGTTTCCTCTGCCTTCTGAGTTTTGAATTGTGGATGATTAGTTATTTAAAAAAGTAAATAAAATAAAAACAAGTCAGTAGCAATCTCCAGTTCAGAAGTCTGTGGAAACAAATGGTTTTGGTGAAGTTTTCCCTGGGTTCTCTTTAAGTGACATCTAGGACATGTACTTAGGTGCCGGGCACAGGAATCCAGGAAGGTCCCACTGAAATCAGGCCCTGGTGGAGCGGGGCCCCCCTGCCATAAGCTGCCACGAGAGACCTTCCAGGAGGAAGAAGCCCTGGAGCAGGAAGAGAGAAGTCGGCTCCTTCTGAGAAGGTGCCAGGGGGAGGTGGATTGCACAGAAGGGAGCAGAACAAAGATGACGGCGCCGCCAGTGTCCCTTCCTGCCGGGTCTGCAGATGAATATTCCATTTCTGACCCTCGGATCTGTGAGACACTGACCTTCTTGTTTTTTGCCAAGCCTCTAGACTAATGTGCCCTCAGACTGCTTCTGCCGTGGCTCGAAAATTGACTAATATGTGGTTTGCACTTCACAAGTGCAAACATCATCATTGCGACTGAGCCAAACTGACACTCTCATAGGTCACAGCGAGCCGAGCAGGAATTTCATCCCAAATCCTCACCACGGGGCATCGTGGGAATTTTACGAGAATCTTCATATTCATGAAGCTTAATTATAGCAAAATTGCCAATCTGTAAAATACAGCTGCATTTGAATACCACTTTCAAGTCTGAAACAGGAACAAGGAGACTACAGTCCCCTCGAGATGCCCACGGTTTGCACAGAGAAGCTCAAGTGAGAGGGAGGGAGGGGGAGGAGGGAGGGCGAAAAATGAAAACAGATCAAGAGGCGCTTTATTTACCCAGAAAAATGCAAGTGCCAATCACAGGAAGGGGCTATTATGTACTTGTAATCAACCATAATATTCAAATTGGTGAATAAAGAATCAAATAAAGTCATGAATTTAAGACATTAGTCCTAAAGATATTACAGATTTTAGCTAGTGAGAGGCAGGGGAGGGTGCAGAGGCGGTCTGCTAACAGGCCAGCTCGGCTGCCTCCGTCGGTCCTTGCAGCAATCATCTTGAGATGCCAGGGAGCACTGCCTCGGGAGGGGATGCAGCTGGAATAGCCAGGACGGGGCCCCTGGGCAACGCACAGGCAGAACCTCGCTCACGGTCTGCTGACCTGCCTTCCAAAGTCAAAACAAGGTACATGTTTCTAACCATCTGACACACCACCTGGATTTTCTAGCAAAGAAACGACTCCCGGCCCTGCGCATTCTTCTCCTTGCCGCATTCGGAAGATTCTTGGTATGCTCTGGCCCCACATCACACGCAAACCCGTGATACTCCGTGGCACCTCTGTCCACAGCTGCCTGGCATCCAGACAGAGCCTGCCCAGCGTACCTACCTTCCTATCTATGCCCAGATCTGTAGTTGGCTGCAGATCCCCAGGGAAGCCTTGTGTCCCTCAGTGGTCAAGCAGGCACATTGAAAGCTGGAGCTGATGACCACGATGGAAGGCAGCTTACAGTTTTGTCAAGGAACTTCTAGGTGAGCAAAGCCCAGGCACATTCTAGAAGTTGAAAAATCCTTTGCTCAACAGAGAAGAGCCAGTGTCACCTGGTGAGCATGGTATGCAGACAGCAGCAGCAGAAGGCAGCTGCCCCTGAACCTGTGTGGGGTCACGTCCAGGGCTTTGAATCCACCGCTTACTGCACCTGCACAACACCCCAGGACATAGGGGTGACCACCACAGGGACAGAAGTCTCTGAGGCTTCACAATCAAAGGTCACACGACCAATGAGCAGCAGAAATGGAAGCTGGCCACGGATTGGTTCAGCTTGAAAATCTGAGTCCTTAAAGACCAGACACAGTTGCTTCTCTCCAAATCCAAATCAAGGAAGGAAGGAAGCCAGGGAGGGAGAGAACGGGATGCAAGGAGCTAGAGAAGAGGTCAGGAAGGGAATGCAGGTCAGCGTGAGCAGGGAGGACCCCTCCCCAGCTGGGAAGCGCGTGGATTCACCCATCCCAGCAACAGCAGGCCCATCCCGGACCCTTATCTGCAATTCTGACACCAGAGGGTGCCTCCAAAATGAGAAAGCGTTTTCATGATTCCCCTGCTGGCAAATCCTGGATTGGACCTTGTTTGTTCACCCGGAATAAAAAACCCAGATCCTGCTCAGGAAGGGCGCAGAGAACTGCAGAATGTGTACAGCGAGTTCCTGCCGAAACACATGTGGCGAGTGGCAGGGCTGGGAGCACAGAGCCCCACTCATGAAACGACCTTGACAATCAGAGCAACCAGAAAACAACGAACAGGAACTTAATAAAAGGAGACGCACATCAACAAGCCACGGAAACAGCTGCCACTCTTCCAATGGAACCATGGCCTGTCGCCTCAGTGGGCCCTCCACCCTCCTTCCACACTCAGCTGGGCTCCAGCCTTGCCAGGGCTGCCCTGGGAGCTGAGTAGGTCTGCACGCCCCAGTGGGAACTCACACCCTGTGGCCTCAATGTTCCAGGAAGTCGGATGTCTGGGGCACTGTTTCTGGATTTGAGATGACTGACAAGATGTGTGAAGTGAATCTTAGCCTGCAAAATATCACTTATGCACACTTAAAACACATGCCGGTGACAGCGTCTATGGCTTACTGATCCACGACACAGTATGAAGGTCCCCCGATATGCCTTGTTCTCAGTTCTCGTCAGCATGGTCATTTGTGAAAAGGAAATGAATTAAATGGGCAAAATACAAGCTCAGTCTCTGTGCTGGGTTTCCGCACTTGTTGAGTTGCTTCTTGTTTATTTGAAATGCATTTGTTCAGCAACCAAGCGCCCCTCGCTGAACTCCTACTCTGTACCAGAGACAAGAGGGGGATCAGAGAGACAGCGTGGCCACAGGAAGATTTCATAGCTAAAATGACAAATGCATACTAATCCTCTGGGTCTTCACAGGTTAGATACCAAACTGACCTGCAGCCACACACGGTGTTGACTGGCTTCCTTGTGGGTGCTGGGGTTTAAACTGACTGAAACGGTACTAGGAGGTCACCCCAGCGAGATGGGCAGGTACCCAGACCCCACAGGCAGCAGGCGTCATCACGCAGGGATCAGCGGAGATCTCTGGACACAGGATTCTGCTTCAGGTCTGCCCAAGGGGACGAAGGCAACAGGAAAACGGTTTCCACAGCTGGCCCTGTTCCTTTGAGCCAAAGTTCCCTGCCTGTCAGTGGACACCGTGGTGAAGGAACACGGGATGAGCTAACCGTAGGACTGAGACTCTCCTGTTGCTGAGATACCTGTGAAGATATTCTTCTGGTTATTGAGGTACTCACTAAATTAGAGCGCACGTGCAGAGCCAGCCTCTCGGCAGCCTCTGGGGACCAGGGCTGGCAACGTGCTCCTCACCTGCCCTGAAGCTGAAGATCGAGGCCATTAAGTTGTAAAGATGAAGGCACTAGATTCCTGAGCACCGACGGCCACATGAGAAACACGTCTCAGGCCAGTTCACTGACCCTGGGCCCTCAGCTGTCACTTCCACAGACACCCCCTCTGGAGCTCTCGGAGTTACTGTCAGAGCAGATATGTCAATCTGCATGCAGGCTTCATATTAGACACAGTGGTTTCCCAGTGTGAGCTTGAGAGTGGTCTACTTGACTTCGAGGGCAGACCCATCGGAGTGTCACACCGTGGCCCAAGCACACAGTGGCCCAATTCCACTCTTAAGGAAGAGCACAGGATTTTCCTTGGAGGAGCCATCCAAGGCCACCAGTCTATGTCCCTACACAGGGAGAATGGCTCATAGATGAGCAGGTGACATGCCCACTGCAGGGACTTTGGAGAAGGGCACTGAGGTGCCCTGTGCTGGGCTGAGCAGTATGCTGTCATTGGCCTGCTGAGGGGCCAGCCTAGCCCAGAGACGATCCAAGAGCAGGCGACTGGCAGCAAGAGGGAGAGGCACTGTTGTCAGAGCTTTTAGAATACCTGATACAGCCAGGCCTGAGGGCAGAAAAGCCCAGAACTTTCAGTCACATTACTCAATGATGTCTTTCCTTATTTCTTGTTTGTCACTTGCATTTAAGAATCCTCTTATAAATTATTTCCCAGCCTCAGAACTCATTCATTTCTAAAAAATAAATGAGATGCAGTATTTTTTAATTATAAGCTTATAATGTGTGTGTGTGTGTGTGTGTCTCTGTGTGTGTGTGTATGTGTGTGTGTGTGTGTGTGTGTGTGTGTTCAGAGACAGTAAGCCCCAAAGCCCAAACTCTAATCAGGCTACAAGAAATGCACAAATGACACTCATGGTCACAAAGTCATTCTTCCCTTCCTCAGTGTCCCCACCTGCCCATGTCCCCTCATCCGTATGCCTGAATCTTGCCGGAGTGGACTCTGTAGATCCCCAATAAAGTATCAGGTGTGAGACCAAGAAAGGCTGCCAGGTGGGGTCTCTCTTCTTCATCTTACAAAGCCACCAGCACCACCATGGGGGCCTCGCCCTGGTGACCTCATTCACCCTAATCATCTCCCAGGAGATCTCCAAACCCTATGGATGGACTAGTTTCACCCTCTCAGTTCCTCCCTGTGGGGATTAAGTTCCAACAGGAATTATGGTGGAGACACAAACCTGGCAGAGGGCACAAGCGGGGACCCTTCCTCAGGACCCCCATCCTACCTTCTCATCCTATCTGCCAGGACGTGGGCCCTGTCCTTGGGTGTCGTCAAGGCCTGCCCGAGTCTGCTCCTTAGAGAAGGCACCCTCAGAAGCTGAGCAGGAGCTTCCTGCCCACGCACCCGGGGTGCAAGGTCAGAGGACATGGACTGCACTCCTGCCTTCTAAAAAGCTGGCCTAATCTGCCAGTCTTGGGCTGGCAGGACACAGAGCAGCAGCCACCCAGAGAGGGGTCCCCTGCCCAACGGCCTGGCAGCCCCACACAAGGCCTGAGCTGCAGAAGCACACGCAACCCACAGGAGCGCTTCCAAAACAGGCGTGAGGGGCCCGGAGCCAGCGCAAAGGGCAGCCCTCGGGGCCGGCCTACGCAGAACGCCACCCGGGGGTCACAGTGTGCAGCGGGGCTGAGAATCTTGCCACTCTGTGTAGCCCCGGGACCAGGAGATTCCACAGCACCGGGGCTCATTAGAAATGCAGGATCTCAGACCCTGCTGCAAACTACTAGATCGGAATCTTTTTAATTAACAAGGTTCCCTAGTAATTCACGTGTGCCTAAGAGTTTAAGGAGCACTGATCGGGGAGACAGGAGATAAAGGTTTATCTAGTGAATTACTAGGTCACATCAAAGTGGGCTACAAATCAAAGGCTCGGGGAACTAAGGTCTATGTAAAGGCCTGAAGATTCAGACGGCTTCAGACTCAGGAGGAGCCCCTGTCCAGTCCTGCAGGAGAGTGCTACCCCAAAACGTAGTGGAAGGAAGGAAGGAAGGAAGGAAGGAAGGAAGGAAGGGAGGGAGGGAGGAAGGAAGGAAGGAAGGGAGGGAGGGAGGCAAACATAAAAATTAAGCTAAACTGAGGCCAGGTGGTAGAGGGCAGACGGGACTCAACTCAGGAAGTGGCTGTGTGACCCCCCACTCCAAACAGACACAGCAGATTGTAAGTTGCTGGGGTGCAGGGTTTGTGCAACTGTCACTCACAGGCATGTCTACAAAGCCAGGCACAGAATCTGCACGTAGTAGGTGCTCACTAAGTAGTCACTGCCTAACGTGGTGTCCTGAACAGAGGAAAGCTTCCGTCACTTTAACAACAGACCACTCTTCACTCCTTTGCTTTTCGTGCCTTATCTATCTGAACTGCTTAGATTATTTATTCTGAAATTCAAAAAGAAATATTTAGCAACCAGGAACTCACCCCAAAGGGTCCCTAGTAGACAGACAGGAAGGGTCCAGGTCCCTAGGAGTGTGGTGTGAGAACTCTAGGCTTCTACCGATCAGGTGCCTAACAGTAGTCAGTGCCTGCAGACCCCGGACCCTGGTGTGGGGTCACTAAGCACATGATCACCGAGCTCAGCCACCCCAGCCACACGTCCCACATCCGCAAACAACCCCGCAGCCCTCCCTGGGCTCACGGCCTCTGGCCTTCCACCAGGCGGCTCAGGGCTCAAGGACACCGCCTGCTACAATGACCTTCATGTTTTCCCAAGTGTTATTACAATGTTTAACTCTGTAATTTACTTATTTTTCATTTTCTAAGGATTAATTTATTCAACCTATAATAAAAGAAATCCAAATTCAATGTCATCAGCAACATTCTTTGAAACCCTGCTAGGAAAATATAAATCCTATGGTGATTTTTTGAGGCTGTCTGTAAAGTAGAAACGGCCACTTAACACTGTTCCAGGTCAGTGTATCCAGGTTTTTATGGAAATCAATCCTTTATGTACTTATTTAAAGAGAAAAGATGCAATAATTTTTAATTCAAATGTGATAAAAGAAACACAATATGACACTTACGTTCTTGAGCACAGCTCAGTGGTGTTGAGGATGACCCCCCTGGGGACCCCCTCCACAGTCCAGCCTCAGAACCCCTGTGCCTCGCCAACCAGAACTACCTGCCCATTCAAGAGTTTCCCCGTGCCCCTCATCCAGCCCCAGCAACCTCCGTTCCTTTTCCTCTGCTTATGAATTTAACTACTCTAGAGACCTCACCAAAGTGGAACCAGGAAGCACATGTCCTTCTGTGACTGGTCACTCAGCATAATGTCCTCCAGGTTCGTCCATGTTCTAGCAGCTTTCAGAATTTCCTTCCTTTTCAGGGCTGAGAAATATTCCTTTGTAGATCTGTCCCAGGTTTTCTTTGTCTGTCCATCTGTCCAATTGTTTCCACCTATCGGCTATTGTGAGTCATCTGCTGTGGACCTGGGTGTGTGATACCTTCATAAGGTGTCTTTGCACAGGTGACTAGGCATCCCTAACTAAAACACAATTGATTCAGATAAATAGAAGACAAGTTGAGTGTGAAAAGTAATTTTTTCTCATGTTGACATGTATAAGAGAAAAAAGTACTTGCGCTCCATCAATCCTGCTGTGTTCGCTCAAAGACAATCCACCTGACTCACAGGCAGGAGCTGAGAGGAACTCAGAACCGTGGCCCTGCAGCGTTAAGACCTGAGACACTGCAAATGCTCTGGTTAGAATCCGCACAGCGAGTTCCCAGAGAGCCTCGTATCCGGGACTACGCTTGCTTTCTCGGGGAGATATAAAAGTTCATTTCCCTCACCGCGTGACTTAGAAGAAATTCATGCACTGCTCTAAGTGGAGGACTATCTGGAAAGAGATCAAAGAGAGCAAAGGAAATGATCCAAAGTTGGGAAATTATAAAACTTACAACAAGAGGTTAAAAGAATTTCTTCTTAAGAAGGTTGAAGAAAAAAAAATCTCACACTAAGAGGAATAAAGAAAGGGAGAACTGTGGGCAAAACAGAAAAATAGTTTAAACTTAATGAAGAAGAATTAAAGTCAGAGTCCTTGCTGCAGATAGATATTGAACATGGAGCGTCAGAAGAATGTAAGGCCACGCTCAGACAAAAGAGCAGCGCCATGCCACATGAGCGCACCGCAGGCTGTCGTAACAAGCAGCACCGTGTGGGCGGCTTCACCTCTTCATGGTTCTGCAGGCCGAAGCCCAAGGTCCGTCTCCCACTTGTCGAGGGCTGTCTTTAGACTGGCAGAGGGCCACCTTCCCCTGAATCCCACAGGTCAGAGAGAGGCCCTGCTCCTCTCGTCAGGACACCAGTCCTGGTGGCCTGGGCCCACCTTGGGGACCTCATTTGAACTTAGTCACTCCTGGAGTGCCCAGCTTCCAACACAGTCACATCAGGAGTTTGGGCTTCTGCATGGGACTTTGAGGGGACACAATTCACTGTTTTTGCACCTTAGCTCAAATAAATACGGCAGGATGATGGTGCCTAATAACCCTGCGTGGGTCCAGAGTGGCACTTCGAGAACGCACATCCGCCTGTCCTTCCTCCTTCTCACATGCAACTGCTCACTGTCCCTTACTTCCACCAGCCCGAGGTCAGTCAGCAAGAATGCAGCACCTCGAGGAGGCCAAGCTGGAGGACGCAGGACAAAGGCCACAGTGGCCCCAAAGGAGAATGCGGTTGGATGCAGGCAGGAGTCAGGGACAGCAGGTGTGGAGAAGTCCTGGCCAGATGGGCTCCCGGAAGGCAGTGCTGGTGAGCCTGGGGGTGAGCGGGACCCCCACACAGGGAAGGCAGTTCCCACTGGGCCTGGCCCACCAAGGCACCTGCTCCACTTCTGTTCATAAAGGTAAACCACAGGATCTTTACCTTTCCATAAGCAAAATCCTGAGTCTCCCTCAAGGATCTCCTGCTTTCACCCCCTCTGATCCATCAACCAACATGTCAAAGCTTCCTCAAACATCTCCCAAATCGGTGCCCTCTTCCCTGTCCCCAGGTGGACCACCCAAGTCATGTCTCCTAGCAACTCATTCAGTGATGCATTTGCTGTAGGCTCCCGCTTGTCTACACAGCACCATGGTCACATGGAGCTGGAATCCAGAAGTTTCCCACCAGCCCTACAAGTCCAGACTGCTGGGCCAGCCAGGAGGAGAGCCTGGAGGGCCTGGCCAGGAGGAGGGCCTGGAGGGCCTGGCCTAGCCCTGGGCTCACCCTCTCTCTCCATTCTCCCCTTGCTCAGAGGTCTTTGCTCTAACCAGGTGCCTCTCTGCTGGGAACCCACACGTGGCAATTCCCTCTAGCTGCCCCATCTTTCCCACACACCACCTGGACCATCTGGAGGTGGCCACAGCCCTACTTTCTTTTAGTAAGGATAAAAATGACACCCAAAGAGGAACAAAATGGAATTAGAATCCAGCAAAACCCAGTGTCTATATATCAGATTCCATAAAAATAGAATTTTCAAATTCCTTCTACCTATCCATGGTGTCTGATCCTATGCAAACATCTAGCTCCTATTTAATCCTTAACCACCCAGTCCAAGGCCTCGAGGAAAGCCACTTCATATAAATCAACTTTCCTGAACTTAAATTTGAAAGTATATTTTCTATTTTGTAAAGGAATCATGTGAGTCATCTAGGAAGATAAAAATTAATTAAAAAAATAAAAACTGCTATGATTACTTTAGGGTTCATGGTGTGTGATACTGTGTCACCATTGTTTGATATATTATTTCCTAAAATTTTTTTGAACCCAGAATCCACATAACCTTTTCCCTGTGCTTTTTAAAATTTTGTTGGTTTTAGATATACATGACAGCAGAGTATATTTTGACACATTTATATAAACATAGAATATATCTCGTTTCCCTATCCTTTTGATCTCTGTGGACATAGCTTGGTGAACTGGTCAAAACGATCTGATCTAACTGGGTGCGGTGGTGCATACCTGTAATCCCAGTGGCTCAGGAGGTTGAGGCAGGAGGATTGAGTTCAAAGCCAGCCTCAGCAAAAGTGAGGTGCTAAGCAACTCAGTGAGACCCTGTCTTTAAATAAAATACCAAATAGGGCTGGGGATGTGGCTCAGTGGTCAAGTGCCCCTGGGTTCACTCCTTGGTATCCCTACCACCACAACCAAAGACAACAACAAGAACAACAACAACAAACTACCTGATCTAATTAGCTGGAAGGAACACTCTGGTCTTGGAGAAGCACTGCTAGGCTTAAAGGAGCATTTTCTTTATATTTCTAGTCTTGGCCCAGAATTTCAGGCCTCATAACCGGCAGGAAAACACTTCACTCAATGCGTGATTAATTTTCAGAACATGGCCTTGGTAATCTGCCTGCTCCTGCCTTGATGGTGTGCTGACTGTTCACGTTCAAATAGATCTTGGGATTTGCTCCTCCGGTGTTTCTCCCAACTTTCATTATGGAGCATTCCAAACACACATAAAGGACAAAAAAGAACAGATGAGACCTTGTGTACCCACAACCCAGCTTCGATGATTATTAGCTCATGCTGTGACGCTGTCCTCCCAGCTGGATCATCTCGTAGCAAATCCCCCAAATCATAATGGCATTTTAAAAAAACTCAATGTTGGCTTATTTGTTGTAGAAGGTGAAAAAGCCACAACTCTCACCCCACCATTTGTATGTACACACACACACACACACACACACACACAGGATGCACCTTTATCATGGCACAGAAAGGTGTGTGACAGTTATTTCTCCAGTTCTAGTTAGTGCTGATAGGAACTCAGTGTGCAACACGTGTTCCAGACTGTGGGGACTAACATGGGAGCAGGCTTGCATCTGTCAGACGGATTTGATCCACACAAACCCGGCAACAAAACCAGGGCAGCGACCAGAGCAGAGAAGAGAAAAAAATCAATAAATCTTTGAATTAATCATGCAGCCGTCAGGGACAATTATGGGTACACAAAATGAAACCCACGTGCAGGGCCTATTTGCTTCTCCCCTTCCGGTTACTCCTTCATTTCCACCGGGGGTGTATCTCTCCTGTAGGATTCTGACCCCACTAACTGCACTCCTGAAACTCAGTACAAATTACCGTCCTGGATTCGTGGTGGTTGTTCCATATAATTCTTCCAAGAAAGACTTTGAGACTAAAAATGGATGAATCCAATGTAAATCATAAGAAGAAAAATTTCCATTCAAATTGTTGTGTTTGATTTTTAAATTCTGGTCACATAGGACAACTTTTGTAATCGGGACCCCACACCCTGTGGGATAACGTGACGTGCGGAGCCTCTGCCAAGGTTCCCCCTTCCACCTTGAATACCCAGGCCTCTGTCACAGGCAGGGCTGAACGTGTTGGGACCCTGTGCTGCTCGGCAACTTACCTCACACGTCAGGAAGGAACGGCCTGGCCCCAGGCCCGCCTGCCCTCCTATTCTGCACAACACCCTGCGAGGGTAGTTGTAAAAGACCCGGAAATCAATAGCCACTGTCAGTAAAAGCTGGCTTCATCTGAGATCTAGAATTTTAAAATAGAAGTAACGGCAGACACGTTTCTTCCCAATGACAGAAAATGGGTGTGAAATCTATGAGCTTGTCAGCAATGCTATAAACGTACATTTTAAATAAAAACACACAAAATTGGCTCTCTCACTTCATCACTATCCTTGAAAAGATGATGACCATCCATGTTCTTCTGACTTGTAAAGGTTTTGTTTTTTTAAATCACAATATAAAATTAAAGATAGTTAAAACAAATATCCTGGTAATTTTGATAAAGCAAGAGACGAGCACCTCTGTGTTCATCTTTCATATCAGCAAATCACAGCCAGTGAACAAAGAGCAAGGGGCTAGAAGAAATGACCCATGCTCCCTTGTGCAGGACCATAAATAAAGCAGGTGAAGACTCTGAAAACCCTGCGTCGGGCCTCGAGCCAGAGCCTCTACGTGGCTCGCATCCAAAGTCGACTCTTTCAGGGCTCCATGGAAACCATCTGCTGGAGATCCCCTGGAAGCAAGGCCGGCAGTAGGATGCTCGGGTTTTCGTTCCAGGGATGAGACGGTGGGAACCCACAGAAGAGGAAGTGATCCAAACGTGGACTGGTTTGTGTTTTTTACTGAGTGGCCAGGCACACGAGAACTCAGCAGAAGAGGGAGTGACGGGGACAGATGGGACACAGGCTGACATGTACATGCAACACAGAGCTTCTACCTTCTGGATGAATCAGACATTACCCACAAGTCGGAGATGGGCTTTTCCTTGACATTTCATTGTGCATTGTAAAAATCTGATAACATCTACAATTTTTTAAAATCTTGCATCCTAGGGCAACGTTTTAGAGAACAAGCGTTTCCCTTGGCAGTGGCCTCTGTAGCATCGTCACGTGCATCCGGACCGCGCATCCCTTGGCTCTCCACCGGGATCTAGCCTGGCTGTGTTCCCTTTCAGAAAATGGCCCTCCTCCATTCCAAGTTCATCTGGCTTTTTCAATGATAGGGTTTCAATTCAAATGGATAACAATACCGAGGACTAAAAATTTCACCATCTAATTAAGGCGGGGGCTCAGTGTGGCCGTTCTTTCCTACTATCATCTGTAGTTTGAAAATGACTTGATGAAGGCTTTTTATAGAAACCCCTTTCTTTTCCTGGTGTAAGAACAACTGCAGTAGAAGATACTGGGACGAGGCCACAGGCACAGAAGGACAAAAAATGTATGCGTGGAAAGGAGTGAAGGAAGCTAGGCTGGGGGAGAGCGGAGAGTGAGCTGACGAGTCAGGGGGAGCTTAGCTGGAGTGAGGGGTCTGCCCCCATCCGCGTCAGAGGTGTGCTGCGAACCCACAGCGGATCCGGGCTAGGGAGGCAGGGGTGGGGTGGGCCCCAGGTGGGGAGCCAAAGGAAAGCAGCACAAAAGGCTGGGAATTCACACAGGTCTGGGCTCGGTGCTTCTGGAAATCTGCTGTTCCGTGGTTTTCATGACTGCCTCAACACGTCCTGATTTCAAAAGAGAAAAGGCACAGGGCACCCATGTAATGATCCTCATCTATCACAAAAGCTAAATGCACTCCAGGTGGAATGCTTGTGTTCCCAAATTCATATGTTGAAACTCGACCGATAATGTGATGGCACTCAGAGGTGAAGCTTTGGGATGTGACTTGGAAGCAGGTGGAGCCCCCAGAGTGGGACTGATGTCCTCATGAAAGGGACCCAGAGAGCCCACTCACCTCTGCCAGCATCTGTGCATCAGGAAGAGGGCTGCCCAGGACACCAACCCTGCCCAGCACCCTGATCTCAGAATTCCAGGCTCCAGAGTGGTGAAAAATGAATCCCCCCTGCAGGGAGGACACCCAGCCTTGGGTAACAGGCTACAGCAACCACAGCGAGTAAGACGTCATGCATGCGCACCTCTTTCACAAACAAACCCAGAGGGACATTTTATTTTCATCAATATGTATTTTAAATAGACATTTAAATAAAACTCAGAATTATAAATCCATGCCAAATGATTAATTTGGAAAAGTGCAGTTTTTAGTGACCTTTTAAGTAAATAGAAGAAAACAGGTTTTGTAGTCCCTTCAGCACAGCAAGCTCGTTAGATTTAAGTGCATTCCATCTGCCATGTCTCTCTGACTGGTGCCCTTTCTCAATAGATCATGTAAGTTTTTAAAATGGCAACTTCTAGAGCAATTCTTCATCCCTGATTAAATGCTTAAATGGCAGCACTGAAGAAATTTTCAAAGACTATGCCAAAGCCACCCCAGATCTGGCTGAGTCCCCCCAGCCCCATACTGCCCGGGTCACTTTGACTTTCTGGTTCTTTCTTCAGCCATGAAATACTCCTCAGGGCAGCCCATGGTGCTGTGAAGAGAGGGGGGTGGCCCCGGGGGCCTCACCCCACAGGTTCAAGCGCAGATCCCGCCAGTGGAGCAGTGGCCACTCCCACTGCCCTGCACCCACATGACACTCACAGTGCTTCTGCTGTCCAGGTCAGAGAGACACCTGATGCTCTTCCACATGGAAACCCTACAGCATCTGAATCTGTGATCACCAGTTGGCGGGGCACCCTGACCCTGTTTGGGTACAGCACGCACCTGCATAATAAAGCAGCGTGTGTTGGGCTAAGTCTACTCACCAAATCATCCCTTCAGCCTGAGAGGCTAGGGGACCTCAGCATCTGACCTGGCTTGCATCCAGCTCCTCAGGGACTGCTCTGACATGCCCCTGAGGTGCCAGCAAGTGAGGATGCCCCTGACTCGTGGCACCCTGGGTTGTATTCAGTGTTGTTTTAACACGTGTTGCAGTATAAAAGTGGAAGGGGATTACGACAAGAAAACCATTCCATGAGACTAAAGGAGGCAAGTTTTGCTTTGGTAATGACAAACACTGGGAATTGGGCATTTTTATTTCCCCTAGAACAGCATCATGCAGAAGTCAGCGGTGAAATCCCAAGCTGCCTCTGACTTGCCTACCCGGATGCTCTGCATCAGAAGTGGAGGTCATGCAAGGTTGTCTTCCGCAGTAGTGAAAAATATACAGAGAAATCAAAGGCTCCAATAAAGCTACACTGAGATTTCATCCCATGCCAGTCAGAATGGCAGCCACCAAGAGTACAAGAATAAATGCTGGAGAGGATGTGGAGAAGAGGAACACCATTACACTGCTAGTGGGACTATAAAATACTACAACCACCATGGAAATCAGGATGGAGGCTCCTCAAAGACTAGGCATGGAACCACCATGTGACCCAGCACTGCCACTAATAGGTATTCATCCTGAAGAACTGCAGTCAGCACGCTACAGTGACACATGCATACTCATGTTCACAGCAGCTCAATTCACTATGGAACCAGCCTTGGTGTCCGTCAATGGATAAAGGGGATGTGGTCTCTAAACACAATGGAGTTTTATTCATCTATAAAGAACGAAGTGATGTCATTTGCAGGAAAATGGATGGAACTAGAGAGCATCATGTTAAGCAAAATAAGCCAAATTCAGATCGTCAAGGATCATATTTTCTCTCATATGCAGAAGGTAGAGAGGAAAAAGAAAAGAAAGATGCGGGGAATTTCATGAAAATTGAAAGGAGGTCAGTTGAAAGAGGAACAGGACCAGGGGCAGTGAAGAGGGGTGGGAAAGGGGAAAGACTGGGAAATGATATCGGCCAGATTATATAATGGTATAACAACATTGTGTGCATGCACAGCTCTGGAACAACAAATCCTACCATTATGTACAACTATAATGCATCAATAAAAATATAGGGAAAAAAGGAAAATCAAAGGCTTTTCTCAAAGCATTAAAAATATTTTGAAAGAAAATACTATCCCAAGTTAATGGAAAAACTGCTTATTCAAAACTTAGTAGATATTGACTAAGCTTCTGCTTTGTATCTGACACTGTAATAGTATCCTTGGAGTAGATGGGAAGAGATGGTTTTAAATAAAATTGAAATTAAGAAATTTTCTTTGTCCTAGGCAGCTGTATTTATTTAGATTCTTCTCTACATAATATTGTTTTCAGAAATATTAATCATGTTGATCTCAAACCACAATGGAATTCCCTAAATATGTCAAATATTCAGAAATTTAACTCTAGCTGGGATCACATATTTGAAAATGCTTTTCTTGATTAAGTAAGTCCCGACTTCTAAGAGTTCTGCTGCTAGGAATTGCATGTCATTCAGTTGATAATATTTGTCACCTCCATGCATTTATGTACTATGGGAAACTGAAATAAAGTTTTTTGTTTTATTTTAAGGCAAAATATCTTGCAGAGGGAGAGTTGCAAGACCATGCCTTGGGTTCATGGTTGGAGCTCTTCGTGCCTCATCTGTAAATTGGGGCCGATGAGAGTGACTAGCTTATGGGGTTCAAATGATTAGATATGACCCAATCTATGCATGCTGCATGGTTGTCAGCTATTTAATAATCCAGATGTGTCACACGTATCGCCATGTCCTCCTGATTTCCCTGCAAGTATCTACTCCAACTGAGCTGTGAGTTAAGGCAAAACACAGAGCCTTCCAACCGCATTCTAGCTCATTTTAGATTTCCAACTTCTGGTTAAGAAAAGTAAAAATTTTAATAAATTAGGTCAAAGTTGCTTTTTAACAGAATTCTACAGACTGTGGGTTCAAAAGCATCCTAACGCTCGTACACAGAAATCTGCACTCAGCACTCTTTCTTTGTTGTTCTTGTTTTTTTGTCTTGCTGAGGACGGAGCCCGGGGCTTGTGAGTGCCTGGCACGGGCTCTGCCACTGGCAACTCCTTTTTAAGTGGAACTCTTTTTGCTTTTACATCCAACAAGCACCTCACGAGCAAACGTGTGTGAGTTTGGACACCATGGTGCTCTGACATCCTGTTTCTGGAAAGGGACACTTCAGAAAGAGCACAACAGCAGCACCAGCCAGATGGGCCGAGCAGGGTGCTGAGCCCAGCGGGTGACCTCCATGGTCCTCGCAGGATCTCATGACGCTCTCCCTGTTGTTCCTATGCACAAATGAGGAGACTGCGGTGCCGGAAGGTCCTGCGGTCATGCCCAGGTCACGGGCTGGCCCAGCTTGGATCTGGAGTGCAGAGGTGGATGTGGGCGCAAGGCCCACACCAGGGCCTGCAGCTCTGCAGAGGAAGGTGCAGGGGAGGCCTGGAGCCTCTGGGACTCACAGAGGGCCTTCCTCAGCCCACACCACACCTCAGCACTTCTGGTCATTATAAAGAACTGTGTCTGATTCCACAGAGAGGCCGAGAGCTGTCAAAGGTTCCGGAGTGAGACTGGTCCCCTGGCCAGGCCTCTCTGGTTCAACACATCCCTGGCCTGGACCGCTGCCCACCAGGCACACGGAGGCGGAGACCTGCCCTGGAAGAGCCTGAGGCCCCATCAGAGATTTTTAAAGCTGTATGAAAGAGCATCCACTCACTTCCTGTGTTTGCTTCTTGGCTTCCCGACAGGAACATTCCGACCCTGCTCGAGTTCAGAGCATCACGAGCTGGGTCCAGGTGTTGGCGAAGGCCAGTTCTGGACAACCAACACTGGCACCAACCCAACCTCTCCAGAACCAGAACGGACAGAAACATTCTGGAACTGCTGGCCCTGCCTCTCCACATCTGGACCTCAGACGGCCAGCGCACCGTTCCAAGTGTGATTTAGCCGTGGAAGTTTCAGCCCTAAGTGATGATCACCCAATCGAAGCTCAGTGAGTTTGGAGGTGATTTTGGAACTTGGGGGCCTCCTGACAAGGAGAACATTGCACATGAGCTTTCAGACCACGTGTCATTGGGGAAGTTTGTCACTCACTTTTCCACTGATGCACCACCTTTCTTGGAGCGAGCAGGAGCACAGAAAGGAGATGCCTAATAACCACGACACCTGGACACAGCCTCGTCTGTCCAAACCGCGAGAGCTCGCAGCGGCATTGACGCTCACACAGCACCGTGTCATGGCAAAGCCTCGAGCCCCCACAAAGCTGGGGAGGGCGTCTGAGCACGCGGACTTCAGGAAGCACGGAATCCAGCTGGAAAGTGGGTGTATGTGCACAGGAGCTGAAATGCAGGTCAGGTAGTCTGCCTGCTGTCCCCGGCGCCTTGGCCCTGGCCTTCCTGGTCCTGTCCCCATGATGGCCCACAGATGAGAGAGAGAGTGTGTGCTGGCTGCAGCTGCTGGCTGGAGCTTCCATGCACATGGGGAGGGGGCTACAGGACAACAGGACCACCTGGGTGGGCACTTCAGCTATACTGATGAGGGTTTCTGTGGTTTTTCTTCACTCCCTTAAACAATCATTTTTATTGAAGGATCTCACCTACTAAGCGTCACTGATGGTCCACTGTGTGTCATGCAGGAGACGTCAAGACGCACCCGTGTGTGAGCGGGACTTGATACTATAGTGGGCTGCAGGCATCCCTCATATGTCCATCCTAAAATGCCACCTTATTTGGAAATAGGGCATTTGCGGATGTAATTGGTTAGGATGAGGTCGCAGTGGAGCTGCGTGGGCCCTTGATCCCCTGACTGTCTGTGAGAACTGAGAGGATCTTCTGCTGCCCCAGCCCCTCAGTGTGTGGCGCCTCCTGTCTGCAGCCGGTGGGCCCAGCAACCACAGGAGGCCGAGGCCACCCGTGCGCTCCCCAGGGCAGTCAGAGATGGGGCCGAGAGACAGCCTTGGAATGTGACGTCAGGAAGTCACAGGTGACTCTGAGGAGGGCACTGTCAAGGTTCTGTAGGAGGAAGAGCCCGAGCCCAGGAGTTAGGGACAGTGGTGATGTGGAGCGATTTCTCCAAAGTCCACCACAAAGAAGAGTAAAGATAGGAAATGACAGAAGAAAGCTGGCACAGGAAGGCTTTGTTTAAAATGGGGGCCGAGCTCCTGAGCACCATGTCCTAGACGACAGCAGAGACAACGGAGAACTGGTGGACAGTGTCCATGAAGGTCAGGTGGGATGGCAACAGCGGAACTGGAGAGAGGTCAGCTAGAAGGGAAGGGGGATGTCTCCCTCCGTGAGGGAAGCACAAGGACCACAGTGCTCCAGGTAGAGGGCCTCCCCAGACCTGCACTCCGACTCCGTGAAGTGGAAGTGCTTTACTGAGAGCCGGGGTAGTCATTCTGGGGGGCTGGGGATGGTGCTTAAGGGCTCTGGGGAAAGCCCAGGAACTCTCTCAGTGACACACAGGGAAACATCCGAGAGTCTGGCGGTTGGTAAAGGGCCAGTCAGCACCAGCTGGTCAGACGTCTCCATGCCTGGTGTCCAGCCAGCCCAGCAGGCAGAAGGCAGGATGTCATGGCAGTGACACCCTAGACCCTGGAAGATGTGCCCATGTGGTCACTGAGAAGAGAGGGCATCTAGGCTGCCTTTTTTTCCCTGTCCCATCTGCAATGGGCTGACCACCATGGTGGCTCTGCCCAGTGACCTTCTGGAGCCCCTGCCACCAACCTCCCTGCTTAGGGACTTTCTCCCACCAGGTCCAGCCCAGTGCAAAGACAGCAGCACCATGAGCCTCATAGGATCCTCTTTATCTCTGGTCTTGACAACTTCGGACATCACATTGACCTCCTCGGGACCTAATATAGAACCCCAGGTCAAAAACTGAATTCCTAAGTCTCAAATGCTGATTGCTAATGCTGTCCCATGTTGCTGAGCAGCCCTTGCTTCTGACACCTGACTCAGGCCTGCTGATGGTGATAAGGGACAGCATTGTAGTCACCCTGCCTGACACTGTGCTGCTGATGATCCTGTCACTCTCTTAGACTTTCCTGAAATAAAAACTCAGCTGAGCAACAGACCAGAGAATACACTTGGGTCCAAATTAGGTCTAATTGGCCTCGTTGGCCATCTGTTTCCTATGTCTGGAAAGATCCAGAGATCCAGACGTGATTGACAGAGGAGAAGACCCCCCAGTGGCTGAGCGTAAAGTAAACTATCTTTACATTTTGGTGGCGCACAGGAGGAATCTGAGTCAACATGCTTGCAAACTTGGGTAATGGCTTCCTGAGGCTGTGGAGGTGTGGAAGCTAGGTGACCTTCCCGCTTGCCCCAGCAATGCTGATGGGCGTATTCTATACCTGGTGGATGCACGCATGAGAAAGAACTAAGGCACTCGCACAAGCAGAGACATTACACAGAATGGCCCTTCCAATACTGATGTTGTTTGTACGCCTGCCCCTTAGTTGGTGTCTGGGAACTGGGATGGAAGGGTCCTGGGGCCCCCGCAGACAAGGCAGTCCCCTCTGCCAAACCTGTACCTGCAATGTGATCTGTGCCAAGCACTCGGTCTCCCTCAGGGAGTCTGGGATAGTGCCACGTGCCAGGCAGAGGTGCCTGCATGACCATCCCCAGTGAAACCCTGGGCACCGAGGCCCCACGACAGACAGCACTGCAGCTCCCATCACGGGAGGCCGGCCTGGCTTCCAGAGGCCATCCACCCACCAGCCTTTCCCATTGCTGAGTTTGCTGTCTCAGCCATAGCTGTGACCACACAGAGAGTCCTGGGAACCCTCCTAGCTAGTTACAAAGCCTGTGGTGGTCTCAGGACCCATGACACACACACACAGAATGTTCTGAGGTCAAGTCTAAGAAAGGGAGAAATAACCTAGAAGTCAATTGACTTGAGAATGGAATAATCAGCATGGAGTTTCAACACCCTGACATGGTGTCAGAGCAGCCCCACAGAACCCTGTCATCCATGTGAGGAAGCTGTGGCAAGAAGAGACACCTTTCCCTGGGTCACCAGCTGATCTTGCACTAAAGTCAATTTCCTCTTTAAATACTGAGAATGGGAAATCAAGGGGTGTCAGCTTGTCCAAAAGAGCCAGCACCTTCTGGACAGATGGGATCCGTGCACGGTACGCACATGTGCCCCCCACACACAAACACAGAAATGCACGCGGTCTCTGAAGAAGGGTTCTGGGTTATCTGTGACACTCAGACCCCCACGCAGCACCAAGCCCTGGCCAGTGCTTCCTGCAGAGCACCAGCTTTATGTCTGTCCTTTCATATGGAATGTGGTCAGAATGTTGTTCCCTTTTACCCAAAGCACAGGAGGAAGAGGACCATCCTTGGACCCCACCCCTTGATCTGGGGAGCTAACCCTCTGCTCTGGCGAGGTGCTCAGATGAGAAATATTCTAACGGAAAATGGAGCCCCTGCTAAAGAGGGAGACGGATTCTCTGGGAACAGTAAAGTGTTTGCTTTTTCCATTTTCCAAATCTGGTTACCCTTGGGCTGTGCCTTTGATGTTCGTGCAGAGAAACCCCCAGTGAGAATCGCACAATTTTATCAGGAGAAACAGAAGCGAGTGCTGGCTTCCTCACCGCGGCCGACGGGCCGTCCTCAGCAGGCACAGAGAGGACACCCGCAGAGCAAGCCGGCCGCCCTCTCCAGGGTGGCGTCTCACCCATCTCGGCATCAGCAGCACCTCCAAAGCACGTCGCCATCCACGCGCCAGGATTTCCATCCAACCACGTTACTATTCTGATATTTAAAAGGCTTTTGCCCTGCACAGGTAAGGTAGTGAATGCAGAGATGCCCGACACCTGCCACTCCTGGCTGCTTGGGCAGGTGAGAAGATGATGGGTCAGAAACTGGCACACTGCTTGTGCCCTGTGCCCACTCATGAGCCCCATGCACCCGAGCCTGAGAGCGAGGGAAAGCCCGCAGGGCTCTGGGGCTCAGGTGGAGGGCCCAGGTGCACAGGGCTGCAGCAGGAGACCATGGGGACCTTCCCTCCACCCGGGGACCCCAGGCTTGCTACTTTTAGGCTGTTGGATTTCTCTTTCTCAATATGTCTCAAAACAAAAGAGCTCATTTACATCCTCAGTACCGGGCCTGTGGCAGAGGGGCCCAGCGTGAGTCCTAGCGGACACTCAGGCCACCAAAGCCTGCCCTAGGGCAAGCCCTGCAGGACCCCATGTGCAGGGGCTCCTGGGAACAGTAAGGCTCATGCAGGGCCAGGCGGGTGCTTCCCACTCACCTTCTCAGCCACAGAGAGGGACAACCAGGGTGAGCCAGCAGAAACCATTTGCTGCTGCTTCTTACAGGGATGCTGCTTGAATTTTTCTTTCACTAAAAGGGAATTTAGAGAACACAGATACCCACTGCCCAACTCCAGCTTCCCTACAAAGGGGAGGCATTTGCTATTCTGGAAAGTGTGTCCTCAAGGGCCCCCCAGAGTCCTCAGGCTGAACACCCCAGCTTCACCAGGGAAGCCCGAGCAGGAGCAGAGGCCACAGCTTGTCACCGCCCTCAGGGCCATCTCCTGGTTGCCAGTAGGGGTCCCCCAGGAGCGTCAACCAGTCCTGGGGCAGTCACAGAGACCCGCTGCAGGGTCTCACGCCTGCTTCCTCTCATGGCTGCCCTAGGGATCACCTTCCTCCTCAGGGTGAAGCACCAGCTAAGGGGAGAGTAACCATGTCCTGGGACAAGTCTGCCAGTCAGGTTCACTGTGGCCTGGGGACCCTGGAGATCCCCAGGGAAAGAGATGCAGGTGCTGAGCACACTGGGGGGTCGACGGTAGTCGTTCGGCAGGAGCTGTGGGGACAGGTCCATTGGCCAAGCAGAGACACACACACTGTTTTGCATCATCTGCTATGCATGTGGCATGGGGGACGTCCTCCCTGGAGCCTGGTGCTACCTTGGAACAAACCCCCTGGGCTGGCCAAGGCCATCCAATGCAGCCCCAAACCCCAGCAAATCCTGAGGCTCAGCCCCTCAGCATGAAGGAGGGCAGTCCCTGGCTCCTCCTGGCACCCCACCTTCCTCTGCTGTCACCTGGGCCTGGTCCTGGCCTCAGACAGGGGAGCCCTTCTCCACCTCAGTGATTTGAAACAGGCTTATTTATTAAGACCTCTGATGCTATTGCCCACTTTGTCACCTCTGGTGACTGTAGGACTCTTCCCTGGGCACAGGGCCCACAGCAGCAGTGACAAGCAATGGCAGATTGCGTCATGAGGTTCAAGTTCCACCTTCTACTTACAGATCACGGCACAGCGCTGGGGCCCTGCCATCGGGAGCAAGGCCATTTTTAATTACAGGTCTGTTCGCCTCAGGCTCAGGGAGCTGAGTGTCTCTCCCTCTCTTTCTCCCTCTCCCCGACTCAACAGCTTATATACAGACAAGTAAAAGCTGCCTCCTGACCGACACCAGGCTGCAGCTGGTTGGCAGATATGGTGGAGGGAGGCACCCAGTGCTCGCCCACGGCCCATGCTGTGTGTTCGAATTTTTGTCAAAGAGGAGGACCGCAAGGCACGGCCCAGGAGAGGACGCGGTAGTCCCATGGCCTGACACAGCTTCTGCTGTCTGCGCGCTCCGTCCACCCACTCCCCACCCTGCTTCTCATTCACCCAGGTTCTCTTTGGAAAGAAAGAAGTCTGTTCACATGGGTCGCAGGCCGTCGGTGCTGATTAAGGATGTCCAGGAGGCACAGCGCATCTCCTGCTACACAGACGAACAGCTGGGCAGACGCCTGCCCCCCCAGACCCCAGCTCTCCCTGCCTCCTCCCGGGCAAGAGCCCCACAAGTCCGCCGTTGGACTTGCTCTGCTGAATCAACCACGTCACTCCAGGTGTGAGCACTGCCAGGCAGTAGGTCACTCTCCCACACTCCTGCCGTCCGCCAGGGAGACACGGAGGCCACAGACAGGGCAGTGTGGTGAGACAGCTGGCCTCCGTCCGCCCAGGCCACGGCATGCGGCAGCCCAAGTGCACCCACCCATCCCTCCCAGCCACGCGCATTCGAGGGTCTTTGCCCTCCGACTCTGAGCTCCACCGAGAGACTCAGTCCAACCTCCCCATCTGCCATTCAGAAAGCCTAAAGAACCCCTGGGAGAAAGATTCAGACTATTAAACTGTAATAAAATTAGCAAATAAAAGTACCTAGGCACGTCTCCACCCTGACGACTGCAGGCATGTTTCAGTTCTTAAACAGCGTTTTTCAATATGCTGACAAATTATGGCGCCTCGCCAACACAGCAGCAAGAAGCCACCGTCCACTGAAGCGTGAGGGTTGGCCTGCACCACAAAAACGGCCCTGAAATCAACGGAAGCCTCCCACTGCCTCCCACAGTCCTGCCACGGGTTTTTAGGACAGAATATTTCTGTGCCACTTGGATTTTTACTGGTTGTCAACCAACCTATCCTTTCTAGCAAATCAGTAGGCAGAACACAAGAATCACCGAGAGCGCGCGCACGGACCCAGCTGTTTATCACGCACGTTACAAGTGTCTGCTCATCACAGGTCTTTTCCAGAAGCAGACACCGTATTCTCCAACATGCCCAGAACCATCATCCAAGGGTCCGCAAAATGGGAACACTGTGCCTCGTGCCCATGGTGCCTTCCCAGGTAAAAAGAGCAGAGCAGAGATTCACCTCCATCCATCAGATGGAAAAGCCACAACCTCTTAAAGGCTGTCTCAGATCTAACCATCGGCCTCTGCGCCCTCACACGCGAACATGTATTTCAGTGCTGAGCCTATGTTCTCAATAGAACCTTCAAATTCAGAGATCAGAGATGCACATTTGAAAAGACCAGAAGAGCATGGAACCTCGGCTTCCAGTTCCCAGGCTTTAGTTTCCAAGTGTAGGTCACACACGTGTCACTGGGGGATCCTGGATGCAATACCTCTACTTATCCACTTTTAAAAGCAGAAACAAACCCACAGTTATCTCATGAATGCCAGCATCACGCCTCTACTCACAGCACATGCAACAGTTTTTATCCACCAGTCAATTCGCCAAGACTGTTGGACGGGAGCCCCTGAACCGACGTATGCTCGAGGCCTCGCCCTCCACCACAGCACACCCAGCGCAGCCTACCTGAGACGAGGGAAACGGTGTCTTTCTCCCAGGAGACGACAGTGATGTACGCCTCCACGGAGGAGGGGATAATGCACTTGAAGACCGCGACATTGCCTCTCATGGTTTTCTGGTCCTCCACACGGACTGTGTAGGGCTCCCGTAAAACTGCAAGGCAAGAGGGGACCCTCAGTGAGACACAGTCGGGGCTCTCTCCCTGAGTGTCATCCTCACGCGTGGGACACACACATTTACCGCACACCACATCCTCCCTTCCATGTCGTCCACGCCCCAGCTGAGAAATGCCCACTCATTAACAATACCACCACTGCGCTCACCAGACAAGGGTGGCCAAAGACCTCCCCGAGTCCCCATGGCATGGCGAGTGGGGAGGAGGCTTCCTGAAGGAAGAGCAGCTGCTCTAGGAGCTAAGGGACAGGAGACTGCTCTTGGTCTCTGATCACAGAAAAAGAATGAAAACTCCTAGAAAGAAACTGTACCTAGAATTCTTGAAAACTGGGCAACAATGAAAATAATTCCTCCCAAGCACAAATGTTTTGTGATGGTTGAACAGCAGTTTGGGAAACAGTTGTTATTCTTCCCTCTCAGAGAGACGGGTCCTGATGGAGCAGACTGTCCCTCTCCCCTCACAATGGGAGCATCTGAGAAAGACTCAGGGGGCACTTAGAATGGCATTCATGATGCCTGGGCTCCCAGTTCTAGCCCATTGGAGGGTTCTGGGATTGGACCTACAGAGTAGGCCCAGCCGCCTGGGTTTAAGGTCGTTAATTTCTCTCAGCAATATTCTGCAATTCTCAGTGTAGGTGTCTCTCAGGTCCAATCAGATTTATCACTCTTGTTTGTGTTTGGATCCTATTCTAAACAGTATTTTTAAAAACCTCTATCTATGATTTGTGTGAGTGTATGTGACGTATGTGCTGATGTCGAATCCCACAGGCTTGACATGCTCACTCATTACTTCTACTAGCTTTTTTGCAGATTCTTTCAAATTGTCAAAATTCATGATTATTGTCTACAAATGAAGACAGGTAAGTTTCTTTCTTTGCAATTAGAACATATTTTACATTTTTTCTTATCATATTGCTCTGGCTACAAACTTCCAGTATAATACCAAGCAGATGTGTTTAGAGGACACACCTTCTTATTACTCTTCGTCTTTGGAGAAAAACATTTTATCTTTTTCTATTATGTATGATGTTACTTGCTATAGTAGAGTTTTTGCAGTTGTTTTTATCAAATTGAGGAAGTTTCCTTCTATGTCTAGTTTTCTGAGAATTTTTAGCCTAAGCAGACTTGGGATTTATAAATGCTTTTCTGCATCTGCTGAAATGACCATCTGATTTTTACTCTAAAATATGTTAATTTGGTGAATTACTTTGATTTACTTTTTCAAATTTGAATCAATCTTGCATTCTGATATAAGCCCTACGCAGTCATAACGTTGTTTATTTTTACCTGTTATTGGATGCAATTTGATAAAGATTTTAGAATTTTCACATTCATATTCATTAGTGATATTTGTAGTTCTTTTTAAAATAATGTCTTTGTTTTGTTGATATCAGGGCAATACAGATCTAATAAAATCATTTGAGGAAATATTCATTTTTTTTTCTTTAATTTTCTGGAAAAATCTCTAGAATTTTTATAATCTATTTTTCAGTTGTTTAGGGGATTTCAAAGTTAATGCATTTGAACCTGATATTTCATTATAGAAAATGTGCGATTTACAAAATCAATTTTGTGAAAGACATAGGGCTACTCAGTTCATCTCTTATTTTTTCCATATTTTTAATTATAGCATTATATTTTTACATAATGGTAGGATTTGTTGTTACTTATTCACACATATGCACAACATAAAATTATAATTTGACCAATATCATTACCCACTATTTTCCTTGCCCTCCCCTACTCCCTCTTCCTGGCTCCTTTCCTCTATTCTACTGATTTCCCTTTTATTTTTATAAGATCCCCCTTCACCTTTCTTTCCTTTCCCCATATCTAGTTTCCGTATGTGAGAGAAAACATACAACCCCTGACTTTGTGAGTGTGGTTTATTTTGTTTAACATAGTGTTCTTGAGTTCTATTCATTTTTCTGCAAATGACATAATTTCATTCTTATTTGTAGATGAATAAAACTTCATTGTATATATACAACCCCCTTTTTGTTATCCATTCATTCACTCATTGGACACCTAGGCTGGTTCCACAGTTGGCTTTTGGGAATTGTGCTGCTTGAAATATGGATATGCATGTGTCACTATAGAATGATGACTTCAATCCTGTGGAATAAATACTGACGAGTGGTATAGCTGGGTCATATGGTGTTTCCATTTCTAGTCTTTTAAGGAGCCTTCACACTGATTTCCATAGTGGTTTCTAAGTAAGTACCATGCAGTTGTTGTATAATATGAAGTCAGGTATTATGATGCCTCCCACATTGCTTTATTTGACCTAGAATTGCTTTGGTTATTCTGGGTCTTTTTGTCTTCCAAATGAATTTTAGGACTGCGTTTTTCTAATTCTGTTAAGAATATATTTGGTATTATTATGGAGATTGCATTTAATCTGTATGTCGCTTTGGGTAGTATGGCCATTTTAACAGTATTAATTCTGTCTACCCATGAACATGGGAGGTCGTTTTTCTTCGGAGGTCCTCTTTAATTTCTTTCTTTAAAGTTCCATAGTTAGTTACATTTATTCCCAGATTATGTTTTTCCTCTTTTCTTTTTTATCTTTCTTTCAGGGCTATTGTGAATGGGATTGTTTTCCTGACTTCTTTCTCAGCAGATTCCTTATGGGTGCCTAGAAAAGCTATTACCTATTTCTTCTTAAGTGAGCTTTGATATTTTGTGTCTTTTAAGGAATTTTTCATTTCATCTAAGTTGTTGTATTTATTGGCATATACTTTTTTTCTTAATATTCCCTCATTGTTATCCTAATACCTATAGAATATATAGAGGTGTCAGCTATCACATTCTTGATATGGGTCATTTTTCTTGCCTTTTATTTTTCTTTTTAATCTGACCACCAAAATATACATTTTATCAATCCTTTTCAGAGAAGCAACTTTCAGTTTCACAGAATTCCTCCACTGTTTCCAGTTGACAATGTATTGATGCGTACTTTAACCTATGTCATTTTCATTCTAAATAAATATGTATATTTATAAAATATACATGCACATATGTGTTACATTTTCTTCTTTAGTTTGAACTTGGAAAGTGAGATCACCAGTTGAACGCTTTCTTCTCCTCGAATATAGGCATTTAGAGCTATAAGTCTCTCTCCCAAGTATAGCTTCAATGCTATCCCCAAAATTCATTTTTCCTCCCTTTGGCAGCCCTGGGAATTGATCCAAAACTCCTACATATTATGTGCATATTTTTATTCTGTTTAAAAACTTTCTAATTTCCTTATGCTAATTTCCTTCTTTCTAATTTTTCTTCTACTTTTTATGGACATATGCATCATTTATAAGTGTTTTATTTAGTATCCAAATATTTGGTGATTTCCCATGAATTTTATTGTTAGTGACTTCTAATTTAGTTCCACTGCGATTAAAGAATGCACTTGATATGACTTGAAAATGTTAGAATCCCAGAATATAGTATATGTTAGTAAATATCTGTATATGCCAGAATATAATGCACATTGTGATGTTGGACAGAATGTTCTTTATCTAAATGTCAATTGGATCCAGATGGCACACACCGGTAATTTCCACTACTCAGGAATCTGAGGTTGGAGGGTCACAAGTTCAAAGCCGGTCTGGGCAATTTAGTGAGAACATTTCTCAAAATAAAATTTAAAATAGGGCCAGGGATGTGGTTCACTGGTAGAACCTTGCCTAGCATGTGTGAGGCTCTGGATTCAATGCCCAGTACCATTTAAAAATCCAATTTGATCAAGTGTTCTATATTCCTACTGATTTTCTGTCTTTTCCTACCAGTTATAGAAAGCAGGGTGTTTAAATATCGAGCTACAATTCTGACGTATCCTCCTTGCAGTTCTGTTGCTTGTGTACTGGGCTTTGAAGTTCTGCTAGGAGGGGCTTGAGCACCTAGAATAGGCACAGATTCTTCACAGATGCCCACTCAGGCCTGGTAATACCTCCATGCGCCGCGCACCTTGACTGACAGCACGGCTGCTCAGCTCTTCCTGTTCCGTGTCACCTAGACTGGTTGGATTTGGTGGGCATGGACTGCCTTTTCCCATCCTTTGGCTTTCAGCCCCCTTGCTGTGGTCTGGTGATGGTCTGAGTGTGTCCCCTAGAGGTTTCTGTGCTGGGTGCTTGGTTCCCAGTGTGGCAATGTTGACAGGAGGGAGAAGCCTTGTGAGGTGGGACCAGGGGAGCTGGTAAGGTCTGGGGTGCTGCCCTCAGAATGGGTTAACATGGTTCTAATGGCACCCCGCTAGCTCCACCAGAGTGAGTTATGTGCAAAGAGCAAGCCTTGCCCCTGAACCTCTCTGGCTTCAGCCTCACCAGGTGAAACCTGCACCTGGTCATTTCTTGCCTATTTCTCCGCCCTGTTGCCCGCTGCCATTGGGATCTCACCAAATATCCAACAGAGTCAGCTTCTCACTCTTAGACTTTAACCTCCAAAAACATGAGAGCTCAGTAAACTTTTTTTGAAAATAAAGTATTCAGCCTTGGGTGTTTGTAACAGAAATAGAAAACAGACTAACATGCTGTTTGTGTCTTTCTACTTAAAGGGTGTTCTCGGCAGTGTTGGATTCAGTCTGGCAATGTCCGCCTTGTAAATATTGGAAATTCTTAGGCTCAATTCTCATCTTACTATTTGATTTCTATTTTCACCACTGATTTTGATTTCATTTTCTTATTATTTTCTTGTTTGGTTTGGATTCTCTCTTAAGGATGACATTCTTCTCCTTTGGTGGCTCATTATAACTCTCTGCTTGGTCACTTTAATAGGTGCTTTCGCCTTTACCATACACACCTGTGGCTTATCACATCTATAGCCAGGTGATACTACTAGCTCCATGCAGTGACAGAACCCTACCTGGTCACACTCCATGCCTTCATGTGAGTTTGAATGTCACTGCGGGCCTACGTTTGACTTCCATGCGTCTTACGAACTCCACAAGACATCATTATTATCTTTGGTTAATAGTCACTCAAGTGTCTTTTAAAGGAAAGAGAATCACTGGAAGGAGCGGTCAAGGGTTAGGGGGTTCTTGCTGAACTGGCCTATCAGGATTCTTGCTGAAGGCCTGACCAAAACGTACATGTCAGAGGTGGGGAAGAGGAGCTTGATGGGATTTGGAGGGCAGGGGAGGATTTGGAGGGGTTCCTGCTGACACAGGGCGCCAGGAGCACAGACCTGGGAAACCGAGGGTGAGGCTGAGCTGGGAGGTTCAGGCATGTGAACTCCTCCTCCCCATCCGTCCCCATGGGGAAGGTCATCCTTTCTGCTCCCACCAGGCAACTGTGAATGAAGCTGCCCCAGAAATTCATGTGCAGATTTGTGTCCTCCACCCAGAAAAGTAGGGCAGTAACCAGGTGGGGTGCTCTGAGCTGCTTCCAGGTCTAAGGTCGCTCTCCTTCTCTGCCTCAGGCACACCTTCAAAACCCAAACCTTGGCTTACTGTATTTTGTCCTTGGTTTTTTAATTTGGTCTGGGTTCGTTCAGATAAAAGATTTTTGCTATCCCATCTTGGCCCTAAGTGGAAATCACAGCCAAATGCTCTCAATTGCCCTTTGCTAGGGAGGAAACTCTGACTCCACCTGGCCTTGCCCACGTAGGCAGCTGATGGCTGTTTGCTGGGCAGTGCCAATGGCTCGGGCAGGGGTGGTACCATGTCTAGCAGCCTGTCCACACCCCAGCCTTTGGAACAGAATGGGCAAGCAAGAGTTTGATGCGAGAACAAGAATGAGGGTCAGCGAGACACCAGGAGAGTCTGGCATCTTGGCCTGGGTCAGAGTTACTCAAAACTTCAGGAGAACAAGAATTTTTTGTGCTGCCAAAGAGAGGGCTATGATGTAATGGATTATTCCAGGAAAATGTTCCAGTCTAGTGGAACAGTTGGAAGACGCCCTACGTGTGGGTGTTCACCCAGCTAAAACCTGCTCGTAACTGTCAGAAGGCCACACGGGCGTGCACACCTGTCCTGAATGACCAGGTCTCCAGTGATAGTCTATAAACACTGGGCAGAACAGACTTCCAGCGCTGTCCCCAAGAACTCTACAACAATTAACAGGTGCCGTGGGGCTGGCCGTGCCCCTCGGTGCTGCCGCCTGTCCTTAGCCTGCACCAGGCCGCGCCTTCAATCCCTAACAGCCAAAAATAAACAAATAAATCCAAAAAAATGGAAGATCACTGCAATCGTAATGTGTTCACAGTAGTGAGCAAAATTAAGCGAGAAAGGAAATTCCACTTGGGCAACACAGCTGTCCACCTTGTAGGTTCGAACTGACAGTGTGGGCACCACCCATGCTTCTCAGGGCTTCCCAAGCAACACGGAGAGAGCCAGGGCCTAACTGGGCAGAAGGGAAGGTGGCAGAGACACTGTCACAGGGACACAAGCTCCACCCCTCCCACAATCAGTGCCACGCCACAGCAACCACAGCAGTCAGAACAGGAGTGAGCGTTTAACGCCTTCATCTGACAGGTACCCCACATCGGAAATAAAGGATTAATAATTCAGATGTGTACGCATTTACGTCTGAAATCCCAGGTCTCTCCGAGTGGTGCTTTGTAGACTATGAATATGTTCTCACAACGCGTCACTGAAATGATCGCCCTGCCCAGTGGAAGGCGCTCACTGTATCTCCGCAGGTCAGAAGTCCCTACACCATTTCATTTGCTTTACTTTGATGATTTGACAGATCGAATTTTCGGATCTCTTGATTAAAGTCGATCTTTCCTGCCGCTCCTTGATGCATCCTTGCACAGGTTGGGAATTCATGAGCATGTCAAGGAGATCAAGCTAGAGCTGGGAAACGACTAGCGGGCACAGGGAGTCCGTCTAACGTCCGACCGTGTCTGTCAGAGGTCCTGTGCAGGAATTCAGCAGCATCCCGTACTTGGTTCACCTTGTCATGTCTTCCCTGGGGCCTCCTCGCTGGTTGAAGACATTACTACAGTCCCCCCGGCCACCTGATGCATGAGACGGCAATCACACTCACAGTCCTTGTTGCTGGCCGTTAAGTTACGACAGTCTCCCCAAGTATTTCAGGGCTGGGCTTCAAAAAACTAAGCTCTGTTTGCTAACAGGAGTCCAACTGCGAGTTTGTTCTGCAAGGCTTTGATCAATCTGAACAAGGACACAATATGTCCTGTACAGAAAGCCTCTGATGTGTGCGTAGCTCAGACTGTGTTTCTGGGTTAACTTGTAGCAATGACAACTTTAAAAAGTCACAATATGTTGTTAAAAGGAACATATTTCAACAACATGTGATGCAGTCAAGAATGTTAAAATAGCATTTCTCTTCCACAAGGAAAGCGGGGGTATAGATTGACTCTCTCTACTGCAGTGCTCGCTCATGTTATGCTTTCATCTCAGCTCAACTGTTTGTCTTTTTCCTTCTCTTCACCTCCCCTAGGATGGGTCAGGGAAGGTTTGTTCGTCAGCTTTGTGTTGCTGTGAGCAAAATTGCTGAGAAGAACGACTTAGAAGAAGAAAAGTTTATTTTGGGCTCATGGCTTCAGAGGTTCCATCCATGGCTACCTGACTCCATAGTTCTGGGCCTGAGGTGAGGTGGAACATCATGGCGGAAGGGCCCAGTGGAAGAAAGCTGCTCAGCTGGTGGCCGCCAGGAAGCACAGAGTGAGCAGCCAGGGACACAGTGTATTCCCCAAGGGCACCCCCCAGGGACCCGCTTCCTTTGGCCATATCCCACATGCCTACAGTTACTACCCAGTACTCTATTCCAGTAATTAACCCATCAATGAGGTTACAATCCTCGTAATCTAATCACTTCACCTCTGAACGTTCCCACCTTGCTCCATGATTTTCCAGGGGACCTCTCATATCCAAACTTACAGATGGTTGCAGGCAAATATACAGGATGTGAGCACCCAACGTTGGAGTCAATGTGTCAATTAGCAAAAAAGAAAGAAAGTTGGGATACATTTAGAACCTACTAACCAGACAATCTCTCCTTGCAAGTTTTGAGTTCCAACACCCTCAGATGCTCTGAATGAAGCCCAGTAAGGGAGCACTTTGAAACCACACTCGATGCATTCGCAGGGACAGAATAAAACAAGGAAGGGGATTTCATTGGTTCAATGTGTCACTTTCCTCCCACCCAATCCAGCAGGCACAGAGGGCACAAATCCTCAGGAGCTACTCACCGGCCTTGATGTGGACATCCTGACTTCTAATTTTCCCTGAAGGGTTTTCAGCTGTGCAATAATAAGTATTATCATGGATTAAGGTGCTGAAGCTGGAAGGAGGGAAGGGGAAGATCTGGAGGGTGCCGTTGGGGTGGACGTGGCGGATCCCAGGGACATCATAGATCTCCTCGCCCGTGGCTAGGTACCATCTGAGAGTCACAGGAGGAATGCCTGCGGCCGGGCAGGGCACCAGCGTCCCCGAGGTGCTCGCGAACACTACCTCTTGCAGAGATGCATTGACAAAGTAGAGGCTGGAGTGGGGTTCTTCTCCAAACACTGCAAGGAGACAACAGGAGAGCCATGAGTGATGCCCACCTCCTGCACGTGTGCACTGCCAGCCTGGCCTCCCAGGGCGGTCAGAGAAACAAGCATGAGCGCAACCAAAACCAAACATGCTGAAGTGTTCAAAATACTCTGGACAGAGACTGGGCTGGAAAATAAGGTGCCCACCCAGTTGCATATTTTGTATGCAAACTGATCAATTCCCCTAGACTTCATCTTTTGATAATTCAGTAACTTGAGTGGGGTCCTGCGTGCCCTGGCCTGTCCCATGGTACTGACGTTGACTGCACTTCACTGTAGGTATTTCGTGTGCATTATTGTCTTTCTTCCCCAGAAGGACGCAAGCCTCATGAAGACAGGGTCCTGACTGCTCACGCCATTCCCTGGAGTATGGAAGCTAGCTTCCAGTGGGCCCTCCAGGAGGAGAGGCCCAGCAAACAGTGCCCACAACCAGGAACCAGGACCAAAAGCTCTGCCAACTAGGCACATTGAGATCCACCCTAGAACGAAATCAGCTGCAATTTTATAAAGTTGATATTGAATCCTGGAGTTGGAGAATATCATGCTAAGTGAAATAAGCCAAGCCCAAAAAACCAAAGGCAGAACATTTTCTCTGATCAGTGGATGCTGACACACAATGGCAGGGAGGGGTCATGGGGAGATAAGAAAAGAATGGAGGAACTATGATTGGTGTAGAGGAAAATGGATCGGGAGGGGGTGGGGGAAGGAAAGACAGTAGACTGAGATGGACAGTATTACCCTATGTACATGTAAGATTATATGAATCGTGAAAAAAAATATAGAAGACCACGTGTGAAGCATTTTAAAAGCATAATTAGTTGTCAGAAAATAGTGTCAGATGAACAATGCACATTTTTGAAAGTTGATAACAACAATAAAAAGAACACGACAAAGACATCACCCCATTCCACCTCCTGCAGCTCCAGTCTCGGTGTTCACGTGTTCCCATCTGGTGCACCTGCCCACGTGCTCACCTTCCGATCACACTGTGTTACAATGCACACACATCAAATGTTCATTCTGGTGACATCATAGCAGATACACGGTCCCCTGGTTCTATCAGACTTCAGGAAGGGCATAGTCAGGGTGTACATTTTATATGATGTGATTTCCAAAGCTATTTTTCTGACCTTCTGATTAAATGCTTTCATTCTAACTCCTACAAATAAAACATGTGCAAGCCTGTGGCCACCCCTTCGGCTTTCCCCTGCATTTATCCAGTGACCACGTGGTGCTTGGCAACAAACACACACAACCGCTGCAGACGTGAACCAATGGAACCTAACTGCCAGATTCCAGAAGTTAAAGAGATTCATAAATACAAGGAAGACCTGCTTCTCAGGCCTGTGTGCTCATGGGAGTTGCTGAGAGCAGGTGTGCACCCAGTCACAGATTCCTAAGAAAGAAAAGAAGTGGCAGGCAGCAGGAGTCAGCCTGGCTGGTCGGAGGCTAAGGGACGCTGGCGGCCCTGATCCACACCGCCCAGGTCTCAGACTCCAGGAGGTGCTTCTGTGACTCCCCGGATAATGACTTGCTGGGTAAGTACAGGTGCTTTGCAGGAGAGGATGTAGAGTTCAGAGGGTTGTCACCTGACCAAGGTCAGGGGCCAGAGGTGGCAGAACCATGATACCATCTTTCTGATGAAGACCCTCAAGCTGTACATTTTCTTTCTCCCCTTAGAACAGAGATGGGCGGGGTCAGGGCAGCTCCTCAGGTTGGGTCAGGCCTGCCCCACCCACTGGAGCCTTGCTCAGTGGGGAATGGAGTGGATGGAGCCCCTTGAACATGGGGACCGTGACATAAAATGCATGTGCACATTACTGGCACATCTTTAACGTCCATGATTTGGTAAGAAAGAGATGAAGTTACCAGGACTTAAAAGGAGACAGGCCTGGATTTGGAATAACGAGGTGTGACTGGCTGGCTCACTCTGCTGGTAGCAGAGCCCCAGGGCACTGGAGGCAGGACAAGAACCTGGGGGACCCTGCTCAGCAAGACACAGGCATTCATGGCTGCACTGAAGTGGACACTGTGCAGCTTTCTGCAGGTCTTCAGTTTGGGACCAAAGCCCCACCCCACGCACACCCCAGCAGCTGGAAATCCTTCTGCTGAGCTTGGCCCTGGAATAAGTCCCAGCCTCAGGGATCTGCCTGGTCAGAAGCAGGTACAGAGGCCTGGCCTGCGTGTTAATACAGAACCTCTCTGAAAGTGGCCCAGCAGGGACTTGTATGGATGCCCCTTTGCAGACCAACCTCTGTGCCCATGTGGCTGTACTTGCTTCCTTCCCGATGCACCTCCTGGGAACTCAGCCCACCAGGCCTGCTCACAGTGCCCCCCAAGCACCTTCCCAGGGAACTCAGCACGCCAGCTAAGCTGTGCAGCTGTGCTAGTTACCACCTGTGGCCATGCACTTCTAATGCTAAGCAAAATGTTAAAACAGAGTCAACTAATGTCCCATGGAAGTCTCTATCAAGTCACAAGAAATAAGCAAAGAAGAAGGAAAGTGTAAAATCTGGAATCTCCCTGGGTGGAGAAGCTGTGTGAGCAGCATTCCCACACTGAGCAGAGTCATGATGAGCCAAAGCTCTCAGGCTGAGGTCTGCTGGGACCCTCTGAACATGGAGAGTGACGATGCGTAGCTTATTTCATGAACAAGCATTTCCACGTGAGAAGCAAACACTGTGTCCAGTCATGTGCTGCGTGAAGGTGTTCAGGTCAGTGACAGCCAGGCATACCTTGGTGTCCCGTGGATTTAGCACAGAGCTGGGAAGTCCCATCTCCTGGTGACACTGCAGCCAGCCTAGGGTGGCAATGCAGGGCACCACTCAGGTGTGGGTGGCGGGGCAGATGTCCACTGCACCACCAGCGGTATAGAAGTCGTGCACACGGCTCTGAGCAGAGCGTAACGCTGGTGACGTTGCTCCCTCGGGACGCATGGCTTACACATCTGCTGTGCACGTCTCTGCGTGGAGGGCAGGGCCGCGTGGGCCTCGCGCTCACTGCTGTCTTCTTCACATCAAGAGGTACTTGGGGGGCGTGCGCACCCCATCAGGTTTCATCCATGCTCCGAGGGGTGATCACACGGGGGCGCTGCCTCACCTTCCCCCCAACACACCCCAGTGTAGTGACTTGAGACTCTGCACATGGACTTTTATAAAACTGAACTCTCTACAGGAGCTGGTACACACGAAGCCCAGCACATGGGGAAGGTTTGGTGAATGCCAGCCGATGAATTCTCTGTCGTGACTCGTTCTTTTTCCATCTCATGTTAATTGTGAGATGGAGAAATCCTGGATAATTCATTGATCTTCTGGGATGTTCTGGTTTTTTGGAATTTGCATTCCATGAGCTGGCCTTGCTTTACGTGTGCAGGGACTCTCTGCTGCCCACCACCGGGAAGTGGAGAGGGAGGAAGGGGTGGATGCAAACTCGGAGCAGAGGGCCTGGCGCAGAGGTGCCAGACGGCCTGCAGGGACCGTCAGGGATGCAGCGGAAGCTGCTCCCCTGTGAGCCCTGCACAGTGACCATGTCTCCCAGTAGAAAGCCCCGGAAACACCCCCCTTTTCCCGGATGGAAGAAGCATCAGAAGCTCTCGCCAGTCCGAGCCTCTCAGGAGGCGCCTTGCTGGACGGTGCCTGGCAACGGAGGCGGTTGTGCTCCCAGACACCAGCACCTTCTGGACACGAGGACGCCCTCACCTAGCGGTCTCTCAATCGGGGGACAGCCCAGGGTGGTTCTGGCTGCCAGGCCGTCCGTCAACAGCAGTGAAGGTGCCACATACGGCAGAAGGGGACACTGTGCCAAAGGCTTGAGCTGTGGTAAGCTCACCAGGACACCCAGGGTCAATGACACAATCCTACAGGGTCCTGGGACGTGTGCTGACGTGCAGTTCTATCAGGGACCTTGCTTTCATGTGCCTCTGTGACATTTGGCTTCTGCCAGGGAGAGCTGAGAAGGTCAGCCCTGACACCACCAGGCAGAGACACAGGGCCTGCTCCCCCCATAAACCAGACGGGACCACTCACCTCAGCTCCCGTCCCCACCGGCTCCAGCAAGGCGGACAAGCAGGTTGGCGTGGTGATGGGGAGGGGTGCAACGAGGTGCCCAGCCCACTACCCTCATGCAGAGGGGAGCCCAGGAGGAGTGGCAGAGGCTGGGGCCCAAGCTCACACCTTGCAGCACTGAGTCATACTGAGTGACCAAATGGTCATGTGACCAGTCACTTAAACATGAAGCACCAATTTTAGGTTGTCCTAATATTTTTTTAAAAAATTTGGAACAGGAAGAAAGGAAGGCATTTTTGAAAGACTAGATGGTCTTCAATGCCCATTCCACTCATTTTGTTCTACCACTCTTTGAGTTGGTGGGGGGCAGGTACCAGGAATTGAACCAGGGGTTGTCAACCACTAAACCAATTCCTCAGCCCCACTTTTTTAAAAAATTTTGAGATAGGGTTTCACTAAGTTGCTCAAGGCCTTGCTGAGTTGCTGAGACTGGCCTTGAACTTGGGATCCTCCTGCCTCAGCCTCCTGAGTCACTGGGATTATATGCGTGTGCCACGACACCCAGCCGCTCTGTGACTCTATGTGTGGTACTTGGAATTAGACCCAGGGCCTCACGCAGGCTAGGAAAGCATAAGGCTACAGCTCCATCCCTTCTTTTCTGTTTCATTTGGAGACAAGATCTTGCTAAGTTGCCAGCCAGCCTTGAACTTGTCATCCTCCTCCCTCGGCCTCCTAAATAGCTGGGATTACAGGTACGCGCCAGGACCCCACCCTTCTAGGATGCTTGACAAGTCACAGAGCCGTTCTCTACAGACACACTGAAGAGGTGACACCTTCTCACCTCCCTGCGTCAGTTTCCTGACACAGCTGAGTCTCCTGTGGAAACCGCGATCCTGGCTCAGACAGCAACCGGGAGTTTGACCACCAGGGCCCTGGCTGACCCCTGCTGAGCCAGACACTGAGTGAGTGCCATTCTTGAGAAGAGGGTGGAGAAACACACATTCATAAAAGGGATCAAGCTTCACCAATGGGAAGAGAGGAAGGTGTCACTGGGTAGTGACTGCTCTGTCATGTTCTCCCCAAATAAAACTAAGGCTGTTAGCAAACTTCATAAACCAGAAGATGAAAATCATTGCTAGCTAAGAAATCAGTTCAGATCAGAACAGAGCTAATAGTTCAACACCGCAGTTTTCAATACAGATGAAAATGCTGATTGTAGCACTATAATTTTACATTTGAGCTTTCTAAGAAACTGACATTACCCCAAACACACTGTTAGGAGCGAGGTAACTGTCATTCTTCAAGGCTAATTAATTCCACCCCGTTTTCTTTTCTTTTCTTTTTTTTTTTTTTTCCTACATTACTCTTCTATCAACTCAATGGTGGATAATTTGAACTAAATAAAACTTGGTCATGTTTGAATTTATCCTCCTCTACACTAAAAGTAGCCTTGTTAAGAAAAGCAAAGTCTTTGACAATGCGAATGTCTGTAAGAGAGATTATTCAATTAAATGTAGTGTGTTATTGAAAAACCCATTCCAAGAGCCAGCTTGTGAAATTATTTAAATGACTGCAGGAAAAGTGATAAATAATGATTTAATCCTGGTAAAGAGGTAAGTGACTCTGGGGGATTCCTGTCACTCCTCCTTACACTCATGTAGGCGTTTTGCATTTGTCTTTCAACTTCACACCACTGGGCTTCACAATGCAACATAAACTCATTTTGTAAGACACACATCTTGGGGCCACAGGCAGAAGCCAACCCACGCTCCGAAGCTTTGGTTTCTGCCATCGACAGGACCATCGTCTGCCTAAGACTTCATAACATGCAGTGGCCCTGCTCCTTACTGGGCAGACACGGACGCCCTCAGCATGGACATCAACAAGAGCAAGCACCAGGCAGAGCTGCCCAGGGAGAGGCTCAGAGGGCATTGCCCTTGGGCCACCACTCGGCAGGATGGAAGCCGGAGCCCAAGGCTCCCAAATCAGGTGCATGTTCAGGAAAACCCATGAAACCCAGCAGCCAATGAAATGCTCCAGGGAAAGGATCAAGAACAAAGACAACACCCACAGGGGACCTGGAAATGTTGACAAGGTGGGAGCATGTCTGACAAGGACTCACACCACAATACAGCGAACCCCTCCCACCAGCTGGAGAGGCCTTCCAGTAAGGACAGCCATGGACAAAGACCTTGCGTCAATGGCCACTGGGAACCAGAAAAGTGCCCAGGCCATTAGTCACAGTGAAAGCACAAGCAGGTACCCATGCACCTACAGAGTGGCCAGTGGGAAGCAGCAGCAGGCCTGTGTCTCAGATGGGAACAGCAGCACCCAGGCCAGCTGACCAGTCACCGCGGAGCAGCGCTGTCGGTACCCATGCCGCTGAAGTCGACTCCGCAGTCCAGCTCCTGAGCTCACGTGAACCGAAACAGAAACCCACGTCTAAGGAAAACACGTAGAGGACCACCCACAACAACAACTGCCCAGGAGCCACAGGCTGAGAACAACGGGATGGTGATTCCGGTACAATGGTCCCGGTGCTGGTACATTGACATGCTGTGCGACAGTGAGAGTGAACTGCAATCACACACAAACATCAATCACACACCACAATGTGCATGCATGCTGGGGACGGAACCCAGGGCCTCTTGCAAGCTTGGCAAGTGCTGTGTCCTGAGCCGCGTCCGCAGCCCTCACACCGTCATGTTAAAGGACAGTAAACAGACTCGAAGAGTCCACACTGAAAAAAATAGGAAAAGCTCATCTCAGATGATAACAGGCAGAATAACAGCTACCCGTGGGGGGCGGGGCCATGGAGCCAATGGAAGGGCAGAGTGACATCCAGCTGCTGCCCTTTAACCTGCTCTGGGTGCAGGGCACGCTGAGCTGTGAGCTGTGACAGGCACACAGCAGTCTGCGTGCATTCTATCTCTCAAATATAACCCGACCCTGGGGGGATGATGGCTTTTAAACTAAAGGACAGCACCTTGGGGAGTTCCACCAGCAGTTTCCACCACGGACGTTGTGTCGGAGAAGTCAGGAAAGAGGAGAACTAACACAGGCTACTGGGCTGATGGGTTTGGGGTACACTCGTTTTGAACGGAAATGCTGCATGGGTCCAAAGCACTGGCATTGACTTTATGAGAAGCTGTGAATGGAGAGTGGGCTGCTTCCAAGAAGGCCTTCCAGGAAGAAAGCCTGAGGTAAATATGTCAGGAAAGCACAACCTTCAGCTGATTTTGAGGCTACAAATTATTTTTATATTTGAATAAAGGTTTAGAAATTCTGTGTCGTCTGGATCAAACCATTGGTCTTGATAAATGATGGTCTCATAATGACTTGGATAGCTCCCAAGTTATTGTGAAATGATTTCAAGTCAGGTTTAGAAATATGCTCATATGTCATATCAATTGTGCATTGAACTCGAATGCACTTCAATTGCTTATCTAGTCCCCAGCGCCAAAGCCCTGGTGTAGCTATCTGCAGGAAATAAGGACTAGATCAAACTTCATAATGAAACAGAACATAGAAATATGAGACTCTGTCTCTGTCCATGGTAAAGTAACCACCCTGACGGCAGAATGTCAGAACTGGACTGGCCCTCAGCCTTCAGCAGCCAGATGCCTAGGTAGTACCCATCAGGGACCCATGAACTAAGGCTCCTGCTGTCCCGGTGCCCCTGCTTATGTCCTAAGAGTATCAGAAGATCATTCCAAAATGGAAGACTAAGAGAAGCAGAGGGCTTGCTGAGGCTCCAGAGAGGAACTGCAGAGAGGGGCTCCCCAGAGCTGAGCAGCTTCCTCCACTGAGTCTCCACCCTAATACTGGTATTTGCATGTTTGTGAGGAAACTACCAACGTTGGTAAGGAACACCAGAAAGGAGCAGGAAATTCCTGAAGCTCATGGAGGGGAGGGGAGAGCTCACAGTCCAACCAGGCAGAGTGAAAGAAGTCTGAAGAGAGCCTCAGAGCGCTCAGGGTGGACCACCGCCATGGTCAAGTGGATTGTAATGAAGGTAAGAGTGATCCTGCAAGGTAGAGAACCAATCCCAAGCAACGTAAATGCACAAAAAAACCAACTCCAATACTAGTTAGTGGAAAGCAATAAGATCTAACAATCAATAATAGAAAATTTTACAATGTCTGTATCTGACACAAATTTAGACACAAACAGGATATGACATATCGTCAGGAAATCAATCAATCAATGGAGGCAGGCAGAGGAATGAGAGATGGTAGAATTTGCAGGCACAGACATCAACCCAACTGTGACAAATATTTCCTCACTATGTTCAAGAGAGTAGAGAAAAGAAATAACATGATGGTGGAGACAGGGAGGAGATAAAAATAGCCAAGTGGAAATTTACGAGGTTAAACATGCAATATATGGAATGAAAATCAGACGAATTGTCTCAACGGCTCATTAGACTGTAGAAGAACCATGTCTCTGTCACAAACCAGAAGACAGAGCAGTGGAAACCAGAGACACTGCGCAAGTTGAAAACAAATCGAAAAGTCTGGAAAACAATAAACACAGACCAGCAGGATGTACTTGGGGTCAGCACACTATCCAAAATGTCTAAAATGTAATGAAAAAAATAACCCCAAACACCCCACAAACACCAAGCAAAAGCAACACAGGGAAATCCTCATCATAATTAAATTGGTCCAACTCAGTGACGAAGAAAAACTCTTCAAGGCATCAGATTTTGGAAAGTTTACATTGCATACAGAGAATCAAAGGAAAGAATGACAGCCGACTTCTCATCAGAAGCAATGCTAGCCAGACAAAAACAGAGGGAGGAAGTCAAGCTCTGCTTTGAAAACAAGAAAAGTATAAAAGAAAAATAGAAGAAAAGCAGTGGCCAACCTAATATTTTGTATGGAGAAAAAGATTTCTTTTCAACAAATGGAAAAATAACGAGTTTTCAGACATTTCAAGCTAAGAGAATCCACTGTCGGTAGATCAGCACTACAAGAAACGTTAAAGGGAATGTGAAGTGTTAAAGGGAAATGTTTCAGGCAGAGGGAAAATGATGCCAGATGGAAATTTATGACTTTATAAAAGAAATGAAGAGTGTTGAAAAATGGTGAATATGTGGGTAAATAAGAAACATCTTTTCTCATTTTTATAGAATCATCAAAAGGAAAATTGCCATTGGAAGCAAAAATAATGATAATGTACTGTGGGGTTCCACAACATATAATAGAGACAAAATGAAGAATGATATTAGCAGAAAGACCAGAGTCAGGAGGCAGATGAAAACCTACTGCTGTTTCCTCCCTTGCAAGCTACACTTATGATATCATTTGAAAGTAGGATTTGTCACTTTGAAATGTATACCGTTTGTAAGCCAGGAACAGTGGCACATGCCTGTAATCCCAGCTACGTGAAACATGGAGGCAGGAGGACCACGAGTTACTCTCAGCAACTGAGTGAGACCCAGTATCAAAATTAACAATAAAAAGGGCTGGGAATATAGCTCAGTGGCAAAGCAACCCTACGTTCAATCCCCAATATGAAAGAAAGAGAAAAGGGTGGTGGGTAAGTTGGTGGAGGAGAAAATTTTAACCCTAGAGCAACCACATGCAAAACAAAACAGAAAGCAAAGCAAAAGCAAAACTCAGATGTTAGGTTTTTAAAGTGGATGGAATTGATCATTTAAAAAATAACTCTTCATCCAAAAGGAGGAAATAAGGAACTGAAAACAAACAGATCAACTAGGGAGCTATGAGAAAGATGGTGGCTTTAAATCTCATAAATCAACTATCACATTAAATACAAATGGCCTACACTCTCCAATAAAATGGCAAAAAATGTCCGATTGGATGAAAAAATCAAAATCAAGATATATACTCTCCATAAAAAGCCATTATAAGAAAACCAGTAGATTAAAAGGTAAAGAAACTATACCATGTAAATAATACTCAAAATAAAGCTGGAATTGATAGATTAATATCAAAGGAAAACTTAGAATAAGGAATATTACTAGGGGTAGATGGTTATTCCCTAGGGATAAAGTGGCCAATCCTGAAGACAACACAGCATCCTAAACATCTGTGTAGTGACTAAAAGAGCTTCAATCTGCAGGAAGCAAATCTGCTAGAATTCAAGTGAGAAACATGAAATCCAGAAGAACTGAGAGGTAAGTCCCCATTTTTAGTGCTAACAACCCAAAGAGTGTTATATCAACAGTTTTGTTAAGATTGAGGCTGCCTTCTGGCATGTTTGATGTAATAAGTAAAACACAAAAGAAAAATACTCAATCATATCTCATGCCTCATCTTTCTTAGGGCCCAGCACCCTGGTCTTCCTCCCTGTGACCCTTTCCAGCTCAGAGTCCCTCAGTACAGACACCCCAGCCTTCCCTACAGGGCTTCTCCCACTGTTTTAGTCAGGGTTATTTCCCTGCTGTGACTAAAAGACCTGACAAAGAACAATTTTAGGGGAGGAAAAGTTTACTTGAGGGCTCATGGTTTTGGAGGTCTCAGTCCATGGATAGCAGGCTCCATTCCTCGGGCCTTGAGGTAAGGCAGACCATCATGGTGGAAGAGTATGGTGGAGGGAAGTGGCTCACATGACGATCAGGAAGCAGAGAGATTCCACTCATCAGACACAAAATATATACTCCAAAGTCACGCCCCCAATGCCCAGCTCCTCCAGCCACCCCCTACCTTCCTTTAGCTACCACTCAGCCACCAGTTACCACCTCAGCTATCAGGGGATTAATTCACTGATTGGGTTAAGGCTCTCATAACCCAACAATTTCTCCTCTTAACCTTCTTGCTTTCTCTACAAATGAGCTTCTGGGGGACACTTCACATCCATACCATGACACCCACCTCTGCTGGGCACCTATTCATTCCTTATCCTCGGCTTCGACTTGGGTTCCCTAGGCACTTACTTCTGGCCTTCAGGCTCACCTCAGCTTCTGTGTCCCTCCTTCCTGGCTGTCATCAAGCTACGTATGTGCTGTGCACACCCCACTCTGTCACCATCCATAAGAGGGCACTGCCTACGGGATGATGTGACCTCATTCCTCCTGTCCCATGCGTGGCCAAGACCTGCAGGAGTCCTCAAGTTTCCACTGAATAAATAAATAAATGAATGTTTAAAAGTAAACCAGTATGGATTGCACACCACAGACTGGAGAGATTCCTTCTAAAACATAATGATTTGCATTTTTTCATCAACATTCATTATAATCTGGATTCCATTACACAGATGCAAAGGACCCAAAGGATGAGTGGCTGAGAAAAAGAAATTCTGAGACATTAGAAGATCACGTTTCTGAGATTTTAGCTACTTTGTGGAAGAAGGTTCTTTTTATCACGTTTCTGAGATTTTAGCTACTTTGTGGAAGAAGGTTTATTTTTACTGATTTTGCAATAAAAAAGAAGCTCATTTTTTACTATGTGTTTTACAAATCTCTAGAGAAAAGAAGAATATGTTCGTGCTTTACCCAGAAAATAGCTAAATATCATTTGCAACATCCTTCCAGAGAATTATTTCCACAAGTGTAAAGGAAATTCATTTTAGAGATGAAGTCTGTCTCTTTGGTGGGGTGAAAGTCACTCTCGGTAACATTGCTGGGCTTAAGTGCACATTTTCAGAGAAAAACAGACCCTATAATGCAAACTATGCACGTAGCTTGCTACACTCCAGCACTTACGTTATGAAGCTCACAGTTTTGAGAAGGCACATCAGTGCCTGGAGGACTGGAAGAAGCAGAAGACAGAGTGGGCGTCATGACCACAAGCCGCCAAGCACAGGAGCAAACCGAGATGGTGCTGGTGACTCTGCTGTGGCCTGGGTGAGGCCTGAACATGTCCCCGAGCCTCCTGTGCTTGAGCCTATGGTGATGTGGAAGTGCTAAGTAGGCCACCGGAGCTGCTGCCCTTGGTAGGGATTCATGTGGTTTTCAGTGGACCCCAGGGTTAATTCTCAGGTGAGGGGTCATTGTCAAAGAGGGTTCCTGGCCCTTCCCCACTCTCTGGCTTCCTGTTCTAACCATGTGATAGCTCCCTCTCACAGGTTTCCTCCAGGATGCCAACTACTGCCGTGTGACACAGCCTGGAGATCCCTTAGTAGAGCCAGCACCATGGTGTCTGGCTGTCCAGCCTCCCAAACTGAGCTAAACAGGCCTCTTTTCTTCATACCTTCCCAGCCTCAGGTATTTTGTCATAGCAGTGGAAAACAGGCTAGTGTTGTTTCCTTGGGATTTGGAAGCATGTATATTTGGAACAAAAATAGAGCAAGCTAATGAATGAAGTAGGATGAGTGCCGATTCATGCAAGGTATTATAAATGAAGAAAGTCAAGAGAAACCAGAGGGTGGAAAATACAGCTAGTATCAGAATCACCTCCTGAAGATTGACAGGCAATAGCATGGAAAGGAAATGTCTTGGACAAAGAATGTCCCCAAACAGGGCCACATGAAACAGTGAGAAGAAAAACAGCAAAGCAATAATAACATAAGACCATCAAAGCAAGAGGAAGGTGAAACAAATAGAAGCCAGCAGAGTCGCCTGCAACGGAATGAATTCTAACCAGAGGCGGAAACGGTACCTCGACATAAGAATGTAGAACCCAAGTTCCATAATTACACCTTCTACTCAGAGAAAGCCCTCAAGGGGGATGAGAAGAAGACTCACACTCTTCTTCATTACTCTCACTGACCAATACAGTGAGGAGCATTGCTTTCTTTCGCTGCATCTTCACTATGATCAGGGCTCCCCATTTCCATTCTCTCCTGGCCTCAGGGCTCACAGACATCTGATTTTAAAGCCATTTCTCTTTTCAGCTAACACACAGATTTGACTTTGTGTTTCAGACACAAAATGAATGACCATTCCCATCATTGCAAATATGCCCCAAGTCTTAAGCAACAAGAATTTTTAATTAGACTCTTGCAGAATTGAGGGTCGTCTAACCCGACTCCTCCAATTCACCCCCTTTCCAGGCACAGTCTGAAGGAGGGGCGCGCTCCTTGGCGTCCTCGGGCAGCACTTCCTGTGGTCCATGCTAAGCAAGGACCATCCATTAGCATCTCCTGGCTGCCTCGTCACACCTCTCTTCCTGTTGGTCCTGAGAGGTGTGTCAATGCCCTTGCTGTCATTGTAATGTCATTTTGATGGCAGGATAGGGGAGCAGTGACGAACGTAGATGCCCAGTTGCCTGGTCTTACCGGTCACGCTGCGTCTCCCGTGATGGGGAACACCTGTCCCTGGGCTCTTTTCATCAGGCACCCCTGTCCCCTGGGAATACTGGGGAGGCTGCACAGACACACCTGGCTCACCTCCGCCTGCATGTCCCCCACTTGGCCCGTGCCTGCACTTCTGCCCCGTCTCCTCCAGGCAGCTGGGTTATGTGACTATGTGCATCATTGGGACGCAGGTGCCTCAGGGGCAGCAGAGGGGACGCTGTCTCCCTTGGCCAGCACTGGGCACCCTGAGGATGCAATGAACACTTACTGTAACTGGACCAGGCCTCTGTGAGCAGAAAGGACATTTCTTTGGGGAAAAAAGGGACCAATGTTCTTGGGGCCTCTGTGGTTGGAACATGGAGGCCAAAGGCATGCCCCTCCCCCTGCTGGGCTCAGGTACACCATCTACAGAGAGAGGCCTGGGTACTCCCAAAGTACCCGCAAGTGAATGAAGATAGTTCGGGATGAGAAAAGGTAAAAAAATTCACCACTTGTGCACCTTTATTCAAAAAGCCACCAGAAGACCAGTAAAAAGGCCGCCAACCAAGAAAGATGCCTGGTGTCCGGAAACAGGCGCCAACACAGACAGAGAATTCCAGAGAGACTGGGAAGACCCCAGGCAGCAACTCCCAGCCTGGAACAGAAACCCCCAGAGAGGCTTCTAAGGAAAACCTGAATGACTGAAGTTCTGGGTGTGTCTGAGTGCAGGACAGGGAGCATGCCGTCCTGGGGGGGGATCTGGGTGAATTAGGGATGCACGTGGCAGTAACTAAGTCAACAAAGAGGCACATGATTATTCATCCCATGGAAACACAAAGCTCTGACAAAGGGAAAAACATGCAGAACACGCTGCGTGGCTCAGCTGTAGCTCATGTCAACAGTCACAATAGTGTAAACCCTGGGTATTGACTTAACCCCAAATGATCATATCATTATACAGGGGGAAAGAATCAAGGATACAAACCAGGCGGGGTGGCACACACCTGTAATCCCAGTGACTCTGGAGGTTGAGGCAGGAGGATTGGAAGTTTGAGGCCAGCCTAGGCAACCTAGTGAGACCCTATCTCTAAATAAAAATACAGGGCTGGTGTGTAACTCAGTGGTAGAGCACCCCAGGTTCAATCCTCAGACACATAAATGAGAACAGAGGCATGAAAGGACTCAAAATCTAAAGTTAAGATAAATGCATATCTGAACCAGAAAGATCATTTAGGAATATCAATCTGAATACTAGGAGACAGAACCTCAGGAGCAAGGTAAAGGCCTCACAGACAGCCAAGTCTGCAGGTGCTTCTACAGGTCCCTTCCCCCTCCACCATGCCCCGAAGCAGGCCTCGCCAGCCACACAGGCCATGGGACCTTTCGCGTGCAAGGACCACAGAGTGTCTGATTCTCACGCTGCCCAGTGAGCCCGTGACATGGTCCAGAGCCCGTCTCTGGACCAGGGAAGCAGGATGCAGAAATCCCTACTGGGGACGCTTATTTGGGAGTCTCTAGCACTTAAAACTTAAAAAAAATCTACCAATAGGAGCCCTGGTGAATTGCTGGGCTGCTTTCCCGATCCATGTGGTTGCAGCTCTATTCTGTGACCCAGCAATCTTAAAGTACCACATCCAAGAATTTTTCTGAACTTCCTGCTCTTGAACGTGATTCTTTTGCACATTTTTGGCATTTTATGTGAAAGTAATATCTCCATAAAATGCCAGATTTTTAGTAAAAGTTCCAGGCCCTCCATTCTGAACAATTGCTCAAACCCAACACTCGGGGCCTCTTGATGCCCTTGATGTCCTCATATCCTGCGCTTGCTGCGTGGAGAAGTCAGTAGCTGCACCCTCAACACCCTCAAAACACTGAAATCTGTTTCTCGCCACCTCCCCTTCCCCCTCTAGTCCCAGCCACCGTGACCTCACTCCTGGGTGGCCATGGTGGTGCCCAGCGGGTCTCTGTGCCTCCCTCTCCCCCTACTCACACACTCTAATCCATTGGCCTGGGTGATGGGGTTTCCAGAGTCAGGTCCTCTCCAGGTGAAGGCCAGTCTTGCTGCCTGGGGTGCTCACTGCTGCTCCCAGGAGCTACTGGGCTTCCCTCCCTGCTCATCCCACCCAGCCACCCTGAGCGTCTTACCAGCTAGACCTCCCTGCAGACTCCTGCCTTGGGGTCCTTGCAGCGTCCTGCCTCTCCTGGGATGCTCTTCCTGCAGAAACCACCTGGCTCCTCCCTCACCTGCTCAACTCTGCCAAGCTTCCTGCTCCTACAGCTGTCCTTCCTCTTTAAGTTGTGCCCTCCACCACGTGAGCACTGCCGCCAGCCCACCTGCCCTCCCTCCCAGCACCTGGGCCTTCTGGTACTGGATGACCTGTTTATTACACTTCTTTGGAGTGTCTGTCTTTTCACCTACCCTACAGTTTGGGTTCCTAAGTAGCAGATATTTGGGGTGGTTCTACCCTCTGATTGTCCCCAATTCCCAGAGCAGTTTCTGCTATATGACAGAACCTCAATAAATACTGCTTGAATGCATAACTGTTGGACTAAATTCAATTACATATAAATACATCCCAGTGACACAGGCTTTAAAACCCATCTTTCATAAGTGGATGATGATCCATAATGGGGGGAGGTGTAGGAATCCCTGAGGCCATGTGGTTTGCATCACAGGAGGAAGCACAATTATGGAACAGGCAGACCTGCTCCTCTCAGAAGCATAGACAGACCTGTGCTGTGAATTGTGCTCTCTGTGAGCACCCAGAGCCCAGGCACTTCCTCTTCCCTTATGTGGTATGATCATGAGCCTCGCACAGGAGAATCAAGAGAGCTTAACAAATGGTGATTGGCTACTGTATGTTATATAAGCTTTGTAATTCTGTAATAAAATTTGAGCCTGCGTCCACGAGAACCTGGCATCCCGGCGTGGTGTGTTGGAGGAGACTGTGTCAAGCACCTAACTCCCGGCCTAGAGGGAGCGCTCCCGGTATAGTACACGCGCCTTCGCACTCACCATCCTTACTCCCACAGGTCGCTCCTGTTCGTTATCACAACAGGGAGCGGTGGCAGGGAGGACAAGAGAAGAAAGGGGTATCTTTGGATGGTGTAGAAGAAAATGAGACGGGAGGGGGTGGGGAAGGAAGGAGTAGACAGAGACAGACAGTATTACCCTAGGTATATGTAAGACTACATGAACCGTGTGAATCTACATTGTGTACAACCATAGAAATGAAAAGTTGTACCCCATTTGTGTACAAAAAATGTGGAAAAATACTGTCATATATAACTAAATATAAAAGATAGAAATAAAAAAAATAAAATCCACCTTTCATTATCAGTGATTTATAGATCACTCCTCCCTTCCCAAGCACGTGCACCCACTCCAGCCCACTGGACCTCCTGTGCACTTTTGTTCTGGGCTGCACGGGGCAGGGGTGGGGGTTCAGAGCTTGAGAGAAGGGAGTCATCCCAGGTCCCACACAGTGTGGCTCGGTATGCAGACGAAGGAGGCTTTCACTAAGGGGTGTGCATCTCCATGTGGGTCTATTTTAATCTCTACCTACATGATTTGTGATACTCATCTCTGCCAAGAAAGCATCACCAAGTGCATTATTAAACTTTATAAGGCTTTGGAATGAGTTCCAAGAACTGCACCATGAGCCAAGCACTTCTTCTATGAGAATCTTAAATCATCATTCTGTAACAATATTAAAAAAATTAGGTTAGAGCTGTTACCATTTGTTTTGGGTATGACTGAATAGCTGGCACTTAGTGAATACGTATCATGCGCCAGGAGTGTACTTTACATACACACCCTTGCTTAACCCTCCACGCACACCTTGTAGACAGCTGCCACGTTACACATCAGAGACGGGAGACCACAGAACTCTGAACTGCAGGAGGAACGGAGCTGGGTTTGGTCCTGAGTGATGGTGTTTGGCTCAGACTCCTGTGAGCCTAAGAAAGAAGTCCCAGCCCTCTCCTCAGGAGGGCTGACAATTCTGCCCCATGCCTTCTCTGCCCAGATCCCACCCACACACCCCTGATCTAAATGCCCGTGCAGAATGCAGATCCAAGACATCCGTGAGACCTCTGGTGAGGCGCACTGCAGTGAGCTCAGAGCTCACTCTGAGCCTACCCAGCACGCTCCTTCACCTAGGTCAGCTCTCGCTCGGACAGACAGGGGCTCAGCACACACCCCAAGGTCAGTGCAGCACAAACAGCTGCCAGGGAAATGTGACAGCACCTGTTTCCTCTGTTTCCTTTGTTGCTCTCACTCTGGAAAATCATAATCATCCACTTTCATCTACTCCTTCCCAGAATTAAAACTATGATCAAGGATTGAAACAACCAAACCAGAATACGGGATTTTCAGCGTGGTTTCCTCTGAGGACATCCTCTGGGCCTGAATCTGTGGTGAAAACGTAACGTGTTCAGGTACATCGTGGCATTAATGATAATTTACAGCTACGCCAGGTTTTTCCCTCGAGGGAACAAATTTCAGTTGGAATTCATTAATTTTGACAGTTTGCCTATCACACTAGAATAGATTCGCTGAGTCACAGAAACTTCTCCAAAGAGAGAAGAATTACATTCTCCTTGCTACTACACAATTATAACGGTGGATCCTGAGCATTCTCAGGGCAACTAGACACATAATAAGCCTGGCACCAGCTAGAAACCCCTCAGCCCCCAGGTCCTGCTTCTGATGCAGCTAACACACCCAGCAGGCTGTGCAACGGGCCAGGGCACCCCCGGGGCACAGGAAAAGGTTGTAAAATGGAATCCCTTACCCTCATGGGAAATGCAACTTGATTTGGACCTGACACTCCATTTGGAGGACTGTCCTGGAGGCATATCTTTTCTAGAAAGTTGGGGTTGGAGTGGGTGACTGGCTGTTGCCAAATGAATTCTGCAGAACCTGTTTAAACCTAAAGCAGTAGATTTTTAAAGTATTTCCTTCATGATGACTTCTGAAAACCAAATTGAGTCATAATGCCTGAAAATTATTACTGGAATGTTTCAAATTGAACTCACCCAGGATCATCCATTTCTGGAAGGGAGAAGGATCCCTGTGCCAGTCACAGAAGTTTCCAGCATCTGATGAAGGTGCTTCCAGTGTGATGGGCATTATAAGGAGAAAGCAGTGCCCAGACAGCTCATCAAGGGATGCCCCGGGCCTGTCGCCTGGTCCAGCTGCAGGGCTGCTTCCATGTCAGGATGCTCTGGTGAGGGACACTGCGGGACTGTTGCCAAGACAACAGAGTGTACAGGAGAGGCGGGGCGGGAGCTGGACCCACTCACTGTTCTCCAGACTCCAGGTCGGGGAGTCTCCTTGTGTATTTGGGTCGGCTACATGTTACCAATCTACTACTTCTAACAAGCTCAGTTGGGATTACCGAGGCTCAACGTGGCTACTATCAGAAAACATTATATAAAGTGATTCTCTAGCCATCAGAGAAAACCGCGTAGCCAAAACAAGGTAGACCTATGACCCAGGATGCTTTTACGAGAACTATTTTCATGTTTGTACATGTGGACTGACTCTATGCATTTAAAAAAATATGAATCATCTACTTAAAATACCAGGCTAGTATTCTAGAATGCCAGAGGCAACAAGGGTGAACTTCGGTAAGAACGTGTGAAAAGAGGGATGCCAGCTGCATGTAGGGATGACCCGGGCAGGTGCTCGGGAATGGCTGGGTCCGTGGAACACTGGGAGTAATACTGACAAGAGGGGACTGTCACCGAGTCTATACAGCACCCTGCTCATTGCCTTGTGTGGCCCATCTGCCCCAAGAGGCAGGGGTCACCGCTGTCCTCGCTGTACAGAAGAGGAAGGGAGTCTGAGCAGGGACCTGCTACAGGCTCCAGGTGGAGGGCCTGAGTTTGCAAGGTCTGCCGTAACAATGCACCTGAGACTTAAGGGGTACACACGGCAGAAATGCACTTCCTCACAGCTCTGGGGTTATTTGTCCAAGGTCAAGGTCAAGGTCGAGGTCGAGGTCGAGGCATGGACAGCATTGGCTCCTCCTGAGGCATCTCTCCTTGACTCGTAGATGGTGCCGACTCCCAGTGTCCTCACTGGGTCAGCCCTCTGCTGGTGTCTGTCCTAGTCTCTCACTATGAGGACACCAATCATGCCAGATTGCCCCCCCCCCCAATGACCAGAAGAGACAACTGAGGATGATTTTGATAAAAGAATTTTGAAGTGTCTACACAGGCTGGCATGGGCAGGAGAACCAACTCTTAAGAAGGAGGTTAAAAGGAGACAGATTTCTGCCTCTGTAAAATGAACTTCTAATAAGTAGAACCGCCCATCATCGAAGGCCCTGGTGGGATGTTCGGAAGGGCAGGGATCGGTGCAGCCGAGAGACACCAGATCGATTTGACCATGACTAGGTTCTTGTGCTTTCCAGTTAAGAAGGTAGAAAAGATTAAGAAGATGCCCATTTCCCTGCCTTAGAGTAGAAATATTGATTCTATACCTTCATGTCATCGGAGGCTCATTTTCTGATTGATGAGAATGAGGGTCTTGAAATCAACTATGTGTTGGCTCTAATTCCTCAAACAGCTCACACAGTTATTGAGACAAGTTCAAGTGAACATGCTTTGCAAAATAAGTTACTTTTTGCCCCTGAAGTGCCCTTAATTAGTTACATGTATCATAAAACTGGAAGATTATAGCTTGAATCCCACATAAAAGTATATGAATGACACATAAAAATGCTGCTAGAGAAGAATCAGATGGGAAGAAGGCAATAGCGATTATCATCACTATTCAATGACACTGGAGCTGGTCCTGGGCAGGGAGCCAGTCCCAGGGATGGTCACTTTGATGATCACTTTCTGCTCTTCTCACTGTGTAAGAGTTTCTGCTTTTCGGGGCTGAGTAAGATCTGCATGTTGGGTAGTTCAGATGAACATATAGGTCGACCCGGGACAATGACAATAGCCGAGCATTAACACCGAATCATTTGCATCTGCTTTCCTCCCAGGATCTAGAAAATACTCTCTGAAGTCAGTATCGTGCTGCCACACACACAATGCCCAAGCTATGGGAAGGGCTGTGCCGGGCCTTGGAGGTGGCCCAGGAAGAACACAGAACCAGGCAGCGGCCTCACCCTGCACTTCACAGGCGGCTGCACTTAGGGCAAGGGCGGCAGGAAGTGGCCAGGTGGAGGACACTGGGCAGGGGAGAGCAGAGGCTGGGTTGGCTCTGGCCAGCGGCAGGAGGGAGGGTGCCATCCGCAGGGTACTTGGCACCTTCTGTTGCCTACTCCCCATCTTCTCTTTCTGTTGGAGAGTCCTGCTCCACTGTGCGATTTTGTCCTCTAGGGAGCATTTGGCTGTGATGGAGATACTACTGATGGTCACTACCAGCGGTTCAGGGTGCCGTGGCATCAAATGAGTGGAGGCCAGGGGTCTGCAGAACATCCATCCACTCAGCCCCAAATGTAACAGCCGTGCGCGTGGAGAGCCCTGGAGTTTGACGCCTGAGCCTCTCAGAACTTCCCTCCCCTGCCCAGGAGTGCCTCCTCTGAGAGGGGGCCTGGAGCAAAGAAGGATGCAGCACATCCCCTTCACCCCTCTGACACTGCAGATCAATCCCAGGCCCTGCCTGTGGACGGGGAGGGGCACTGAGGGCCTGGCTGGGCCTGGGTCTGGGGTTCAGCTGAGGAAGATATTGTGGCCACCCATCAGTCTCCCATTCCCAAACTGAGACTGTCATTCAAAGATGGCATCTGGATCCCATCTGACACCTTTCTCTCTCTCTCTAAATGGGTTTCAGCTGTGGACAAGGAACCAGCGTGTCTCACCAGTGTCCTCGAAACCCCAGCATCAGTCACCCTGGGATTATAGTGCGTGATGGGCCCCAACTGGATTCTACAGATGTTGGCACTTATCAGCAACGAGCAGGTTCAGTTTGGTGCAGGTTTATTGGATGAGCACTGACTCGGGGTCCCTAAAGAGCCAAGCCACCCCAAGGAACTCTGCATGTGTCCTGGAGATGACACTGAGCATCTCCATCCGAGGAGACCTTGCTTTAGCGTCTCTCAACTTGAAGAGCTTCCAGGAGCCTAGCCTGTCTGGCTACTGTAGAAGAGCGTGGATAATATTTTTAAATGATCATCAACCACCTTGAAGAAGTTCTTCAGAGCTGACTGGCAGAACCTGTCATCAGGCCCAGGATACAGAAAGACAAAGAGGCCTCTCCTAGAGGACCGTGGGTCTGTACACAGGGCACCGTCCCTCAGTCTGCTCTGGACATAAACAGCAGTGCCTACAAGCTTGCAGATAATGTACCTGCAGCTGAGACCCCCGTCCACAGCCCAGACTCCCAGCTGGCCAGCTCTAGCTTGATTTCCCATGCCCCTGTTTTAACCAGCACCTCATTGCCACCTTCTTGAGTCCCTAAAGGCCTTGCACATTTACAGCGAAAAACTTAAACGCTTTTGGGAGAGAGAAGAGCAGATCTGGAATTTCAACCCCTCTTCTCTAACTGCAATTTACAACAGAAGGTAGAAAAGTCCACTGGTTTGAAGTGCAAACCCATCAACTCTTCACTGATCAATTTTAAAGATCCCTTTTCTCCAGAAGTGAGCTGGCACAAGCTCAGGGCACGCCCCTGCTTTCCCAGCACCACAGGCATGTGCGGGGATCACAGTGACGCTGGTCCAGATGCCTGTCCTGCTCCCTTACCTGACCGAAGGATCCAGAGAGGTGGGTACAGATTCCCGCTCATCCGTGAAGTACCAAACCCAGTCCAGCACCAACCCAAACTGGATTCTCTGCCTGTTCACTGAATCAATTCAATTCAAAGGCTCTATGAGCAGACAGGTCATGAACAGGAAATATAGCTAGTCAAGGGACACAGAAATCATAGCAAATAAATGCCAGAGTGTTTAAGTGCACTTGTGTTCATCTGAAGTGAAGCTCACGCACTTCATAGACAGCAACCGTGGCAGGCACCTGGGTCCAGAGAGAGGCTGCCACCTTTTACCTGGCACCTCTGCTGGGGAAACCCATTTTGCAATAGTGACGGCCCCGCTTGTGGGGTACCTGACCACGTCAGGGCACTGTTTAGGGACTCTGAATTACCTTGCATCCTTTGGTCTTCACACAATGTTATGGGGTGCGTACCAGTCCCTTTTAGGACAGAGGACAGATGCTTCTGGACACTAACCAAAGCACCCAAGGCAGGAAGCCCACAGGGATGCCAAGGGGCAGAGTCAGGCTTTAAACCCAAATCCACCGGAGCTTACGCTATTTTTATTTGCAAAACTCTGACTCTGAATGAGCAGACGTATCTCTCACCCGAACGCCTCCCCAGCTGTCTGTCCCACCACCAACCCCAGTTCAACTCGATGTTGCTGCCCCCGGCCTGGAGTTTGTGTGGACCCTGAGGTTTGAGTGCTTTTCCAAGTCCCCTTACTTCAGGTGCCATTCACAGGTGCCAGGTCCCCAGGCCACACACATGCCATCTGATCCAGCCGCAGAGTCAGGCACTCCCACCAACCCCATGTGCTTCAGCTCGATCATTTGCTAGAAAAGCTCATCAAATCCATGACGACACTTTACTTCCCATCAGTCTTTGAAAGTAAAGAATATAATTCAGGAGAGCCAGATGGGCCAGGTGTGCAGGGCCAGGTACCGGGAAGGCGGCAGATCCCCCGCCCTACTGGGCACGCCACGCACTCACACCTATGTGTTCACCCACGGGAAGTTCTCAGCCCAAACCCTTCCCTAGGGGTTTGTAACGGTGGTCCCGTTGCTGAGGCATGATGGATTAAATCCCTGGCGACTGAACTCCCTCTCCTACCCTGACCCTCTCACCAGAGGTCAAGGAGATAAGCAGAAGGTTCCGAACTTCCAACCATGCCTTGGTCATTTTATTTTTCTGTCTGTACATATTTTTTAAATTGTAATTATTCTTTGTACTTTTGCCTCCTCTGAAGTGTTTTTATTGGTGCATTCTAGTTGTTCACGGTGTGGAATTTGCTGTTACACATCCGTATGTGTACACAGTAGGGAATATGACATGGGCAACATCACTCTCCAGCACTCCCCCTCTCTCCCCTCCTCAACCTTCTCGTTCTTTTCCCCAATTTTACACACCTCCCTTTCCTTTACATGGCATTCTCCAACACTCCTCCCCACCACCCAACTTTCTTTTCCTTTTTCCTCTAGAACTTCTACTTATGAGAGAAAACAAATGACCCTTGACATTCTGAGTTTGGCTTCTTCGGCTTAAAATAATGATCTCAAGTTCCATCCATTTTCCTGCAAATGACAAAATTTCATTTTTAATGACTGAATAAAACTTCACTGTGTATATGCAGCACATTTTCTCTCTCCATTTATCCACTGATGGACACCTAGGCTGCTTCCATGGTTTGGCTACTGTGAATTGTGCAGCTATGAACACGGGTGTGCAAGTATCACTATAGTATGACAACCCCAATTCTTTAGAATAAAGAACTCTTTAGGAGTGGTGTAGCTGGGTCACATGGTGGCTTCATTCCTCCATTATACCATTTCCATAATTGACAGTCCCAGCAACAGTTTAATAGTGTCCCCTTTCCTCCACACCCTCTGCAGCATCTATTATTGTGTGTGTTCTTGATGTCTGCCATTCTGACTGGTGTGAGATGAAATCTCAGTGCGGTTTTGATTTGCATTTCCCTAATTGCCAGGGATGTTGGACTTTTTTTCGTGCATTTGTTGGCCATTTGTATTTCTTCTTTTGAGAAGTGTCTGTTCAATTCATTTTCCCATGAATTAAGTGGGTTATTTTGGGTTTTGCCATTAAGTTTTTTGATGCTATTCCAGATATTAATCCACTGTCAGAAAAGTAGCTAGCAAAGATCTTCTCCCACTCTGTGGGTTCTCTCTTCACATTGCTAATTGTTTCCATTTCTGTGCCGAAGCTTTATAATTTGATGCTGTCCCATGCGTTGACTCTTGACACTATTTCCTGAGCTTTCGGGGTCCAATGGAAAAGTCATTGTCTGGGCCTAAAAGCTGGAGTGTTGATCCCGTATTTTCTTCTAGGAGTTACATAGGTTATGGTCTAATTTCTAGATCTTCCATCCATTCTGAGTTGATTTTTTGCAAGGTGAGAGATAAGGGTTCAGTTTCTACATGTGGATAACCTTTTCCCAGCCCCATTTGATAAAAAGGCTATCTTTTATCCAATGTACATTTTTGGCACCTTTGTCAAGGATCAGATGACAGTAGGTGTGTTGGTTTCTCTCTGTTTTCTATTCATGCCATTGGTCTAAGTGTCTGTTTTTATGTCAGTAGCATGCAGCTTTTGTTACTACAGCTCTGTAGCATGATTTGAAGTCAGGTATTGTGATGTCTCCAATTGCTTTTTTGCCTTAGGATTGCTTTGGCTATTCTGGGCCTTTTTTATTCTTCAAATGAATGTTAGGACTGTTTTGTTGAGTTCTGTGAAGAATGTCATTGGTATTTTGATGGGGATTGCATTGCATTGAATCTGTATATTGCTTTTGGTAGTATGGCCATTTTAACAACATTAATTCTGCCTATCCATGAACATGGGAGGTCTTTCCATCTTCTGAGGTCTTCTTCAATTTCTTTCTTTCATGTTCTATAGTTTATGGTGTAGAGGTTTTTCATCTCCTTGCTCAGATTTATTCCTAGGTTTTGTTTTGTTTTGTTTTGTTTTGTTTTGTTTTGTTTTGTTTTGTTTTGTTTTGAGGCTATTGTGAATGGAATTGTTTTCTTGATTTCTTTCTCAGCAGATTCATTGTTGGGTATATAGGAAAGCTATTGATTTTTGTATGTTGATTTTGTAACCTGCTACTTGTTGAATTTGTTTGCTAGCTGTAGCAGTCTTTTGGTGGAGTCTTTTGGATCTTCTAAGTATAGGATCATATCATTTGCCAATAGTGGTATTTTGACCTTCTTCCTTTCCCATTTTTACCTCTTTTATTTCCTTCTCTTACCTAATTTCTTTGGCTAGATTTTCGAGCACTGTGTTAAATAGGAGTGGTGAGATTGGAACATCCTTATCTTGTTTCAGATTTAAAGGAAATACTTTTACATTTCCTTCATTTATTGAAAGACTGGCTTTGGGTTTTCCATAAAGATTGCCTTTATTTGAGGTAGGTTCCTTCTATCCCTAGTTTCTTTAGTGTTTTTCTTTTTTATCATGAATGAGTACTGATTTTATCAAAGGCTTTCTCTGCATCTATTGAGATGACTAAGTGATTTCTGTCCTTAATTCCATTTATATGATGAATTACACTTATTGATTTGCATGCATTAAGCCATCCTTGCCTCCCTGGAATGAAACCAACTTGATCATCAAGACTAGACAATCTTCTAAATATGTTTTTGACTATGATTTAGCAATATTTTATTAGGAATTTTTGCATCTAAGTTCATTAGGGATATCGTTCTGTAATTTTCTTTCCTTGATGTGTTCTTATCTGTTTTGGTATGAGTGTGATACTGAATTTATAGAATGAATTTGGAAGTGTTCCAGCCCTTTCTATTTCATTGAATAATTTGAAAAACATTGGTGTTAGTTCTTACTTAAAGGTTTGGTAGAATTCAACTAAGAATGTATCTGGTCCTTGGTCTTTAATTTGTTGGAAGGCTTTTTATTACTGCCTGTATCCATTTTAAGATATTTTTTCTGTTTGTTTTCTATGTCCTCTTGATTCAATTTTGGCAGATTGTATTGGTCCATAAGTCCATCCATTTCTTCTAGGTTTTCCGATTTATTGGAGTATACGTTTTCAACAAGATCCCTAATGATCCTTTGGATTTCTATGATGTCTGTGGTGATTTCTACTTTTTCATTTCTGATTTTATTAATTTGAGTCTTCTTTTTCTTTTCGTTGGTTTGCCTAAGGGCTTATCAACCTTGTGTATCTTTTCAAAGAACTCTTTGTTTCATTGTATTTCTTTTTACTCTCAATTTCATTGATTTCTGCCCTGATATTAATTCTTTTTTTTTTCCTTCTCCTGGTTTGGGAATTGGTTTGTTCTTCTTTTTCAAGGGTCTTGAGATGCATAATTAGGTTCTTTATTTGGGATCTTTCTGATTTCATTATGAAGGCACTCGTTGCTATACACTTTCCTCCTAGGCCTGCCTTCCAAGTGTCTCAGAGGTTCTGGTGATGCTGTACCACTATTTTCATTTGAGTCTAAGAATTCTTAAAAATTTCTACTGATTTCTTCTATGACACATTCATCATTCAAAAGTGTACTGTTCAATCTCCATGTGTTTATGTAGTTTCTATATGGCCTTCTGGCAACGACTTTTAATTTCATTCCATTACGATCTGATAAGATACAAAGAATTTTGTCATTTTTTTTTAGTATTTGCTAAGAGTTGCTCTGGGACTTAAAATATGGTCTATTTGGAGACATTTCCATGAACTACTGAAAAGAAAGTGCATTCAGCTGCTGCTGGATGAAGCATTCTCTGTATGTCTGTTAAGTCCATTTGATTTATCATATTTTTCAGGTCCAAAGAATCTTTACTGAGTTTATGTCTAGAATCCTATCTAATTTTGAGACAGTTGTGTTGAAATCCCCCAGTATTATTGTGCTGTGGTCTGTCTGAGACTTTAATTTGAGTAGTGTCTCATGTAATTAGTTGCACCCATTTTGGGGTCATAAATATTTGTTATTGCTATATATTCTTGTTCAATTTCTCTCTTTACCAGTATGAAGTGACCTTCTTTGTCTCTCCTGATTAATTTTGGCTTGGGTCTGCTTTGTCAGACATGATGGTAATTGTCCCTGCTTGTTTTGGGGATCCATTCACTTGGCATATCAGTTTCCATTCTTTTGCTTCAGCCTCTTGCTGTCTTTTCTTGTAAGGTGTATCACTTATAAACAACATATAGTTGGGTTTTATTTTCTAATCTATTCTGTGATCCTATGTCTTTAAATTGGAGATTTGATATCATTTACATTCAATGTTATCATAGAGATGTTAATTAATTTCTGCCAATTTATTTCTCAAGTTTAATTTGGTCCTATTTCTCATTTGCTTAGCTACTCCTCAGAGATTTGTCCATTTGTGAGTTCTGGGTTTTGTTTTTGATTTCTTATGTGTGGAGGATTTCTTCCAGTAAGTTCTTTAGTGCTAGATTGGTATTCATTAATTCTTTTAGTTTCATCTGATCTAGGAAGGTTTTTATTTTCTCTTCAATTTTGAAGGGTAGCTTTGCTGGACACAGCAATCTTGGTTGACAGCTTCTTCTTTCAGGACTTGGAATACATCTCTACAAGCCCTCCTGGCTTTCAAAGTTTGTGTTGAGGAATTAGAAATGATTCTGACTGGCTTGCCTCTTAATGTGGCCTGATGTTTTTATCTTGAGGCTTTTAAAATTCTGTCCTTGTTCTCTATATTAGACATTTTAATTATAATGTGTCATGAGGGTGAGTTTTTTTGTTTTGTTTTGGTTTTTGGGTTTTTTTTTATCTTGTCTATTTAGGGTTCTGAATATCTCCTGTATCTGGAGGAGGTTCTCAAGGTTTGGAAATTTTTCTGTTATCATTTCCCTGAAGAGCTTATCCACGACATTAACCTGCATCTCCCAACGTTCCTCAATTCCAGTGATTCTTAAATTTGTATCTTGCTGTTGTCCCAGAGCTCTTGCATATTCTGATCATGGTCACTCATTTTCTTTTCTTTAATGCTGTCTGAATGTTAAGGCCAGGCACTTGCCTTACAGCTCTGAGATTCTGTGTTCAGCATGATCTACTGTTAGAGAGACTTTCAACAGAACCTTTTATTTGACTTATTATGACTTTCATATCCAAGGCTTCTCTTTTGTTGTTTTCTATTATTTCTATCTCCTTATGAAATTTCTCATTCATATCCTGTACTGATTTAATTCATTCAGTTTCCAGTCTTTCTGTGTTCTCTTGGTATTCACTGATCAATTTCATACTGATTCTTCTGACATCTTTATTTGTTATTCCATCCACTTCAGTATCTTTGGGGTCAGTGGCTAGTGAGCAATGAAATTTTTGAGGCATCATGATGGCTTTTTTCTTCTTTCTTATATTCTTGTGTTGGGTTTTATGTATCTTCTGGGAGGGATTAATCTTCCACTCCTATGTGTGGGTCTTTTGGGGGCAGGGTCTTCACTTGCCAAAATGTCCTAGAGTGATCTAGACTGACACCCCCTCGTAGCTGTGGGGTCCACAGCCTCTGCATTACCTCTGTTTTGGCTGCAGCAGTGGACGCCTGTGAGTGGACCCTCAGGGCCCACCCCCACTCCTCCCTACTTGGGACCTGATGATTAACTTGGGTTTTTGTCTCTTCTATTTTTTATATTAAAGTACAGCTGGAGATTGTCATTAATTTGTTTGTGGAGTAAGGTGCACTGTCTTCTGGTGGAGTTCAGTTCTCTACTCTGAACTTGCAGTGTCCCTGTAGTTTACCAGCCCCTCACAGGACAGGGGAAAGCACGCAACAGCAACAATCGATACAAACAATATACAGCATGAAAATTAAGAGCTGGTTCCTACCATACATACAACCATGACGACCATGAAAACACAGGAAGGGTGGGTCAGCCATTGTCAACAGCAAAGACAACAAATAACCAGGAACTAGATCTGGCATTAAAGCAGACACAGGTGTCTACTGTGTCAGTAATAATTGCCACACAACATGTGTGGTGAGGGCGGGAGTCATACAAACAAGTTAGTTTTAAAAGATTGTAAAAATACAGCTCATTAAGAGAAAAAGGAAATGTGACAGGAAGGTAGAGAGTTGAAAGCATTCAAGAAGTGAACAGAGAACGCAGAAGAGATGTAGCAGGTGGTGGGTTTAAGGAAGGAGGAGGGAAAATAGAAACAAAGTGAAGACAGAGAGAAAAAAAGATCAATAAAATTTGGCTGGAGAAGAAAAGAGAGAAACAAAACCAAACAAATGAAAACAATACAAAAAAACCCCCAAAATATACAAACCAAACACCCCACCCTCAAAGACAAGGCAAGGAAAAACAACTACATTTAAAAATGCTAAAAATGAGAAAAAATACATACGTATGTGTATATTTGTATTTGGGTGGTCACCGTCTGTGCCCAGCCGTCCTCCTCCCCATTTCTCTTGGGCTGTGCACTCAGGGAGACCAAGGGCTGTGGGTTCTTACCTTTCTCTTTTTGTGTTCACTAAGCTGCAAGCTGGAGTGGCCTAGGACTGAAGCTGGTTGGAGCAGCTCTCAGCTCCCTTCTGACCACAGTAGGATGGAAAGGGAGGGAAGTACTCCCTTGGAGTTTCATCCACACAGACCAGATCGCTCACTCCCAGTGGGTCTGCTGCAGAGTTCTGAGTGAGTTTCTGGGGCTGAGGCTTAGGTCGCCCCAGGCCTCAGGGACTTTGTAGGGTGGGACTGTTCTGGAGAGGTTAGATCAACACACCCCTAGGGCCTGGCAGCTGGATCTTCAGGAGTCTGGCTCTCAGGTGTTTCCCAAGAATTCTACTCCTGGGCGGGGGAGCCAGTCCTCCACAGGCTCTGCTGCCCGTGAACACAGCCGTCCCTGGCTTTAACCCCTGAGTGTGCTCACTCCCACCTGCTTGGATTCCTGATCTGCTCCTGCTGGTCGCAGGAATTGCTAGATTCAGAGGAGAAGCAAGTTGGACTCCCCTTTGGTCTTCTGACTGGAATTCCCCTGGGTACAATCTTCTCTGTGTCTGTTTCACTCATTCTGCTAGGTTCGCCCTAGGCTGTGTGGCAGGCGCTTGCTGGGACAGTGTGGCAGTGTTTGCTGTGACCTCCTGGTTCCTTGGCATGGCCACCTCAAGATTCCACCAGCCAGTTGGGAAACTGAGCCCTTTTCAGGCAGCAGTGCACAGTGCAGCCTCTGGTCAGCTCCGTCCAGGCTGCGTTTCTGATCTCAGGCGTTTCTGTCCTCAATCTGTCTGTCGTGTTTTTCTGTGTTCTCCCTCCCTCCGTGCGGAACCGGTGCGGCTCCAGGGTAGGCTTTCTTCTTTGTTTAATGCAACCAAATTTCTGAGTCTCTAAGACCCTCTGACTGTCCAGTACTGAGCTTTAATGAAATCCTTCCCTCTATGAAGCTTCACGTCTAGGCTTCTTGGTTCTACAAGGTGCGCTGAGCTTACAGTCTTAACAATTGAATTCATTTTTTGTCCCAAGTTGTCCTTTTCTATCTTACTTAAATCCCTATGAAGTTGAAAATTATCAAAATAATTAATAAGAAAATGATGTATTATCACATTAGTTTACTACACTATTATGAATAAAAATATTTTAAAAGACCACAAGATACCATAAAAATGTTTAAGATACAATGTTCAGCAGAAAGAAAAATTATTATTAAATTGGGATTTAGATAACAGATAAGTAGAAAAATAACTATAAGGAATATTATAGAACTACTGGATTAGAACTGTTAAAGATATTTTCCTTTGGGCTGGGGTTGTGGCTCAGTGGTAGAGTATTTGCCTAGCATGCTTGAGGCCTTGGGTTCAATCCTCAGCAACACATAAAAATAAAATAAAGGTATTGTGTCCACCTACAACTAAAACAAAATATATTTTTTAAAAAGATAGTTTCATTTGTTCTCATTTTTATTTTTACTAGTAGATCATTCTCCTCCTTTGCTGGCGCACAGAACCCAGCCCAGTGCCTGAGGTCTCTGTCCTTGGCTTGCAGACAGTGTCTTCCCTGAGTCCTCACCTGGTTACCCCTGTGTGTGTGCACCCTGACCTGCTATGAGGACACCAGTCCTCTTGGTTTGGAGCCTACCCTAATGACCTCAGTTCAACTTAACCTCCTCTGAAGATGCTGTCTCCAAATCCAGTGTGATTCCGAGGTCCTAGGGGTTAAAGCTCCACCCTATGAACTTCTGAGGAACGATTCCGCTCCTGACACTCAGGACGTGGTGCATTATCTAATCCCCACAGTCAGAAGCTGGCAGCATTGCTGTCTCCAGCCAAGACAACCTGTATCTGGCAGGAAGTCGGCTTGTGATTATTTCACTTCTTCACTTCTCAGAAACGATTCCAGCACTTCTGTCTCTCATGAAAGGATGTCTCTGGGTGCTGCAGGCGAGGCTGCTCCTTGCCAACATTCAAGCCAAGAGCTCCACAAGCCCACTTTTTGCCCAGGAGCGCACAGCCACACCCATGTGTGGTCAGATAAAGCTACCGTGTGACAACCTTTTAAAGCCGCCACTAGAAAGCTTCCAGAAGAGTGCTCTGTGGATCCGGATGCACAACTGCAGTGAGGAGGGGACACTGCAGTAAGTGCATCTCCAGCTCTGAGGTGTGAAGCTCTATCCTTGCAGTGAGCTTGGAGTCACTCCAGCCAAGTGTGGCATGCTGGACGCAGCCTCCGAGCAAGGCAGGCCAAGGGAGGCCAGGCTATGAGCAGTCTGGCCAGGACCTGAAGCTGTGTGCTCATCCCTGCAGCCAAACTCAGGGCAGCCCCGTGGCGAAGTCTGGAAACCATCCAGAGCCTTTGCTGACCACAGGTGTCCCTCCCTCCCTGTCATCCACACACGAGAGCCACTGGGAATAATAAGCACCTCTTTAAAATTCAAGACTTCCAGAGCATCGGGCCTCATTTACATTTGAGTGCAAATTGCTTTAATCATATAATTTTCTGCATTTGTCGAGTGCTGCTGTGTGTTTTAAGAAGGCACAATTTCAGTGTGGATGGAGCAGATGGAAGGGAAGTTTGGGCTCCATCTGGATGGAGTCAAGGTGTTTGACCCAAGCAAGACAGACCGAGGACTATCGGCTTCCAGATGGCAGGACACTGGGGTGAGCAGGGGACTCAGCAAGACAGGGAAAGTAAGTGTGGGGTGTCAGTATTCAGCCCTCTATGTCTGCACATCCAAGGAGTCGACCAACTGCAGATCAAAAACACTGGGGAAAAAATTGTGTCTGGACTGGAACATTTACAGTGCTCTTCCTCATCATTGTTCTCTAAACAATACAGCAAAAGAATGATTGACACAGCATTTGCATTGTACTAGGTATTATATGTAATCCAGAGATGACTCCAAGCACATGGGAGGAAGAGCGTGCACAGGTTCAATGGTAGCGTGACAGGGGCGATGGCCTGCACAGGTCTTCTGCATTTATTAAGGTCCCAATCAAAGCAGCCAAAGTTTGGAATGGTGCTTAGCAGCAGGTCTCCGGGTGGCATCCATCCCCCAGTCTAGGGTCACCACCTTGCCGTCTCCCAAGGCATCTTAACCAAGCAACCACTGTGTGCCACACAGGTGGGAAAAGGTTGTTCCCCTTATACAGAATTGAGGGGGGGGGAGGATATCAGCCCCAAGGATGCTTCTACAGAAGAGTCACCTACAGTCTGAGGAGGATCAGTGATCTGACAAGGATAAAGGATGAACAGGAAATAGTAGAAATGGTCTCGTAGGGGACAAGGCCCTGTGGTGCACAGAGATTCAGTGTGGGCTGAGCAACGTGGTGCACCTCTCTGGGTTTCCAGTTGGTCAGCTAAAAATCTTAGATTAAAAATGCTGAAGTTGGAAGGCTGTCTGGCAGAAGGAATGAACTCACACACCTACAATGCTCAGAGTGCTTTGTAATGTCTTCTCTACCCACCTAAATGCACACACGCATCCCCTTCCAGAATGATTCCAGCCTTTGGCCCCTCTGCAGGTGAGGGTCCAGCTTCTCTACCACATTCCAGAAAGCAGTGCTTCTCAAACCATGGCACCCAGACTGAGCACCAGCTTCCTCGGGAGAGCGTCAGAAATGCTTACCTCGTTCTCCAGCCCCAGTCCACTGGAATCAGAACTTGCCAGGGTTTTAATAAGCTTGCAGATTCAACTGGGATGCTTCTAAAAAATAACTGTAATGAGATGCCGACTCCACACCAGGCATGGTAGGAGGACAGATACAGACCCCAGTTCTCAAGTTCATCGCTGGGCGGGCAGCAGAAAAAGCCAACCAATTACAACTGCACAAGCTGTGCGCTGTGCCACTGCGGTGGACGCCCATGACATCTCTGCACATTCCCTGCCGCACCAGAGGTTGAAGCCCAACACAATCCTGACCCCTCGGGACGTACGACGTCCAACTTCCAAGCAGCTTCAGCTTCTGCTGCTGGCATTACCGATGGTCTCACTGAAGTCACAGCAGGGGAAAAGACACTCTGCTGTGTAACCAGCAGAGCTGCTCCTGAACAAGGGACACATCTGGACAGTGACCCTGCTGAGTGTCCTTCTTCATCCCGTCGTGGACTGCCCACCTGAGGTGCTTGCATCGTGGCCAGCCCTGCCTGTCTGGCTCCGCCTGTCTTACCTGAGCCTCTGGCGTGTCATCCATGAATGACGGCCAAGAACGATGCCTGAGGCTGCCCCCGTTCCTCCTAGGACTCTGAGGTCTTCGGTCCTACGCTTACGTCTTCAATACATTCTGAACTGCGTTTTGTGCTTGGTGAAGGCCTGGGTCCAATTCCATTATTTTTCCATGTGGATATTCAGTCTCCCCAACACCTCTGTCAAAGAGACTGTTCTGTCCCCATTGTGCACTCCCGGTGCCTTGGAAAGGCCAGCTGACCGTGTGAGTGGGGGTTTATTTCCAAGCTCTCTGCTCAGCTCCCTGGCCCATCAGCTTGCCTCTGTGACGGCAACGCGCGTTTTCACTACTGTAGCTTCATAACATATTTGCAGTCAGGAAGTGTGGGACCTCCAACTGTGTTCTTCTCTCTGAAGACTGATGTGGCTGTTCAGGTCCCTGGTGGTTCCACGTGAGTCTCAGGATCATCTTTTTTACCTCTGTGGGAAACGTCATTGGGATTCTCACGGATGATTCGGCTTGTGCTGCTGTAACAAACTGCCACCGACCGGCAATTTGAACAGAGCAGAAATTTTGTTTCTCATGGTTTGAGAGGCTGGGAAGCATGAGGTCCAGGCAGTGTCAGGTTCAGTGTCCAGTGAGGGCTGCTGTCTACATCCCAGACGGCGTTTCATGAATGCTGCTCTGGAGAGGAGGAGCATGTTCTCAAGTTGTGGAGAAGGACATGAAGCCTCTTGGGGAGGGCTTAGTTCTGTCCCTTTCTACCAGCATCAACTTTGGCACCTCGATGTTGGAGGGGACACATTCAAACCATACCAGAGGAGTTTCTAGGGATACCTAGACTGTTTGGGGTGCTGTGGACATTTTCACAATACTAAGTCTTCCAGGCCGTGAACGCAGAACGCCCTTCTTTTTGCTTGTGACTTCTTTAATGTACCTTTCAAAGTTTTACAGTTTTTCCGCATACAGGTCTTTCCTCCCATTTGTTGAGCTTCTTCCAAAATTTATTTTGTTGGTTTTGGTGCTTTTGTAAATGGGGTTTTCCTCCTCATTTCTTTCTCAAATACTTCAGTGTTTATGTGAGAAATGCACTCATTTTTTGTATGTTTGTTTGTTTGTTTGTTTGTTTTCCTGCAACATCAACTAAATTTGCTTGAAGATGGAGGAAGGGGCCAGGAGTCAGGGTTCCAGAGCTGAACCAGACAAGAGAACCGATACTCTCCTGCAGCCTCTGGAGGGAACGTGGCCCTGATGACACACTGATTTGGGTCCAACAAAACTGACTTTGGACGTCTGCCCTCCAGAGCTATAAGGAAACATGTGTTTTGTTTTAAATCATCAACTTCATGATAATCTGTTACAGCGGCATTACGAAGCTGATGCACACACCCACACTCAGAGAGGAAACGCAGCCGGGCGCGGCGGTGCACACCTGGAATCCCAATGGCTCGGGAGGCTGAGAGGAGGATCGCAAGTTCAAAGCCAGCCTCAGCAACTTAGCGAGGCCCTAAGCAACTCAGTGAGACTCTGTCTCTAAATAAAATACAAAATAGGGCTGGGATGTGGCTCAGTGGTGGAGTGCCAAGTTCAATCCCCAGTACCAAAAAAGAAAAAGAGGAAACCCAAAGAACTGAGATTCAGCAAGTCCCCTCGATGGCCCAGGCTGTGTTCTGTGTGCTCAGAACAGCCATGGAGAGAGGTCCCACTGTCACCTTCAGCACCACAACTGCAGTCACCACATCACCATCGTCATCACCACTGTCATCACCATGGTTATGAAAATGTCACCACTTCCACTTTTCACAAGACAGAATAAGATTATAAAACTCTAAGCAGTGTCCCCCTCCTTGACCCCCTCCTGAACAACCGTCAGACTGACCATACACCTACTGACTCGAAAGCACAATTTCTAGACAAGATTTTCCACTAAACAAATTAGAAACGACCACTGAAGAAGGCTTCCGCCCTGGTCATGAAGTTCCGCTCGCACTGGAGCACAGCAAACTGTCGTCTAAAGAGCTCTGGCCTGAAAACCAGTGGCTGAAGCAACCACTTTCGAAGGGCCAGGGAACTGACCATATTGATGGCAATTAGCAAGCCACTGCCCGTCCACAGGGAATGTCACGGTGACCCCGGACACATTCACACAGAAGTTAACCTGGTGACCTGCAGGGGAGACTCCCTGTTCAGTTTCACTTTGCCCAAAAGACTCATGTCTACATCACCAACTCCCGACAACAGTTCTGCCACATCTGAGTTGCTGTTTTGCACGGTGACAGCCTTTCACCCCATTTGGGGCCTGGAACGGATGTCTTCACAAGGTCCCAGAAAACAAGAGGATTTTCTCCACAAACAATATTTCTCTGACCTTGCTCCCCACGCTGACATGATCCAAGAGGTTAACCTGCTCGAGATGTTGAATTCTACATCCCCCAACAATGCAATGAGAATCTGCTCACACTGGAAGAGAAACCCCCAATTGTTTTTTTTTTTTAAATGATAGAAATCTTTTTTAAAAAGATGATAGAAAAAAACAAATTTTAAAAAGAAAATTTCTTAGTGACACAGAAGAGCTACTCAGATGCCATGTTCAGATCTGGTCAAAGTGTCTCAGGATCTCCCACAGGTCCTTCGTCAGATGCGTAACCCTTTCATCCCTCAAGATCTGCCTTTGCCCTTTGATAACATAAAAGTCAAATCCCTTCTAATCTAATCTACTGATCATTAGATTCAAAGCAAGTGCAATAAAAAAATAGCTACCACGTCTCACTCCTATGTGGTAATTCCCCTGCAGCAGGCCACATTCCAGGAGGACTTCACAGATGGCCACCTTGCTCTTCACATTAGAGGGAGGTACGTTCGTCATCGCAGTCTTGTAGCTAAGGGCACTGGGGCGCAGAGCTGGTAAGAGGTGGAGCCAAGCCCAGTGGGGTGGCACATGCCTCTAATCCCTGTGACTCTGAGGCTGAGGCAGGAGGATCACAAGTTCAAAGTCAGCCTTGGCAATTTATGAAGGCCCTGCGCAACTCAGCAAGATCCTGTCTCAAGATATAAAATAAAAAGTTTGGGGATGTGGCTCAGTGATTAAGCCCCGCCCCCTGGGATCAATTCTTGGTACCAAAACAAACAAACAAACACACACAAGAGGTAGGGCCAACCTTGCATGCTCAGCATTTGAGCATCCTGTTCACGTCTCTCTTCTCTGTTCCCCACCTCAACAAGGACACCTCTGTCATCCTAACGCTCAGGCCACCGTCCTCCAAGTGCCCCTCTTTCCACCACCTCAATTCAGCTCATCAGAAACCCAAGCACTCAGCTCCTGAGATGCTCCCAGCCGACCGCCCTTCCTGCCTCCCTGCACTCCCCTTGGCCGCCTGGCCCCCTGGCTCCATGCCCTCTGCCCCAGGTACTATCAACACAGCAATCAGAGAAATCTTGTCACACTGAAGTCTGACAAGGCTGGGCAGCTCCGAAGCTCCAGTGGCTTCCACAGCGTCCTCTCACCTCTCTTCCCAGGCACCTCCCCTGCTGTCCTGCCTGCTGGGAGGGCCCCTTACCACCCCTCCACAACCCCAGGACCCTGCCCTCGCCCCTGCAGGTGCACTCAGCTGCCCCCTCCCCAGCGAGTCACCTGGCCTCCCTCTCTGAAACCCACACCTCCCTGCCATGCTCGCCTCCTCAGTACCACGGGCCCCACACCAGTCTGCGCTCACAGCTGCCTCTGTGCACCTTGCTCACGGCCCTCCCACCCATCAGCTTTGCTCCCTGCCTCCCCAGCACCGAGGTCCCAGGAGGCACACAGTATTCACCCTCCAAATTACCTGTAGACCAGATGAACAGACTGCACGTTGTCCTGGATAAAGCAACCATGTCGAGGAGGAGGAGGAGGCTAGTCCCCAGACTCTGCCCTGTGATTCCAACAAGGTGAAGTTCAAGGCCATGCACGTCTTAGCACATATTCCTCAGGGCTGTGGACATCTGTGGCATGACTCTGAAGGACACTGAGGATGGACTGCCAAGGACTTCACGAGTAGGGGTGGGTGGGGCAGATCCAGGCACTCAGGTCACTTTTCAAGGACACTCGTATTTCTTTTTTTTTTTTTTTTTAATTTTTTAGCTGCACATGGACACAATGTCCTTATTTGTTTATTTATGTGGTGCTGAGGCTCGATCGAGCCCAGTGCCCCCAGCATGTGAGGCAAGCGCTTTACCACTGAGCCGCAGCCCCAGCCTCTATTTCTTAACTTAGGCGAGTTCTATGCACACCTTGTTAGTGGGACACATTCTGATGCTACATTTTAAAAAGACAAAAAAAAAAAAAATCATTCAAGCATGGCAGGCTGCAGCACCTGTTCAGAATCAAATATCCCATGGAATTAAAGGCCTGTCTCCTTCCCTGCTGCCCAGTGCCCCTGTGCTGGGCCACCAACTCACTGTGCACAAAACCATGCAGCCAGTTGGCTCCCCAGACTTCCTGGGTGGCAACCCACCACTGCCCTGTAGACTGACTTCCATTAGCCATGGCGGGAACAGTGAAGGCTGCGTCTCCCTTCCACCCCTGACAGCAGTTTGTACCAAGTAAGGAGGAGATGTAATTAGCAGGGGGCTTGCTACCTAAACCACCAGCTACAGGCAGCAGCATGAGCTCTGAACCCAGGAAGGACAGCAGGCACCCCAAGATTCTACCATGAATGGAATGGGCATGTCCATCCTGCCACCAGGCCGCTGGTCTCAGAAGCCAGCCCAGCACTCCCGCTGCCCGAGCACCAGCCCTCTCCAGCCTGAACAGGAGGCCTGCCCTCGGGGACAGCCCCCTTCCTGCAGCTGAAAACCACACCCACAGGCAGAGGTAGCCCAGATGCTGTCCTTAGGAACAGCATGAGGCTCCCTGGACACCCGACAGGTGGAGAGGGACCAGGAAGGGTTGAGGCACAGGAGGAAACACACCGTGAGTTTTACACCATGGTCATCCAACTGGGCGAGAAGCAGAAACCCAAAGGTGGGTAAAGCCAAGCAAGAGAAAATAGGAAGGAAGCCAGAGGGGGAAAGAGGGAGGGAGTCTGTTCTGCTCCCCAGTACATCCACCATCATCACATAGAGATACTCCACAAATATCTGTTCAAATGTGAATTAAGAAGTGGGCATCACAGAACTGAAGATGACATGGTCCCTAATCTTTAGGAGCTTGTCAGGGAGCCGGTACCAGGACCTGCAGGAACAGCCCTTTGGCCTCCATTGTGAAGCAAAGCTGAGGGAAAGAGACTGGAGCCTCTGCCTCCTGAGCAGGGCCCGCCTGTCCTAGATGCCATCTTGCCTGTGCCCAGCTGCATGGGAGGTGCTGGGTGGACATGCTGTTTTATTATTTAGCATCTGTATGGGGGGCGAAAACACAAGGACTTGTCTGGTCAGGTATGACGTGGTCTATTCCTTGACCCATTACCTCCCAGAGAACGACCCCTTTCCGTGGGAAGAGTGGATGCACAAGCCTAGGCTAATGTGGTCACACTGAAGAAAAACCCTTGAAGCTGCAGAAAGGACCAACGCAGTTTCATGAAGATCATGGAATTAAAAGACCCACCAATGAATTTAGGATGTCAAAATATAAATGAAGATGTGTTCTGTTGGGGAGGAGGGAGTAAATTCCTGTTTGAAGATGAAGCGAGACATATATGCAAAGGCTGAACAGATAACCACCTTTAGGCCTAGGGTATGTGAAATTCACCCCATGCATTGGTCAACAAGTGGACGAATCCATTTACAGACTGATTGGATGGCTAACTGCACATTCTACAGAGTAGCCTGAGGCAGCATCAAAGCTAATGGTAGAATTGCTTCCAACAGCCTTCTGATGGGCCCTGGTCATCACTGTCCTACTTAACTCCCTTTTCTGTTGGGGAGAGTGGGCTATAGATCAGCCTGATGGGGTCACACACTGAATAGGCATAAAAAGGACAACCAGAGAGCCCAGGAAAAAACAGAGGAAGCTTCAAATGAACCAAGACAGATGCAGGCCTGATGGCACTTGGAGAAGAGCTGGCCCCGGTCCTGTTCAGGCCTCGAGCTCCACAGCTTGCTAGCACTGTGACCTTGAGCTCGCCACTCACCTCTCCGCCCCTCACACTCCTATCCGCACTCTGAGCAGGCGTACAGGTGCTCCTCATTCCTTCCTGTTGGCGTGAATCTACGAATGTGTCAAGGACCAAAATGGAGAGGAGCAAGGCCAGGCATCCTTGTAGCAGGCCAGCCCCCATCAGGCTCACCCTCAGTGGTGGCACTGACATCGGCCCACTCTGCACACCAGGCGCTGCCTGTGGGGCCATCCTGCCACTTCTGCAGACTGGATCTGCCGTCATTCATGCCCCCCAACCTGTCCAACCCCCTCCCGGCCCCCTGGAACCACCACAGCAGCCTCCTCCCCAACCTCTCTGAGACCTGCAGGGATTGGAAGGAAATCAACTTGAGAGAAGGCGTCAAACAAGAGAGGTGGGGGACACGGGTAATCGGGAAAAGGAAATGCTCACAAGCAAGCCCTCACTGGGGGCACCTGCAGCACCTGTCTCTGGGGGACACTGGGAGCCAGGGCAGAAGCCTGCCTAGGTGCCTCTTGGTGCAGGTCCACAGCACTAGCTCCAGAGGTCGCTGGTGAGGGCCAATGCCTGGCACTGACTGGCATCCGCCCAGGAGTGCCCAGGTAGGGCTGTGCTGCCCCAGGCGGGGACCCACCAGCTGCCAGCAGGCGGAAGGACCCAGCGGACAGCAGGCACCTGCCGTGGAGCCACTTAGCCTTGTGGCTCCTCCCACATCCAGGGCACAGCAGCTGCTGCTCCAGAGGAAACAGCCCAGGTCCCAAGTCTGATGTGCCTCCTGAGTCCTAAGAGTTCATGTCACAAGCCAATTTCAGGGAGTGACTAAGACGGGAAAGGATATAAACCCCAACATTCTTCTGTACCAAGGGCCAGCAAAATCGGAGATCTGAGAGGGAAGTCTTGCCCCAAGATAGGGTGTGAAATCTAAGGACAGGAGCCAGGACGCAGCTCTACAGTACCACAGAGAAATGAAGATGCTGAAGATGGTGGTGCACAGAAGGGCAGAGGTGGGTGGGCGCAGGCAGAGGCTGGGCACCCAGGGCTCTGGAGCAGGATCTGAGCTTTGAGGGCGGTTTGAGCTGAAACTGCACAGGCTGAAGGGGAGGCTCAGGAGAGGAAGCGCTCCCACCCGAGAGACCAATGCAGAAGTGGTGAAAGCAAAGGATAAGGCACAGCAGGGCTGGGTGTGGAGGCTGAGGGAGCCCAGAGTTCCCGCTTGACAGTCCCCCACCAGCATGCACCTTTGCTGGCATGGGCATTTAAGAGCAAAATGAGATATTAATTAAAAGACAACTTTTATTTAGCCATTCTCTGTGCAAGTCACTGTGCTAAATACTTCATAACTTAGCTGGTTTGATCTGACAACACATAGCCCTAGGAGGAAGGGGTCAGTATTCTCATTCATAAAAGAGGAAACTGAGCCACAGGAAGATTGGTTAATGATCATACGGTTTGTGTGTCTAAGAGCTAGAATTGCGACCCAGGGGACCTAGCTCCCAAGCCTATGCGATTAATCTCTAGGGTATTCAGTCTGGTGGGAACGCTACCAATCAAATGGTAATATGCAGATTTTATGCTTACATACAGTCAAGACGATGTCACTCAACTTCTATGGTAGATTATTTGCAACAAATTGCAATAAACTGTGATAAATTCTCTTTGTAAGTGACTTAGCCCCTCACCCACTCCATGCAGTACTGAATCAACTTCCCCTGTCCTCAAAGCTGGGTTTGTGACTTGCTTTGACCAATGGGACACTGGCAGACAATGCAAGCAGAGTGTGGAGAGTGCCGGTGTGTTGGGCTTACTGGACTGGGGGCCCACACATGTGGACCAGCTGGACGGTACACTGGAGGGAAAGGACACACATCAGGGCCCAGTTGTCCCAAGTGAAGTTCAGACACAAGAGTCCAACTTCCCCACGTAGCCTCGCCATCTAGAAGAACTGCCCAGCTAACCCACTGAGTCATGATACATCACAAATGTCTACTGTGTCAGGTCCCAAAGATTTGGTATGGTTTGTTCCACAATAATAAATATCTGACCCAGCCCTTGGGAGCTCCGCAGGGACCCCACCATCTGGCCTTGGCCTGGCACTGAAGACTACTATGAATCAGCCCCAGCTTTACAGCCTTATCCCCTCCACCTCCCTCCTCAGACCCTGCCCCTCCACACAGCCTTACCACTGTTTCCAGACTATAGTAGGCAGAATTGTGTCCCTAGAAAAGGTAGGCTTGAGTCCTAATCCCCAGTTCCTGGGAAAGTGACCTGAGTAGGAAATCAGGCTGTTGTAGATATGACTAAGACTGAGGTCCTGCTGCATCATGCTGAGCCTTATTCAGTGACTGGGGCCCTCAGGAGAGGAGGAAAATCTGGACAAAGTTCAGAGGTACAGACACAGGCACCAGGAGAGGACGGAGGCAGAGTCTAGGTGGAGCAGCCACCGCCCAGCACCAAGGTTGCTGGTGGCCACCAGAAGCTGCAGAGACGTGGGCCCCATCCTTCCTGGAGATCTAGAGGAACCGACTGACTGACACCCTGATTTTTCACTTTTACATTTTTGGCCTCCAGAACCCTGACACAGAAACTGTTTCACGTCAAGTCCCCAAGCTGGTCACCATGTTCTTGCTGACCTAGGATGTTAGCACGTGCATCCTCATGGGCACAGGGAAGGGGCTGGGAGGGGAGAACGGGCACTGCTCAGAGCCCAAACCCACACGGGCCCAGCAGGCGAGGCCCAGGCCCAGGACTGAGCACCTCACTCTGGTGGCAGGTCCTTCTCCACCCTGGGGTCTATGAGCCCAGGTCACGGTTGGCAGCCAGCTGCTAGCGTGGGTGACACGAGAGGCCAGGCCAGTCTCTTCAGGGGACCCAGGGCTAAGCAGCTCCAAGCAGCACTGCACATCTTGAATGGCTGGTTCCTATTTCTGTCAGGACACCCCAGCTCAAGAGAAGTGAGCTTCTGTGGGGCCCGAGGACACTGGCCCTCCCCTCCCCACCTCCCAAAATCAACAAGAACAACAACCCCGCTTTGTCCTCCTTAGGAACAATCGGAGGCCTGGGAGCAGCCAGGAAGGATTTGGAAGCACGGGATCTTGGCAGGTGGGACCGGCTCCCTGATGAGCCCATCCCTGACACCTTGTAAGATTTGGGAAAAGGCATTTACCCCAGAACGAATGAGTTCAGGGACATTCTTCTAGAAATAGGCCAATTATCCGCTGGAGGCCACCCATAAAATAGGTGCTGTTTGTTTGTTTTACTTTCCACGCCCAAGCTGACCTGGCAGGCATGCTGTGCCCCTCATTAGAGAATGACAACGGACAGGACGGCTGCCATCTCCCCTCGCTGATGCGCCTCCGGATCCGCCTCATTTCTCATCCTACACCCCACCGGCCAATTGCAGGGAACTGATGAACTTGCCTCTCCCCGTGCTAATTATCCAGAGCGTCATTTACCCCACCCGGTGCTCCCCGGCCTGGTGGAGGCAGGCGGCGGGTGCGTGCGGTGACAGCTGGCAAGCCGGCCTCTGGGAATAAAACATTTTAGCACTTCATAAATTTCTAACAAGGTTTCAAATTGCCGCCGTTTCCCTCCTCCCAGCTCTGTCAACTAGCAAAATGGGGGCGGGGGAGAAAGACTAATTAAATCTGTAGTGGGAAAGCGCCACTGATAGGCAGGCTACTCATTAAAAATAATGACCTGTTAGGACCAAATTGCAAAGCAAGTTGAAAGTCTCCCCACCGCCCCCACAGACACAAATATGAAATACAGCTGCCTGATTTCATTTGTTTTTATACAAAACTTACATATGTCAAAGAAGCAAATGCACGCAGGTCACAGATTCACTGATTTGTGACCTTAACCCTACGAGAAGGTGACAACTAATAAACCGTCAGGTTGGAACTCTGACAATTCTGAACGTTACACTGAGGCACGATGTCATTGATGAAGTAGGTCATTGAAATTATTTTCCTGTGTGATATTTACTGCAAGACATGAATTGCTGGTGGGTGGAGCATCCAAACACGGTCTCCGAAACCTTACTGAAGTGACAGTGACTGGTTTTGATCGACCTCCGTGATTTTCAAAAATAGCAAAACAGCCACAGCCCTCTTCATTTTGTGGCTCTTTGTTGTAAAGGGAAAGGTGCCTGAGTGGGAATAGTAAGGCTACGGGTCTCCAGGACACTGCAGAGGGAAAGAGGAAGGAGCGACCCGGAGGTGCTTCACTGTCCACGCCCGCCCGCAGCACCGGGGGAGGGTGTGTGCAGAAAAATTAAAACCTTTAAACCATTTTCCTCTAAGGAATGCGACAGCCCTTTCCCACTGGTGCAGGTAGGTGATCTCAGTTGTTACCCTGTCACGTGTCTCATTCAAGCAGCTCCTCAGCCTGAAATTAGGGGGATGGAATTGGTCACACGAATAGGATGGGGCAGAACTAGGACACCAAGAGGTGCTGGCCGTCACTGCAGTCCAGAGTCCAAAGCCCGAGGCTCAGCATCGCCCAGGTGTGGACAAGCACCGGCTGCTGGTCTGACGGACCTCAGCGCTCCTGCCCCGGCCCGGGGCCTCTTTCCTTTTTCAGCCTGAGAAGCTGGCCTCTGTGGTGACATTTATACGTGAACCTCGGCAGCCAGGGCGGGAGGCAGGAGGCAGACGTGCCTGCTCCCTGTGGGCTGGGAAGGAGCATGCCTTACAGCACCAGCCTCGCTGTGCGGAGGGAGGAACCCCAGGATTGAAGCCTCTCCGCCCGGCTCCGCCCGCATGATCCTGGAAGTGACCCCCTGCATTAACTGCAGCCTGGTGGACATTCAGTCCTGGGAGTCACAGCTAATTGACAGGATGAGTTGCCAGTCGCGTGGATGGTGTCTCCTGTGACAGTCAGGATCTCCGAGAGGCATAACCCACAGTGATGTGTCATGGCCAGTTTTGCCAATTATGGTCCTTTGCACAAGGCTTACCATTCTGTGTGTGTGTGTGTGTGTGTGTGTGTGTGTGTGTATGTGTACATTTGTGTGATCACTAAAGGAGATACGGCATTTTATTTTTCATACAAAGAAGTTTGGTGACAGGGCCAAAAATCTCAAGAATACTAAAGAATGTAATCAAGTAGAAAACTATATACTTACAAAACACGTTAATACTGACTGAGAGAAGCAAAAATGAAGAAGTGCATTTCTGCAAAGCATCATAGCATGGGCTGCAACTTCACCAAAGGAAGCAAGGTTGCCCCAGCCCATGGTGCACTCCAGATTGGACCCCCATGACTCGCTCCCCACCTGTCCCATTATTTTTTGGTGACACCCACTGGTGACTACAGGGTGAGCCTTCTAAGTGCAGCCTCAACCCGTCTGGTGACCCTGCAGTTGCTGCAGGTTTCTAAGGCATTTCACACCCCTGCCTCACCCAAGCTGGCTGTGGTCGCACTTTGTCTTCTATGAATGGAAACCTTCCTGTTCCCTCCCAGAGACACCTGCAGGGGGCAACCAGTGAGATGAGACCAGTGTCCACCACTCTCTTGGGTGTAAAGAATCACCCCAGACCCAGTCTACTCCTACCAAGCACAGGTTCCACTTCCAGGTGTTGGAGAGCCAGTGAGCATCCCAGCATGGCCCATGGCTGTGGGAAGCACCCAGGCTCCTGGATCACCCGATCTAGAAGTCCTTGAAGGTTAAAAGCCAGTTCTCCAGGGCTCGGGTTGTGGCTCAGTGGTAGAACGCTCACCTAGCATGTGTGAGGGACTGGGTTTGGTTCTGAGGACGGCATATAAATAAATGAATGAATGAAGATCCAACAACATCTAAAACTATATATATATTTTATATACATTTTATATACATATATAATATATACATTATATATTACATACGTATATATATTTTATATACGTATATATAATATATATATTTAAAAAGCCAGCTCCCCAAGGAGCTGGTGATTGAACCAGGAAAGGTAGAGACAGGAGCCAGCAGTGGCTGGAGCAGAAGCCCGGCACTGGGCTGTGACTGGCCTTAGGGCCCCGAGGAGCACAGGGAGGAAGAGAGGAACCACCCTCCTTGATGAAGGAGTCAGGCCCAGAGGGGAGGCTATGAAAGGGATTGGTTTTGGATGCAGTGGCTAAAGATCTCCTGTGATCTCAGGGTAAAGGCTGTTGGGGATCAAAACCTCAGACCCATCTCTAGAATGTGGTGAGGGGATATTCAAATGAACCCACTGTAGCCTTGACCCTGGAGGTTCTCCTGGGCCCCTGCCCTGCCACTGCTCTCTCCTCCAAGGTCCAGATGGCCATGATCACTGAGGATCCCTGTGCAGACAAGTTCAATCACTCTTATAAATGACTTGTTCCTCCATGAAGTCTTGACAGGTTGAATTTCCTGAGCTATGTGTCCTAGAAGACAGGATGAAGCACAAGAGATGCTCAGCCTCCACTTTCCTCTTGTGGATGGGGAGTCTGAGGTCACAGGTGCCCTCAGCTACTCAACTGGCCTGCTCTGCAGCATTTGAATCCACAGGGCAGAAGGGTGGGAGCTCTGCGCTCTCGGGTGCACACAGGTAGGTGTTGCCAACATCCTAAGGCCATCACCCCGAGAGCCCTACAGAGTCTGGAATGCAAGCCAGGCCTCCTCAGAGGGCCTCCTCTCCACCACCATCTGGAGTCGAGTTTCTTTCCTTGCATAAACAATGGCAGCGCTTCTCACTAACCACACTAAACTCTTCTCAACTGGGCCTTGCGTTTTGGGCTTCTTGCTTAATGTCTCGGTTAATGTCCAACTGTAACAGGAATTCTGCTAAGTCACTTTAGCCACCCTTAATATCCGAGCACCCTGGGGCTGGGTCCAGTCCCTCAACCCCACCATCACCAGGAGGTCTCTAATCTTGCAGGACACCCGAGTGGGTTCCTCAGCCTCCAGCGTCCCCTGGGGAAGTCTGTTCACCCTGGTCGGCCTTCGGCAAGAATCTTGTTAGGTCTCTCTGTCCAGAATTCCCCTCACCTCTGCTGTCTGCACACATGGTGCCCTCCCTGCCCTGTGGCTGTCACTCCCCACTTGTGCTTCTTGTCCTCAGAGTGGAGGCTGATCTCCCTCCCTTCTGGGGAACCCTGTCCACTGTGTGGTGCCTCTGTCCATCTCCGTGGTCCTGAATGAAGTCGGCCTGACCGTCTGTAAGGAGCATCGCTGTAACACTGGGCTCTTCCCCATGGAAAACCAAGGAACATCCTCCAAATAATACCCACTGTCTTCCTCAAAGTGGGAGGAAGGTGTTACATAACTGGTCTTCATTCTTCGCCAGACAAAGCAGGAAGTCGCTTGAACATTCCTTACAAGATTCATTTCCTTCCATTTTTGTTCAGTTTCTCGATTTTTACTGAAACATGAACACCAAATTTAGAACCAGTGCTCCAACTCTTTTAGCACTTTTTCCCCCTCTGCAGGCAGAGTAGAATCACAGTATCATCCAAAGGTGGGGAACTGATTTTGAATTTGGCTTTCCTATTTCAACTCTAAGGCCCAGGGACTTGACAAATGGAGACACATCTGGGACCATGGAAAGCAGTGACCATCTGGTACTGACTTTGAAATGCACCTAAAGAGATGGCTGCCTGAGTTTCCTCCATGAAATCAGTCAACGTTATCCCGGTCACTCCTGCAGTCACACAGGGCCCACTGACCTTTGTGTCTTCCAGCACAGCTAAGGATATAGAGAGGGTAACAGGCAACATTCAACACTCACAACCAGTGAGACGCTACTCCAAACTTGTGTGTGCACTAAATCACTTCACTCTCACTACACGCAGCAGGAGGCAGATGCTGCGTTGAACCCATTTTCTAGACGAGGAAGCTAAGGTATGAGGTCAGGTGGGCAGCCAAACCCCACAACTGGCAAGAAGAGTGGTAGAGCTTCAAACCCTACCCAGAACCTGGTTAGGAATACTTTTCAGTAGTTCCCAAAGGAAGGAAGAGCAGGTGAAGACTCTGGCAGCCCTTCCTGCCGGAACTCTTGGAAGGCTTAGCACGTCTGGCAAGGAAGGAGCAGCCACGGGGAAGGTAGGAAACCTGCAGCAGCTTGGGGACAGGCATGGGCTTGGCACAGCGCTCGGGCTCCAGTCGGCCACTCCAGAGGACGGCCCCTGCCTGGAGCTGCAGTCTCACTTCAGACACAGCGACCTGGGGCAGGCTCCAGAGATGTGGGCTTGAGGCATGGACTCGGGCCACGAGTCCAGCACCAGAGGGACAGAGGCCTCTTCACCAGCACAGAACTGTGGAGCTCAGGTGCCAGTTGTTTTCCCTGAGCAGGCTCGGGCTGCATGTCCCACAAGGAAGGGACCAGACGAGGGAGGAGTACTGAGCTCTGGGAGCCAAGGCTGCGTCACGGAGAAGTCCGCCTGTTCCATTTCTTTCAAAACATGGAGTTTGGAAGTGGAACTTGGTGAAAATGTACCCCAGGGCATTCTGCTGCCCAGGGCTGTGGACACTCCTCTCTGCACCAGGCTGGCGGAGCAAGGCCGCCTCCTGGCTGTTTCCTCCAGGAGCACCTGCCAAGCTAACGAAAGCCAGGACAGCCACCTCCTGCCCCCTCCACCCCCGGTGCCCACGCTTTCCCACCTCGCCCCTGTCTCTCAGGCACCAAGCTCGGGCTGAGAAACTATGAAGACATAAAGGGAAGCTGGAACGGTACATTTTTTATCCTCAATTACTTTAGGTAAAAGTCAGAAACCAATTTGTTTGATTTGTGATGCTATTGTTACTGCCTCAAAACCTGTTTTTGATTTGGAAAGGCATTCCAAGTAGGTATACTGGGAACACAACCTAAAGTAGCCAGTTAATTTAATTTTTCACGCATGTTTTCCTTCCAGGGGAATGCATGTGTGGCGCACAATGGAGAGGGAAGGAGAGCAGACAGGAGTTTATGATGTGATCTTTATGTGAATGTCTTTTATAATTTCATAAAGCAGGATTGGTTGAGGGGAAAGAGGCCATGGGAAATATTCCCTTTGCTGCACACGCTGATAACTTCAAAATAAGATATGGGAGCTGACACAGAACTTCATAATAAAGATTGAGAAAATATTCGGCTATGTCAACATGAATTAAATTCCTAGTTTGTTCCTAAATGTTTTGCTAGTAACGCTGTGGCGGCTCTCCTCCCTGGCAGGCATTGCAACTCTGCACCCCACTCATGGCTGCGCGGTGCTCACCAGCTTCCCAAGCTGCCTGAGCCCCTCAGCAAGAGCCCTGTCACGTCTGCCTCCCTCGGCTCAGGGGGCATGCACGGTCAAATCCCGCTCCTGCTCGATCGTGCAACCTCCCTGCCTGGCTGCAGACACCAGGAAGAAGGGGGGCACCTGCAGTGGTGCACAACGCTTTGCATTTGTGGGTGTCACTCAGGCACAGGGCCTCCTCTTGTGGTTGCTGCTTGTAAGGAGCTCACAACCTCCCGGCATCTAAATGAAGAAATGGTCACTAGTACGGAGGAAGCAGTGGTGGCCCAGGGTTGAATTCTGTTACAGAGTGGGGACGCCTGTTCCCTAGAGGCTGAGGGCTCTCAGCAGCACCTCACCACAGAGCATTATCTTCCACTAAATGAGGACCAGCTCACGCTGGAGGCCACCCTCACTCTACCCTGGCAGCCTGCATCGACAGCAGGCTGCCCCCATTGCCGTGAGCTGGGACAATCCTGCAGGAAACCCCATGCTCCTAAGGTCTCCTGTGAGGTCAGACTGAGGCCACTCCCCAGCTGAGGACTCATCCTGACCAAAGCAGGCCCCTGCACTGCCCTCCTCTAACCGCTGCTTCAGTCAACTGCTCAAACAAGAACCTAGTCCTCAGGTTCTGTTTCTAGGGAAGCCAACTGAATTCGTTTCCTAAGACTGGCATAGCAAATTGCCATACATTTGGTAGCTCAGAACAACAGGAGTTTAATTCAAAGCGGAGTGGTAGCAGTGTGAGTCCCTTTTGGAGGCCAAGGGAGGCTTGTCCTGTGGTCTTAGCCTCTGGTCTGCCAGCAGTCCTTGACACACCTGGGCTTGCAGACACAAGACCCTGACCCTGCCTCCATTCTCCCACAGCTTCTTTCCCTTTGTCTGTGGTGTGTGTGTGTCTGCCTCTCTTCTTTCTTAAGGACAGGGCTCATACTAAACACAGGATGATTTCATCTCCAGATCCTTTCTTAAGTAAATCCACAAAGACTCTATTTTTAAATAAGGTCATAATCTGAAGTGCCAAGTGAACATGAATGTTTGGAGGACACTACTCAACCCCCTCACCTACCCACCTAGGACACTGAAGCACAGTGCTACCAGCCAGGGGCAACAAAAGAAGGCACAGAACCCTGATGTCCCTGGCCCTGCAGGAAGGCATCCTGTGGGAGGCAGGCAGTGTGGCTGTGGGTTCCAGGGAAGGCCCACCCAGCCCCAGCAAGCTGTTCCACCTTTCCATAGGGCAAGCATGAGTGCAGTCTCCTGAGCTGGGGAATGACTGGGCTCCCAGGGCTCCAGGCAGGGTGAGTTTGGATGCCAGCTGTTTATGGCAGCTGTGTGGGAAGGCCAGATGCCCAGCATGCAGGAGCCTTGAGAATCTAGTAAAAACTGAGTTCAGGTGCATCCCCACCCTGGAAAGCAGGCTAAGGGTCCCACGAGAGGCAGAAGTCAGGTTGAGTGCTGCCCACTGGGAGCCAGGGGAGAAGGCCAGCTGAGACACTGCCCAGCAGTCAGGGCGTCCCTGGGAATTAGGCCTGCTACCCCACATCACTTGGTTACCATGAGGGATTTGCTATAAGACCACTCTTTTTCTTTGAGGGTGAAAGAGCATTGATGTGATAAACAGACGAAACAAAGACACTTTATAATGGAAAATGAATCGAGGTGCAGATATGACCTGCCGTGCAGAGAACTAAGAGAGTGAGCACCTGGGAATTACACAAGACAAGGTGGTCTCCAGCACAGCCTGGAGCCTCAGTGGCCTTCCAATTCCAGTTTTCAAAAGGTCCAGATAGACAACAGTTCCCTGCAGCCCTGACACCTGGCCATGGATCTGAGGACCCTAGAATCCTTATGCCCAAAGGTATCCTTTTTCATAGACTCTCATTAATTGCAGGACATGAGTGAGTCTTACTCCAGCTCATTAAAGTGAGACAACATAAGCCTAAAGTTATGAGGATAAAATCAGTCAATGTGTAAAACATATTTAAGACTGAATTTATGTACAACTGCGAAGTGTCATAAGGCAGAACAGACATCCTTACACTGAAAGCCACATTGTCATCACTTACTCTTACATCTACTCTGATGAATCTGATTTTTGAAAATTTATTTTATTTGTTCTAATTAGTTGTATATGACAGTAGAAGGCGATTATACATTTTGAGACTCACCTGAGGTAAACATGACTCAATGGGCTCAACTCAGATCTCCAGAGAGCCTTCAAACACAGGCTCAGATAGAACATCAAAGGTTCTTCTTACTACTCTTCTCTCATTCATCTGTGCATTCATCCATTCAGTAGAATGCAAAGGTACAAAATCACACCTACATGTTCTTATTACAACACTTACAATCAAATGAGCACAAACACAAAGTAAAAATCACATCAAAACAAGAGATATGTGATACTGCGAGGCCATCTATATAAGAGAGTGATTTATCTGTTGTGGGATTGAAGCTGTGGATCAGGGTTTGAGAGGAAAGACCTTTCACACATGTGCAAAAGATGTGACGTGCAAATCTCTTAGACAAGAGGAATATCACAGTACTGAAGGAAGAGGTAAAAAGGAGAACAGAAAGCAAGATGGAGCATGATTCAAGATGAGCCTGCAAGTTTATCTGGGGAGAAGGATATTCACAGTCTTAGAGACCAGGGGTATTATTCTGGTCATCGTTCTATGAAAAGTGGGCAACAATTAGTAGCATGTTTTGAGATATTACTATGATGAGATTTTTCTTTTAAAAAATTACATAAGGCTTTTAATTGAAGATGGCAGAATGATTTACCCACATTTTCTCCTCTTCCAAGCCTTGCTTAAAATAAGCACACACAATGGACTAAGAAAAGAGGAAAACACCAAATATATGCAGCACACAGGCAGCCATCTGCAATCAAGCAATTTCAACAAATTCTGAAGCCCTCGCCCTATGTCTTAGTTAGATTTTGATGCTATAACAAAACTACTGATAACTGAGTGGCTTATAAATAACATTTCTTTCTCACAGTCCTGTAGGCTGGGAAGTCCAAGATCAAGGCACTGAGAGGTTTGGTGTGTGATGAGGGCCCCTTCCTCATAGCTGGTGCCTTCATGCTGTGTTCTCAGATGATGGAAAGGTCCAATGAGATCCCTTGGGCCTCATTTAAAAGGGCACTAGTCCCATTCAGGAAGATTCTACATTTGTGGTCTAATCACCTTCCAAAGGCCCAGCCTCTTAATACCAACACATGGGTGTTTAGATTCCAACATGTGAACTTTAAGAGGCACAGATCTTTGGACCATAGCAAACCATAGAGCAGGGATGATTTTTCCATAAGCTCTCACAACAAATATAATGTTCCCAGTTTCTCTTCCAATTTACTCAATTCTTAATATAAATATATAACAAGTAGCCATCAAATAGTCAAGGAAAATTCATAGCCTGAAAGAGGAAGACTAAGGTAAAATAAAACAAAAAACTACAAACCTCAGATGAAATACAATTCAGAAAGGAAAAGTTAAATCTTGATCAGTCAATAATCAAGAACTCTATACTCTATATGATAATGAATTTATGAGATAATAGAAGAATGACGGGGAATGTGAAAGAGACATTAAGAGAAATGAATAGAATGAAAAGACCAAATATACATTGAAATGGAACCTCAGGAACATAAAAAACAAATAAGAAGAAATAATTAAAGGAATATTATAGTAATATTTTCAGAAGTATCAGAAAACCTGGGGTAAAAATATAAATAGTACAATATAAATAAAATTAGGATATGTAAAAGAAATTCATGTCTAAATATACTTTCATAAAATTATAGAACATAAAAACAGAAGATCTTAAATTATGTCAGATAAAATGGATAAATCACCAAAAAGAGTGGAAGATTTAAGTGACAGCAGACTTCCAACAGCACCAATGGAAGACCAAAGACAATGATACGTGACCTTCCACGTATGAAAGAAACATAACAATCAGTGCAGAATCGTGTGCCCAGCCAAGCACTCTTTTATGAAAAGTGTAAAACAAAGATATTTAAAGATGCCAAAAACTGAAGAGTACACCACAGAAACCTGAAACAAAGAAAAGTCTAAGGGATATACTTCAAGTAAAAGGAATGTGATTCCAAAAAGATGATCTGAGACCCCAGTAAGATGCCATTATAAAACTGCAAGTAAATATAAAAAAATAAGAGATGCATATAATAATGATAAAATGGAGCCTAGTATCTTGGTTAAAAAATAAAATACAGAAGTAGGTAAAACAAGAGTTTGTAGGTTTGAGACGAATGGGCACAATCACCAGCTCCCAAGTCCTGCCTCTGGCTCTGGGGTTTGCTTCCTGGAGGAAGGTGCTTAGGTCATTGGTCACCTGCAGACTTCTGAATATGCTTAATAAATGAATATGGTCAGACCCTGAGGCAACACTGAAATGAATGCAAATAAAATGTAAAAATCCTAAGCAAATAGTGCCAAAATCTAAGAGAAAAACTTAATAAACAAACACATGAAGTAGGGAGTAGAAATACAGCAAGGTGCAACACATGGAAGTGAAAGAGCAAGATGGGAGAAAGAGCCCAGTGTGGAATGGTCACAGGGAATGTGAGCGACCAAACCTGAGTGTGGGTGACGGGACTCAGGAGGGACTGACCGCAAGTGACTGCTTTCCATGGTACCAGACTTTGACTTTTTAATCATAATCAGTTTAATAAGAGTATTTTTAAAGGGAAAGAAAAGGCATTTTTTTCTGAAGTATAGAATAAAAATGCAGGAGGGAAGACGGCAGTGAGGATGTTATTAGAGTAGCCCAAGTGAACCTGTCAGGGGCAATCTTCATCGTGTCCACAGAATAAATTCTGAGGACAAGGAATCTGCATTTGAATGGACATCAGCACTTCCGCACTTCCATGCACAGTGCCACCTTCCTTCTGGGAAGGTCATGCCTTTTCATGCCACTGCGATGTTCTGCAATGTCCTTGCTGAACTGCTCCCTGCACATGCTCCTGGTGCAGGCACCCGCCTGGGCACTAGGGGGTAAGGAGGGCAGGCTCCCTCTTCTCATGGAGTTGCCATTCCCATGGGGAGGGAGGAGGGCAGGCTCCCTGTTAAGGAGCTGCCATTCCCGTGGGGAGGGGGGAGACAAATGCATGAAAAGCAAAGCTGAAAAGTAAACCGATACAAAGTTTCCAACAACAGATGCTCTGAGAACATTAAAAAGGAGAGCAGGTGGGAAGTGACTTCAGGGGGTGTGGTCAGCGACCATCCCCTGCCAGGGCCTGAATGATCTGGAAGGCAAGCCATCCAGGCAGAGGGATGGCTGTGTGAGGCCATGTGGAGCCACCTGGGTAAGGTCACGGAATGGAAAAGTGCTCAGAGAGCAGGGGCCCAAGTGGGGTGAGAGGTCAGCAGGAGCCAGTTGGTGGGGAGTTTGCATTTGCTTTCAAATCAATGACTAAGATTCATACACACACCCCTGTCTTCGGAGGTGGGACCATTGATCTACCAGTCAAACCGCAATGTGCCTTCGCACACTGGAGGCACCCCACCTGCGGTGAGCAGACCTGCTTGGGACTTCCAGCCCGCCAACTCTTCAATCACAGCAATTACCAACAGAGACCTCATCATTTCCACTTGAACCCTGAGGAAGAAGAGTCAGAGCTGACAGATCACACAACGTGCCAGGGACACAGCCTGGCTTTGAACCCCAGCTGTGCTGAAGCTCTGGTTCTTTCCAACAAAGCTCCAGATGTCATGTTCCTTCTAGGAGGAGACAAGGGACCACCAAGTGCTTACTGACACCATGAGGAGGCTTGAGAAATGGTGTGTGAACTGGGTGTGCAAAACATTGTAAAGGAGACAGGGTTTTCAGTATTTGACTTACTGTTTGTAGGGTTTTGCCTTCCTATTGCCAAAATCAGTTCAAGATTGCATATGCATATCCGTGCAGATATGTGAACTATCTTATTTAAAAACTAAACATAATCATCATGAGAAAATAGAGAGCAGAGGGGATCAGTCAGCGTCCTACAGTAAGCTGCCATCGCAGGAAGGAATTCAGTTTGTCACGGTCACTCATTGCCACAGTGCTCACGCTAACCCCACTGTGCCTGAGAGGCGTTCTGTCTCATGTCCTAAGTCTTGGTTATACTAATTATTAACTCAGCTTCATATTGAGAATGAGAATACTGGCAATGACTACATCTCATTGGAGTTTTTTTAAAAAGGGAACGGTACTTATAAAAGCCCCCTGGGCGTGGGACACAAGGCAAAAGCAAATGATTCAGTGGTTGTCAAGCAAGAAGGAAGGGACTGGGAGTGGCCCCTGGTGCCGAGGGACCTGCAGGGTCTTTATCCAAGCTATCAGCAGCACTCGGTTGAAGAGAAACCTTGAGAAAGCTTTGATAGGAGTCCCACCAGGTGCCTGGGTCTCCTCTCTCTGAAAGTTCACGAGTTTCTATTTGCACTGGGATTAAGATTATATTTAAAAATAATGTGTAAAAAAAATCAAACAAATGGATGAGATCAGCAAAGATCTGGGCCCCAGACTCAGGAGAAGACCATGATCCTGCTGGCCCCAGCCCAATAAGTGCTTGTCTTCAGCTGCCCAAGTTGAGCACGATCCTCAGACTCCAAGGTTCACAGGATCACTGCTTGGAGCCCATCAGAGCCACTGAACAGACACGTGGAGCCTCAAAAGGACACATGGTCCCTTTCCCATTATCACTGGCAATGTGATGCTCCCAAAAACTAATTCAGGGGAAGCATCACCCTCAACATGCATGAGCAGACTTTAAACCTCTTATCAGCACCATTATAATTCAATTATTTCATTTTTTGGAAACTATTTACTTTCGTTTTGATTCTTGGGATTGAACTCAAGGGCACTCTACCACTGAGCTATATTCCCAGCCCTCTGTACTTTTTATTTTGAGACAGGGTCTCCGGTCTCCTAAGTTGCCCAGACTGGCCTCAAACTAGTGATCCTCCTACCTGAGCTTCCTGAATTGCTAGGATTATGGTCACAGCCACCATTCCCAGTATGATTTACTTTTTCAATTATCATACTAAAATATTTTTAACAGAACAGAAAGGTGTAAAATAAAAAGTAAAACATTATCTTTAAAGTCCCAATTTCTAATAATAACAGAAGAAACCACAGATCCAGTTTCAGATGAATTCATGTATACATGAAAGTCTATAAAGTATGTAGACTTTAGAAGTGCAAGAGTAAAACTAAAATATGATGCTACACACCTCATTTTTGTCACTTGATCTATTTCATGTTGGTGCACATGAATGCACTTGTCCACGGCCATGGTGCCGTGTTATTTTATTTTATGCAATGAAAACTGGTTTATGTTTATCTCACTTGAGAATATCACAGAGCAGGTTCCAGGAAGAGAGCACGTAGGGTCTTCCCATCTTGTATTTTGAGAGATGTTCTCACCTTCAAGTTGCACCAGTCGACAGGGCCACCAGAAATACAAAGTGAGGGGTCCGTTCCTGCATCGATTGAGTGCAGAGTCAGCTCTGCATTTATATCAATATTCTGTGGATGCGACATGGTGTGGCATCATTGATTTGACTTACAGTTCTTTGATTATGAGAAAGATTGAGCATTTTTTCAACTATTTACCAGACATATTTATTTTACTTTAAGTATTTGCCTGTCCTTACACATTGCTCACTTCTCTATTAGGTTTTTGGTTTTGTCTAACTCAGGTTAAATACTCCTTATAAGAGGTTATTTCTACATCATATGTGTTACATATTATTATTATAAATATTTTTCCAGAATTTCACATTTTATAATATTTTGTACTATTTATTATATTACAGGTGATCCTTGAGTTTTTTCATCACATCTAAGAAGGGATTTTTTCCTATAAGACTTTTTTTTTTAACTAAAACAATTTTTCTAGTATTTTTGGTCCACATTTTAAATACGAAGTTTTTTTCATTTATAATTCACTTTGGAGTAAGAAGTACAGCTTCAGTTTTATTTTTTTCCTAAAAATAATTATTTGCCCTCACTTTGTTTACTGATGTCACCCTTCCCACACAAATTAGAGCCACCTTTGTCATTTAATAAGACTCTCCCCACATATTTGGACTTATTTCTGGATTTTCTTTTATGCCATTCATTTCGCTCTGCATTTAAAACAAGCTGAATGAATATAATGCCCACTTCCCAGTTAAAAATTGTCCTGCCTTCTCCCAAATGCACATGACTGTGGTTCAAATCTCAGCTCCTCCACCAACTGAGTATGCTTCCAACTGGGAGAAGCTGTCTACCCTCCCTCACCTCAGTGTTCTCATACATAAAATCCTGATATGAGTAGAACATGCCACTTGGGGGTTTTTGAGGAGTAAGTTATTTAAAGCAACAAGAACAGGAGAGGAAGCACTTGACATTGTTACCCATTGTCATCATCATCATTAATTGTTTCCTCTGTAGATTGTAACTGTTTTGTTGTATGAATTTTCATTCTGGTAATTTTGAAGTTTTATATTTCATTTTAGTCCTTCTAGTGTTTATAATTTGATTTAATTGTAATTAACACTAAACTATCATAGCTTTGTTCATTTATTCCAGCAATATCTACTAACACTTGTTATTTAACTTTCTTTCATTCCTTCTCATTCTCAGTTTATTATGTATTATTTCATATTTTTATGTTTAGTAAGGTTGATGTTTTCTAATCAAAGATCTTGCAGCTGTGTAGCCTTAAAAGCTCATCAGCACATTCCTTAGCATGACTCCTCCATTCTTGAGTTATTTTGGCTTATATCATGATTGACTTCATTATACCATCTGTTACAAGCTGAATTGTTTAGCCCCATAATTATAGGCTGAAGTCCTAATCCCTACTTCCTCAGAGTCTGCCTGTGTTTGGAAATAGACCTTTAAAAAAATAATTAAGGTAAAAGGGTCATGTGGTTGGGCCCTAATTCCACATGACTGGTATCCTATAAAAAGAGGAGATTAGGTCACTGACAGACAAAAGGTGAACTATGTGAGAACACAGTGAAAAGGTGGCCATCTGAAACCCAAGAAGGCAGGTCTCAGGAGAAAACAAATCTACCAAGTTTTATTCAGCCATAAAAATGAAATTATGGTATGTTATTAGATGGAATGGATGGAACTTGAGAGCATTATCTTAAGTGAAATAAGTCAAATTCAGAAAGTCAAGGGTCATATGTTTTCTCATATATGGAAGCTAGAGAGGCAAAAAGAAAAGAAAAGAAAGGGGTGGGTTGGGGTGGATTAGGGGAGTTGTTTCATGAAAATCAAAGGGAAACAAGTAGAGCAGAGGAAAGGGTCCATGGGGAAAGGAAGGAGTGGAGGGGAAGGAGAACCACTGTGGAGTGACACTGGCCAAACTATGCAGTTATACCATGTGACATATGAATATACAACAATAAATCCTGTGGTTATGTAGAATTATAATACACTGATTAAAAAAATGTGGAAAAAGACCCCCAGTCTGTGGTTATTTTTATAACAGCCCAGGAAACTAATACCATGCCCCACTCAATATTTGGAAAATATTTACAATGAGAAAGTATGCTTGGATTATCTGAAATTCCAACTCCCCTGCATGCCCTATATACTTATTGGCCACAGCAGGCATTCCTCCCCTCCAGCAGGCTCTGCTTTCAGGCAGAGTGGGGACTGTTCTTTTGAAAAAGTTTTCCCATTCAACATTCCTGGCCCTACAGTTTGGGGCTGGGATCCAGGCTGGAGTCAGGAGGCATTTCCTGAGATGCCCTCACTCCTGTACCTAGAGAAGACCCACCACTTGAGCATCCTGCTGTCACTCCTGCCCCACAGTTCATCTCTCCCCATGGACATCCTGCTGCTTTACCAAGTGCACTGATATATAGCTGCAGGGGACCCTGTGCTGTCCTACCTCTCACCCAAGGTCTCATGCTCTATTTCATTATTCTCCAATGTCAGCTAAATTTAATAAGCAGATGGGTATTCACACAAAATCATAACTGGGCTCTTCCAGGATTATTTTATTTATTTATTTTATATTTTTATTGGTGCATTATAATTATGCTATAATGTATAAGTAATAGAGGGCTTCATGACTCCATATTCATGCATGCATGTAACATAATTGCATTATTTTGATTTTTAAAATACTTCCCAGGCAAATAATAAAGTTATCAGTCTCTTCTTAGCACACAATCTCCATCAAGTAGGTTAGTGACACAGATTGATGAGTTTCAGGCATAAAATCTCAGGTGATGCCCCCAGTCAGAAAACATTGATGGGAATCATCCCTTCCCATAGACTTATCCCATCCTGTATATAGGATCACAGGAATGTTCTGGAAAGTCTGCAGCCTGAAGGGGAGTCATCATGCTAACAGAGACCTGCAATAACAGCCAACGTTTAGGTAGCTCCTAAGATGCACTAGGCAGTCTTTTTAGTGTTTTATACATTTTCTCATCTGACCCCCAAGTCACCCACAAGAATACTATTATTAACACCATGGTCATACAGACAGGTGGGCCCAAGGCACACAGAGATTCTGGCACTGGCCCCAGGCCACCTAGTTTCTCAGGGACATGGGCAGTGTGGCCTGTGGCTGCAGGTCACTGTCGCCTCACCATGCTGCCATGCATGCCGGGAATCTGAGGGAAAGGCTATTGCACGAGCTCTCAGTCTGTGCACTGAATGTTCTAAGCCTGTTCTGGTTGCAGCTGCCACTCGTCATGCTCCTCAAGCTCAGCTTGGGACATTCTTTGGGTAGTTATGAAAGGCTGCTCAGTCCTGGAGTCAAGCCTCTGAACACATCCCAGGGTCTCCCGTCACCCACTAGGTTTCCAGCGTAAGAAGTCAGAGGCCTCAGGTTGAATTTGCATCATGCATCATTTTTGCCAATGCCCAATTCAACCAAACAGTTAAAAATAGCAAAGAGGGACTGGGTGGAATCACCAGGTTTGCTACTGACAGTCTGCATGAGCACGTGCAGATGGATTTATCCTCCCTCTGCCAAGATCTGAGCACCAAGGAGCCAGCCCTGCATTTTGCAAGCTTCTGTATGGATGCTTCCCTTTCTGGAGAGGCTGAGCTCAGAAAATGCTCTTCTAGCCTTGCAAGACCCCAAACCCGCTCCCATCTTCAAACAGACCAAAACAAGAGAGGCATGGAATCTTTTCTCTCTTTCTCTCTCTTTGAAGAGAGATTAAAGAGCAGGGGTGACTTGAAGAAAAGGAGACAGAAGAAGAATCCTGATACGTGACTTGAATTTGTAACAATCTGATTTATCTGTGTATTCACAGAAAGGCTCTTGGATAAGGAGCCAGCATCCCAGGATAACCCAGGAGACGGTGGCTCTTATCAGTCACAACCAGATGGTTAAGTCCAAAGAAGGCTGGAGACGGATGACCAGGACGGAGGTCTGAGTGGAACAGCAGGCCGGGTCACTGTTACTTATACCCGGTGGCCCTCTGAGGCTTCCACTGGGGGAGGAAGTAAGGACTTACAAGTAACAGGATCATGGCACAATCCCCCAAAAGGAGCAAATGTGCTACCTTAGAGACTTAATCCCAGACACCCCTGCCCTGATTGTGCCTTTCCAGGGAAGTTTTTACCCAGATTACTGCTTTGAACTTGACAGCTATAGGCCAAGGCAATGAAATTTAAGGTCTTCTGGTCTAATCATTTCTTCATAGCAATGATTCATTTTCTACCTTACTGTTTCAAGCAATGGAAGGCCAAATATGTGGAGTTTTATAGATTGAATTGTGTCCTTTAACAATTTAGTTATAGAAGTCTGGACCCCCAGTGGCTCAGAATGTGACTGGGTTTAGAAACAGGACCTTAAGAGGTAAGGGAAAATGAGGTCACTAGTCTGGGTCCTTCTCTAACTGGGCTGGTGTCCTTATAAGAAGAGGAGATCAGGACACAGATACAGAGAGAGGGATGGCCCTTTGCCAACGCAGGGCGAAAAGACACCTGCAAGCCAGTACAGAGATCCCTGAGCAGCCAGCCTGTCCACACTTTGGCTTCGGACTTCTAGTCTCCAGAAACATGGGAAATGAATTTCTGTTGTCTAAATAACCCACATCATGGTGCTCTGTAATGCAGTCTTAGCAACTAACACACGAGTGTTTATTCAGCCTGAGCTTGGTCAACAATAATGGGGCGTTCTTGTGGCTGCATTTCAGGTGACATTTCAATTCAACGAAAGCAAATGAGGTTGTTGAACATTTTTAGAATTATTATCAGGTGCTTTAAAATCACTCAGCACTAACACTTTCCATTTCCTTTTTAAACTTGTACCATGTGGGTATTTTCCAACCTGCAGGAGAGCAGAGTGCAGGCCCCTGAAGGGCAGGCAGAGGGCAGCCTCTCTGCCTGCTCTCGAGAAAGCCCCCATCCAGGGCGACCCGGTACCTCCCAGGACTCTGTCCTCTGACCCACCACCGCAGCCCCTGCCCTCCTCCGCTCCTGTTTCACATTAACAGTGAGAGACTTTAGAGTTGGTTGCTGGGTCACGCATCTTCCCTCCCTACTAGATTATAAACTTCTAAGGGAGAAGAAGTATGGTCTAGGACTTCTTTGTTCACAGCTGGGTTCAATATGAATTTGTGAGGATCGCTCCCTAGCGATTCAAGTGACTTTCCACTTACGTGTTTATGGTGCGTTTGAGTCGAGAATTCAGGCAGGTCAAGCGTCAGTGTTACTGCCAAAGGCCAGCAACTCTCACTTCACCTGCCTTCACGAAGCACGAGCCAGGCTGAGCGGTGGAGCTGAGGCCCAGAGCCTGTCTGGAGGTGCCGGTGGTATTCACGGGCACTGTTCTCCCGCCTTGAGATACACAGTGCGAGCAGATTATTGGAGAACAGAGAGGGGAAATGGGGCAAAAACTGGCCTCAGAGGAGGCTCAAATCAGTTTCAACCCTCCAGAGGAGTCCCAACAAATAAGTCTGTCCACAGCAACGTGAGCAGATCCCAGTCCTTGCTCAAGGAGGCAATTCACCCAAAGTCCAGCATGGAGCACGGCACTGTGACAGATGAGAGGTGGTCACTGTCCACCCACTGATGACCACCAGCCACACAGGGGGCAGGGTAAAAACCCACAGTGGTGTGTGTGTGAAAGAGAGTGACAGGGGCATATCAACAGAGTACCGACGTGCAGCAGCAGGAGAACAGGCCCTCTTAGAAGGACTTCAAATGGAAAGGCAGCAAAAGGACCTGGTAGGGCTACAGGGTGCACAAAGAACAAGGGCCTGAAGCGCAACACCAACACGGTGGACCCCAGAGTGCCAGTCGGGATGAGACGGCCGCATTCAAACGCCTTTCACATCCTCAAGTGCTGAGTCAGGAAGTGCTAAATTGTGGAAAGCAAATTAAGGGTGCCCAAATTAAGGACTCTGTTACTTTCCAAAGATTTCTGTTTGGGGAACTTATCTCCAAGTAGCTGGTGAAATTCTTTCCCACTTTCTTCTCATACATAACTTTAAAAACAAATCTGAAAGGTCAAATCTGATCCTGTATATAATCACATAGTTATCTGGGAAGGGAGAGGAGATTTTTTCTAAGGCAAAATTTTTTAATAATTCATGTTTCTCATTTTATTAGAGGATATCTAAATTAGGCTTTGGATTAATATGAAAAAATAAGCCAACATTTGTTATTATTAACATATTGATTGTAGACAAAATATTCATGTCCTCCAAAACTCTTGCGTTGAAATTATAACCGCAATGTGATGGGACACTGGGCGATAATTAATTCAAGGGAGCTCTTGTGAATCCATTAGTTCCCCATCAACGGGACCCCAGAGAGCTCTCCAGCACTCTCTCCCCCATGCAAGGACACAGGGAGAATATGTTAGTCAGCTTTTCTGTTGCTCCAACCAAAGGACCTGACAAGAACAATTTTAAGGAGGAAAAGTTTATTTTGCAGCTCATGGTTTCAAAGGCCTTAGTCACAGACAGCCGGCTCCATTCCTTGGGGCTTGAGGTGAGGCAGAAGATCATGGTGGAAGAGTGTGGTGGAAGATAGCAGCTCAGGACATCGCACCGGGAATCAAGAGAAAGAGAGGCTCCCTCACCACAAACAAAGGGAAGACCCCAATGACCTGCCTCCCCCAGTCACACCCCACCTACCTACAGTCACCACCCAGTTAACCCGTCAGGGATTAGTGTGTTGATTAGGGTAAGACTCTCATAACCCGATCTTCTCACCTCTAAGCCTTCTTGCATTGTCTCACACGAGAGCCTTTGGGGACACCTCATACCTAAACCATAACAAAGAAGGGGGCCATCTCTGACCTAGGAAGCAGGCCCTCCCAAATGCTTCCAGCATGGCGATCTTGGACGTCCAGCCTCCAGAACTGAGGGGAAAATGTTCTTTACACAATTCAGTATATGGTATTCCATTTTGTCAGCCTGGAAGGGCTAAGACAACATTCACTCTAGACAAGGCCAGATCACGATGTGTCCTAATGACCTGACACTCCTCATATCCTCTGAAGAGACCTCGTTCAGCCTTCTAGTTCAAAATGTCTAAACACATGGATGTTTTCAAACTAATGAAATTGTGTGCGCTCCAAATTTCTCAGAAGTAGAGATGAATACAGATAAAGTGTTAGTCGACTTTTCAGCCCTGTGACCAACATATTGGGTGAGAGCAGTTTAGCCAGGATCACGGTTCCAGAGGCTCAGTTCATGGTCAACCAGCTCCATTGCTCCGAGCCCAAGGGCAGGCAGAACGCATGGCAGCAGGGTGTGGTGGAAGAGCGCTGCTCAGTTCCTGTCAGCCAGAAAGCGGAAAGAGGAGGCGAGGAGTCAGAAGGATAAGACATCATCCCAGGGGCACCCCTCCCTGTGACCTGTGTTGTTCAGCCACACCCCCTGCCTACAGTCACAACCCAGTGTTCCATTCAAATTGCTAAACCATAAAATGGATTAATCCACTGATTGTCACAGCTCTCATGATCTGATCACTTCTCCTCTGAACATTCCTGTGTTGGTAAGCCTGGACTTTTGGGGGAACACTCCACACCCCAAACATAACAAAACGTAAGTACATTTGCACCTCGTTTTGAGCCATAAGCGTGCACTCTTCTTGGTGGCCCTCCCGGCTGTGCCCAGGAGCAAGCACCCTGTGATGGACAAGTCTGCAGGAAATCTCATTTGAGGACATCCTAACAGAGTGTCTTTGTCCTCCTGAAGTGTGACAGCACTGGCAGGAATCTTCTCTCATGGAGGGGACTGGAGGGGCCCTGGATGTGGGGCGGTCCCGGAGCCCTCCACTCCCCCTCAGGAGCTCACAGTGGAGGCTCTCATGGAACCTGCCCTTGCTGTCCCATGATGGCCCTGGTGCTCCTGAAGGTACCTGACATAGGGCAGGAACACCCCTGAGGCAGTGCTCTCACCAGGACGACACTGCTAAAGACTTAATGGACAGAAACTAGGAATCACTGCTGCCCAGAGACATTCAGGGAGTGCTGTGGTCTTTGAGCTAGCTATAGGTGAGACAATCTTAATACAAATATCCGAATCTCAAGTGCTCCAAAATCTGAAAGTCTCGGGTTCTGACACGATGCCCCAGTGGGAAATTCCACACCTGACTTCATTCGAGGGTCACAGTCCTGAGGCAGGAGCCCTGAAGACCCTGCATGAAAGTGCCGTCAGGCTATGTGTGTAAGGTGTGTCTGAAACAAACTGGTTTTGTGGTTACAGTTGTGTTTCATCACCAAAATAGCTCACCATATACAGGTGAATGTTCTGAAATCTGAAAAAATCTAAAACCCGTCTGGTCCCAAGCACACTGGATAAGGGCTGCTTCCCTGGTCCTGCAGTGTGGCCTTCCCCCAACCCCTGGGATGTGGCTCTGTGGGACTGACTTGCAGGACTAGACTTGTGGTCCTTCCACTCATTCACTGAGTCAGCCTGTCATTAAATGTGTGCTGACCTGTGAGACATCAGGAGAAGCCGTGGGGCTGGGGTATGGAGGTGGGAAACCCAGCAGGCCTCCATGCTCGGAGCAGCTGCAGGCGAGAGGGACAGAGACAGTCCTGTTACCAAAGACCCACCTGCAATCCTGAGCCCGGGATTTCTTCCTTCCTCACATACTCCTTTTGTGGTTCCACTCAGGTGACACTTCATCCCTGCAGCTGAGGTGTGAAACAATGACCTATCTAAAGGTTTCAGTCTTGCAGTTACCACACTGACACACTCACACTGACACATCCTTAGTGAGGTCCCTGGCCAGCCATGCCGGCCTCCTGCAGGAGCTCAGTGTCAGGGTTTAGATGTGAGGTGTCCCCTAGAAGCTCACATGTAAGACAATGCAAGAAGGTTTAGAGGAGAAATGATTGGGCTATGAGAGTCTTGACCCAATCAGGGAACTAATCCCCTGATGGAACTAAGTGAGTGGAGCTGAAGGTGGGTAGGGTGTGTCTGGAGCAGATGGGCACTGGGGGCATGGCTTTGGGGCATGAATTTTGTATCTGGTGAGTGGCGTCTCTCTCCGTTTGCTGATCATCAAGTGGGCTGCTTCCCTCTGCCACACCTTCTTCAGGATGCCCTGCCTCACCTTGAGTCCTGAGGAATGGGGTCGGTGTCTATAGACTGAGGCCTCTGAAACCGTGAGCCTTCAAACAAACTCTTCCTCGTGGTCACTTGTTCTCATCAGGTCCTTGAGTCACAGTAGCCAAAAAACTGACGAAAACACTCAGGAGCACCCAGTGAGCTAGAACCTTTAATTCAATACGACCCGGGAGATCTGTGTGCATGGCCACCTCAGGTGCTCTTCTCAAAGTGTGTTCCAGGGAACCGTGCATTTGTGCTAAGTGAAAACCTGAGTTCGTGGTCAGAGTGTGTGGAGCCACCGGCTAGAGCAAGTTACCAACTTCTTTGCCATGGAATTCGTCAGAGTCCTTGATGTTCGTCTTACATTCCCAAGAGGAAGAAACACTAATTAGGATAATGACAGTAATAACTAATATTTGTAGCTTACTTACTGTAGGCCACACTGAAGTAGCTATAAATATGAACATAGACACGGAATCGTACTTAATCCCGTCAATTCCCAGAGTGAGGTATTATTACTCTCATTTTTCAAACTAGAAATGTGAAGCCCAGAAAAGCCAAATGACCTTCCCAGGATGACGCAGTTAGCAATTACCAACCAGGATTAGAAACCAGGCCTGTCCGATTCCAAGGCCCAAGGGCTGAATTTGGAATGTAAGTTACTTTTCTAAATATATTTGAATACCAGACTTCCCCCAACCCGGACAGGGCTCTGCTTTGTAAAGTGTGTGTTGGGCTGGCATGACCAATACATGCTCTCACTTAGAAAACTAACAAGGAGATTTGGATTTCTTTCTTCTAGAACTGCATTTCGGTGTTCTGAATAAAAACAAATGTTTAACCAACGTGCACTTAATTTGAATCTAGAAGGCCAACATTATGAAAATGTAGGCAATAGGGACATGACTCTGCCTGTCCTCATTTGTGCTGTTTCTAAAGCAAATTCAGTTCCCCTTCGGGTCAGAGCATAGTTTGGGTTGGCGAGGGGAAGGGCTTTGATTTAGTGGCTTCACTGAAGAAATATATCTGAGCCCCAGGGAAATGGCCACAGAACCACAGCCTCAGCGGAACCTCACCCATGAGGCCACCTTTGATCCACTTTATTTTTATGTGGGATCACTGATTCTTATCTCCAATTTCCCTGACCTCAAGCTGTCAATGTTAAGTGACTTCTGGCAACAGCTGTCTTTAATCTCCAAGTTCCAGTGTTCTATAAATTCAGCAATTTGGGCACACAATATTTCTAGCTCCCTTCAAAATATTATGTGTAATTTTTTTTAAATAACAGAACCCCTGTTAATTTAAGTTAATCCATGTTAATTTAAGTCTAAAGCCACTATCCAACTTCTGATTTAAACCAGATTATTATAGAGACATGTAGTAATCAACCACAAAGATTCATTTAGCAACTGACCTTTGGGTTTTGGGGGTTTTTTAAACACCATTTTGTGGAATCCAGCAAGGTTCCATTGCCATGGTTTTAGCTGAGACCTTTAAAAGACATGTTCCCTATTTGGCAACCAGAATCCAAGCCTAGAATTTCTACTAGAAAAATATTAATATTTTATGTTATTACCTGGCAGATAGTTGGCACTCATTGAGCTTAAAACAATAATAAAGTCCTACTGAGGAACTATGAAAAGAAGGTCATCACAAGTGCTCTCTCTGTGCTTAGGAATGGACAATACTGCACACCATGTGTTGAAAGATGCTGTCGGAGCAGACGGCTTTGATGACACTATCAGATACAGTATTTGATTGTTTTGAAAAAAATCAAAAGATGAAGAAAGATAACTGGCGAAGTCTGGAGCCACAAGAAGAGAACCAGATAGAAAGGAATCACACTTTTAGAGGAGAACTCCAATCTTGCCCCTTTGGCTCTGATGAAGAAGTGGCAGCCAGGGCATGGTTTCTGGAGTGGGTCAGGAAACCAGACCAACAGCTGCTCCAGCCCCAGGCGTGCTGGAAGGCCCTCTAGAACCTTGATGTGATACATGCTCTAGAACCTCGCAGGCTACCATGCTAGGAGTGACCAGCACTGCAGTGGCTGTGCAGCTTGGTAAACAATTGGGACACAATTTGATAATCATAGCAGCAGTTTCTTCCTTTCCTGATGAGCTGCTAGGGAATCAGCATCACACACCGTGGAGGGAGGAGGTGGATTTTTCTGCTCTATTTCTTTCCTTACATGTGCATCTCCATGCTGGGGCCTGGGCACAGCACGGTCCAGACAGGCCCGGGGTGGCCTGGCAGCGTCAGCATCAGCAGGTCTTGCTCCTATTTCCTAAGCAGGGTTGGGCTGTGGCTGTCAGGATCAGCACAGGACTGGCTGATTCCCATTCCTCCCCGGTCAGCAGAGGCTCAGAGGCCAACACCCGGAACTCATGGGAGCCTTACACCTCAGCGAAACCCCAGGAGGGACTGTCCACCTTTACAACCTCCCGCTGCTGGCTCTCCTCAGAGGCCCTGGTCCAAGTCCACTTTGTCTCCAGAATAATGGACCCCACACAGGTCCTGACAACCTGTTTTGCCCTCTGCGAGGGAAGTGTCCTGGACCTGTCATCCTTCCCTGTGTTGAAGTCTAAGTGGCACCGTAGGGGACAGTCATGTACCTTGAAGCCCGCGGGGCCATGTTCCCATCAGCCTGCCATGCAGTCACACCTACAGGCCATCGGGTCTGATGACTCTTGGGGACAGAAACTGTGAAGGTGTGTGTGTGCATGTGTGTGCTGTATGGTGTGTGTCTGTGTGGTGTATGTGAATGCTGTGTGGTATGTGTATAGTCTGTGTCTGTGTGTCGTATGTGTCTGTGTGTGCTCTCTGTGGCGTGCAGCATGTCTGTGTGTGCACATGTATATGTGTGCACATACATGTATGCTGGAAGTGGTGTGTGTGCACATGTGTGCTGTTTATGTGTGAGCAGTGCTTATGTATGCATACAGTGTGAGTGCACTGTGATGTGTATGGTGTGTGTGTACATGTGTGTGGTATGTGATTGGTGGAATATGCATCTAAGTGCACATGTGTGTGGTGTGTGGTATGCGGTTTGTGAAGTGTGTGTGTGTGTACAAAGTGTGCATACATGTGTGCATTTGGGGATGGTGTGTGTGCACATGTGGTCGCTGATGCAAGAAAATATACAAGATGTTTGGATGCTCTAGAGGAAAGCACAACAAAGAGAAAATAATTTATAAATTTCTAGGGGCCATGAACAAATCGACAGGGATTCACTCAGGATGATTGTCCTTCCCAGAACGCACACCTGGAGCTCTTGGGACAGGGAAACCATCTTCTTGGGCATGGACACAGGGCTGAGCTGCTGCTGCCTTCCCACAGAAGGGTGGAGGGCGGGAGGCACATCAGTCCATCTTCCCAGAGGCCCTGGCACCTGGGGGAGAGAACCAGGCTCCAGGCAATGCTAACGTGTGCTCTGAGTGGTCCTGGGACAGCCAGCCGTGTGCCCAACAAACAGGACACAGAGCTCAAAGGGGCACTATAGCCTGGAATCAGGAGACAAGGGACTTCTCATCTGTTCAAAGAGGCCCCATAGTCGTCAGGCTGTAAGTAAGCGCAACTCTCCTCGCCCAGTCTTAACCCCGACCTCCAGAACCCGTGCCGTGAAGCCCAGGCCTCTCCTGCAGCTCCCTGGGTGTGGGTCACCCAGGTGGAGGCTGAGCCATGGCTCCGGGAGCAGGGTGGTGTCTTAGTCTGCTAGGCTGCCATGACAGAAGGCCACAGACTGCGTGGCTTAAAGGACAGAATCCACTCCTCACGGCCATGGAGGCCGGAGCCCAGGATGGAGGTGTGGTGGGGCTACTTCCTCCAGCAACCCTTCTCTTCAGCTGGCAGACGGCACCTTCTTCCTGGGCCTCCATAGCACCGCTCTATCCACCCACGTCCTAATCTCCTCTTCTCACATGGACTTTGGCCAGAGGGCACCATTTTAATGTAATGAATTCCTCAAAGACCAGTCTTCAAACGGAGCCACACTGGGAGTCCAGCCTCAACCATGAACGTGGCACAATTCAGCCTGCACAGGATGGAGAGGGGAAGAGATTCCTGCCGAGATGCACCGAGGACAGAAGTCCACCCTCAGGAGTCCCAACCCAGTTGTCTGGAAACACTGGAGAGATTTCAGGATCGGCAGCAGAGGCCCCACTGCACCTGCAGAGAGGCTCGCAGACCTGTGAATCAGAGGGTGAGCCTGCCGGCCAGGGAGAGCACCTGCAGGCCGACATGCTGCGGGCAGCCTCTGCTGAGGCCTCTGCCACTCACACGGCTCAGCGGAAACTGCCTGACTGGCGTTGGGAGCCCGGCCTGTGTTCCTGGCTACGTGTTGGCCTCTGGTGGGCAATGGCACTCCACTGGTGACAGGACAGGGCCAGGGCTGATTCTTAGAGAAGAGGCCCGTGTGCCCATTGCCTTAAGCGTCCACTCCTGGCCCTTTTGTCCATATTTGGAATAGAAAGAACTCATTCCTGGGGCCTGAAAGGAAACCCGAGGTGACGGGTGTTCACATACAGTTAACAAATCAGCGGATGCATCCAGTGCCGGACAGGGTGGTCCTGCCACGGATTGGACCTGGGTGGCTCCCAAAGGCCACGTGTTGAAGGCCTGGTCTCTGGCCTGGGGCATTGCTGGGTGCTTCAGAAGGTGGGGCTTAGTGGAGGCTTAACATTTCACTCTTCTCATCATTTCTTTATATTTGGAGACTTAAAGATCTTTGCTGAAGTCTTTCTTTCTTGAAGATCTTTCTTTTCTTTTTTCTTTTCTTCTTTTTTTTTTCCCTTGGTACTAGGGATTGAACCCAGGGGCACTCAACCACAATCACTGAGCCACATCCCCAGTCCTTTTTTAAAAATATTTTATTTAGAGAGTGGGTCTCACTGAGTTGCTTAAGGCCCCATGATCTTGGGACAGAGCGGGTGGGTCAACTGGTATGGCTGCCTGCAGCCCTGTGGTAGGAAGATGCCAAGGGTTAGGTGGACACACGGGCATGCTCACATCAGTACCCGATGCCAGGGATGGGCAGGGAGGCCGTGCAGCCCCAGAGAGGAAGCAGAGGACTCTAACCAACCTTCCAAGACCCGGAAAAGGTCCCACATGGCTTCAGGCACAAGTGGCTCCCTCACTCTGAAGGTGTAACAGATAATAAATTGCTCCCATCTATTTTATGGAACCAACAAACAAAAAGAAGGAATGACACGTTTCCTTGGGCAAAGAAAAAAAATAAAGCCAGGTGAAGTTTGTGCAGCGCACCGTTCCTTGGTTTTAATATGAACTCGAGAGGAGCAAACATTTACTTTTTTGGGGGGGGGGGGGGGTAGTTGATAGTATTTTGTGGTTTTGATTTTTTTAATTATCTCTGTCCCAAGCATATCAATTTCTCCTCTTAAAATATGTCATATTCTATGGGGAAAAGCCGACCTTTCTTGGTGCTACCTCTTCTTTCTGGATATTATTAATTTCTTTTTAATAGAGCTCATACTGCAAAATCAAATTTTTATATCACAAAGGGACTTCCATTTATCTTAAACAGCACACTCTTCATCGTCTATCAAACTGAGTTTAAGTTTCTAATTGAAATAATTTTTCAAGTGTTGAGCAATAAAGAGGCAATAAGTGATATATTTAAATTATTTATTCATCTTATTTATAATTAATTCATTTTTGCCATGCTGCACAGTGAGGCTAACCCAATGCGTTTGATTTTCAAATCTTTTCTATCATTAGGCAACAATAGAAGTGGCTGCTTTTTCCACCCCACTTGTGTTCCATTGGTCTCTGGAGACTCAGGCAACATCAGTTTAAATCACAGTTAAATTTAACGCATCAGCTCTGTTTCACAACACAGAGCTCCAAAAACAAGAGCATCATGAATAGAACAAGCCTATTCTTAGTCAAATTAAAAAAAAAATCCTCCCTCTGGTAATAGGAACCTTTGCATTAACAAAGATCTGAGTCTTCAGCATTTATTGACCCATATGGCTCTTGGCCACACTTGCCTTTCAAGCACTGAGATTGATACTTCTTCGATCTGTGTTGTGTCATGGGTCCTCAACTGGTTAGTCTGGAGAGCTGGTTTATAGATTCCTGAACCCCTTTCCAAACATGTCTGTATGTTGCTCCCTTTGTAGGACAAACTCCTGTCTCAGATGAATGCAGGTCCTCCTTCTTCACCTACACTGCCCGCCCTTCCATAACTTCTCATTCTGGTCACGGGACCATGCTCATCTTCAGAGGTTTGCAGTCCTTGGTTACTTTAATCTCCAACAAATACATATGCCCACACCCCATTCACTCCATCATGTTCTGACACACCCCTGAGATCTCCACCAGGACCCAACTGTCAGCCTCTCCTGCAATCTCCACACCACCCTCAATTTCCCCAAAGCCCAGGTCATACACGTGCCCCATTTGCAAGCCTCTGATGATTCCCTGGCTTCCTGAGCACATGCAAGCTTCCCAGACTGCCATTCATTCAGGCTGCATTCCACCTCTGCATCCACATCTGCCACATGACAAGTAGTCATTAATGAGAGCTAATATGTAAAAGGCACTGGTATGCCTTTATTCTGTGATAGCCACGCTTCATGTGTTGCTGTCTCCTACTCAACAGCTGGCCACTGCTGGATACTCCATAAATGTCAGTAGAATAAAAAATCACAGAACAGACCATACAACAAAACCAGACGAGACAAAGAAATCAAGACATCTGAAACTCAAGTCAAAAACTCAGAAAATATGATGGGCAGAGAGCTGAGGCCATTGCCTTGAGCTACTTGGAAGTAACTGATTGTGTGGAGGTCTGGGCATCCAGAACAGCAGGTGGCACAGATGGATCAAATAGCCCTGGGTGGCCTGCAGGTGTGGCTCTTGGGGGGCTCAGAATGCTTCATCTATCCTGAAAGATAGGAAGCAGGGTTTCTCTTCACCTCAAAGGTGCAGAAACTATGCAGAGAGGATCTGGGAGGGTTAAGAACAAAAACAGCAGTTATGATGACCGGCATTTACTGTGGCCTCCTGGCGCCATTGCTATCCATTCAACTCACTCAACTCTCCAACGGCCCAGGGAAGCACGAGAGCTCACAGCAGGGCTGCAGAGTTGTGCTGGCCCCACTCTCACTCCCTTTCCTGCTGGGACAAGCCTCCCACTGCTATGGTGGGTGGGAGAAGTCTGCTTCTCTGCTCTGCATCAAGCCTGGCAATGTGACTTGCTCTGGCCTATGAGTGGGTATGACATGTGCAATCTGAACAGAACTTCTCAGAGTCATTGCAGGTTCCCCCAAAGGTGGGAGAGACAGCACATCCCAAACAAGGCTCCCTTCAATGTGGATTTCTGAGCAAGCAGAGCAATGGCCAACTCTCAGTCCAACACATAATGTGGGCACAAAATAGGTCTTTGTTGCCATTGACCACTGACTCTAAAAGTTTGGTTGGTACTACCCATAATAGCAGATCCAGGATTCACAGTCATAATCTTCTGCCTTGTGAGCACATGCCCTTTTATGAGAAGAGGTCCTAAGTCTACTGAGATTGGGCTCTGGTCCCTTCATCCTGTCAGCTAGAATCAGCAAGCCACTCAAAGTGTGGTCCAGGTCTCAGCAACAGCATGAGTATCACTTGGCACCTGGTTAGCAATGCAGAATCTCAGACTCTGCCCAAGAATTTGCATCTGAGGTAATCTCCAGGGGTGCATGTTGATACTGAAGTCTGATGGGACTCCAAAAAGAGCATCCGTGTCCAACTCTAATTTCCAGAATGGAATAGCAAGAGCACACACTTATTTTTCCCACCTCTAACAGCTCAGGATAGGAACCATGTGTTATAAGTACTATGATATTTCCTTAAAACATTCCACTACTTGTTCTAGCCCCCAAATAATGTCCTCAATGGGGCAGCTCACACCTTCAGAATACGCTGACCTCCAGTTGGCAACCCAGTGACTTGTTTATGGAACAAAAAACCATTAGGCCCATCAGTCCTCATTAGGGATGATGAGCACGTGAACAAAATGGTGCCCTAGGCTTATCTTGACTCTCCTGTTCCAAGGAGGCCATCACTGGTCTTTCACCCTTTCCCAAAGACAAGTCATCATTCTACTCGGAAGAGAACAGATACACAGCACTAAATGGTGCTACATAGCCAGAACTCAGTGTCATGGTCTCTCTTCTCCACCATCTGATGACCCTGTGACAGTGAGCTAGAACATCCAACAGGAAACAGAAATGAGTAATGACGTTTCAAGATGGCGGAGGGTACAGGTAAAACCACCACCCCTGCCTCAGACACATTCTTCCCAAGGAACGCTAAGGTTTTTGACAAGCTGCTTTATGAATAAATTCATGACATGAGACATTACCAAAATGTCTGTTAAGAACCACTTCAAAATGAAGTCATCAAAATTACTGCAAAATGTATACTTTAAATGCAAACAGCCGGGGGAAAGAGTGTGCTTGTTATGTAGAATTCATTATCAGTATTTCGGAGTGCAGCCACTATAAACATTTGTTTGGGATTGCTTTTATGCAATTGTTCGGAACATAAGCAGAGAAAGAGCTGAATGGGGAAATTCCAGAAGCCTAGAGCTTACTCCAGCTCAGGTTTCTCCTACCTTGTTAGAAAGAAATCAGTTTTATTTTCATCATATTTTAATACAAGTGAAAGGATCTTGTTTTTTTTCTGATTTATCTGTTAGGTTGTTAATAGTAGGGATCAGAAGCCATATACTAAGGATTTTGCTTTTATTGAAGGCAGAAAGTCCTTCATTTTATGGAAATTATTTTTAGGTGTTTAACTCAAAATATAAGTGTGTATAGATTTATGGAGTCACACAACATTATATATATTTGAACTTAGTCTGGAGCTGCTTTATGGTAAAGTTGCACATAAACTGTCACGTTAGCCAATAGATTTATGGGAAAAAAATTATATACATACACACACACACACACACACACACACACACACACATATGGGGAAAACAACTCTTCTCAACCTGGAATGAATTAAGTGGTGTTAAGTGTTCCAGATGGCCCTGCCCCACAGTGGAGAAGGAAACATGCATTTGATCCAGAAACAAGACAGTCAGGATCTGGTGTATACCACACAGATAGGAAAAAAACAGTTTGTAAAGAATAAGGAGTAAATATTAGCACAGACACGCCCCAAAGGAACAGCCAAACAGGTTAGATTATATAAAATTTAATGATACTTCTACAGCAAAAAAACAAAAACTAAAACAAAAAACTTACAATAACAAAATGAAAAGATAAATAATGATATTCAAATTTGCATATACCTGTTAAAAAATGAATACCCTAACATAAAAGAAGAGGAGTAGGATGAGGAAGAGGAGGAGAAGGAGAAGGAGATAGAGGAGGAGAAAGAATAAAATTTATAAAACTATCTTTTAAATAACACACCAAAGAAAAATAAAGAAAGAAATGGGAAAAAGCATATGAACAAGCAATAAGATTTCTGGAACAGTCTAAATGTGCAACAGAGAACGATCAAAGAACAGGAGGTGCAGGTGACAAAGGGCGGTGCTGCCATTAGGAGCACGTCAGAGCAGAACGGGCCCACGTGGGTGACTGACTGCTCACAGAGAAGGGAAGACCAAGCAAGCATTCGAGGAAACCGGAAAAGCCCTGACCAATGCTGAGCCTCTGCACTCAAGAAGCACAAGTGCTTTCTAGTGTGTTCAACTTCTGTGCTTCAAGGGTTTGCAGACGACATATGCAGGATAGAGGGTCACTTGGAGAAAATGATAGAAAACTAAGAAGGATTTAAAACCGGAACAAGTTAAAATCAAATAATTCAACATAAATAAGGGTGAAAGTTCCATTCCCAATTATTTGCCCTAATTAAAACCATAGTATCAGCTTTTGAAATGTTTTATTTTCAGGAATAAGCTCGTATATTTTGGACAAATTCCCTGAAACTGACATATTCAGACATCAGCAGCTGTGTTGTAGGCAAAGGATAATGCTGAGGCCTATCTGTGAGGAGAAAGACTGGGCTGAAAGAGGAATTCTCCACCTCTTTATTTCAGAGAGTGTTTCCTGTGTGACTGTGTTTGAACTAGAAGGTGCCTCCCCACTAATTCTGGATTCGCAGTGCCCATAGGTGGAGATGGGAGATGGGCACTGAATCAAGCTTACTACTTACACGGGCCCCTGTGAAGGAGAGTCAGCAACACACCTCAGCAGGATGGCTGGCCAGTGCAATGGAAGGGGAACCCTCGAGTCATTGTCCTCCAGTATCAGTTTCCTTTTGCTGCTCTAACAAATCGTGTGCCCAAAATAGCAGATCTATCTCTTAGTTTTTGAGGTCTGATATCCAAGTCCAGTTTCACAGAGCTAAGGCAAGATGCCTGCAGCCTGCAATCCACCTGGAGTCTCCAGGGAACGTCTGCTCCCTTGCCTCTTCCTGCTTCTAAAGCCCACCTGTGTTCCATGCCTTGTGACTCCTTTCTCATCCCTGTGACCTCTTACTCCCTCATCACATCACCTACAGTCTGTCTGATCTCCAGTCTTCCTGGTAAGAATCCCTAAGATCATAAGGAGCCTAATGGATAATGCAGAACCCATGTCAAGAGGCTGAATTTAAACACACCTCAAATTCCCTTTTGCTGGCTCTGGGGCAGGGTGTGCAGGTCCTGGGGTGGGCAGTCATCAGTGAGCTGGCTGGACCCCACCAGCAGCTGGGCAAGTCCTGACCCACACTGTCCTCTGCTCCGGGCAGCAGTGACATTTGTGTTTGCCAATAGTTTATAATAAGGACAAACGACGGTTTTCTTTGGAAGGACTGAATTAAAGATAAGTCAGATCAGAGGGTTATCAAGAGGAAGAGGAGCCCTCAGCCTTACATTTCTTCTTCTCCCCAAGTCTGCGATGAGTGGCGTACAGCTGAGAACTTTTAAACACAATTACGGAACATCTGCCAGATGGTGGATGCAGATGTGATCCCAGGCTTTTGCATCCCAAATGCAAATGATGCTGTGGATGCTCTTGTCTCTGCTCTTCCCCAGGAGGGTGGAGGAGTGAGGAGAACAGCCCTGCCAGAGGAGCACGCCATGCCTCGATGGCCCGCCTGGACTGGAGAGGATGTCCAGGAAGGACAACCAGTGCCATCAATGCAGGTGACTTGCATCCCCTCGAAGCCAAGTGCTAACCCTGGTTGAACGTGAAAGGCCACGACACAGGTCTGACCACTCACGAGGTGTTTCCTTTCTACTGTAACACATCAGCACCCATCTCAGGTCGCTGTACTACCCTGCCTTCTCCTCAAGGGTTTTTCACCTACAAAGTGACATATTTGTGCTTCTGTGTCTGCATCTGGAATGTTGGAATCAGAACTGGGAAGATTTTGTCACAATGAAATCACAGTCACCAGCCTAAATCGGCCCTCATGTCTCCAGTGCCCCCACGTGACCAGCTCCCCATCTCTACCCTCCTCAGGCCTCAGACCCCTCGAGTCAGTTACTCAGCCCCTGGCTCACTCCATGCTGGGCCTCCTGGGCCTGTTGTTTCTGTCAACGAAGGTCCCTCCTGCTCCCAGGTTCTGGAAACCAGGTCCTCCCACTTCCTCACCCACGCAGAGTGACTCTCTGCCATACAGGCTCAGTGCCATGCTGCCCTTCGTGTGGCCCTGCCACCTAGCCCACAACGTGGCACCTCATCCCTCCAGGACGCCTCCTGGCCTTTCTAGTGCAGTGTGCCATCCTCTCCCTGGGGGATCCCGCCCGTCCTCCACACTCCAGCCCTCCTGGCCTTCACATCATGCCTTCCTGTCCCCAGATCCCTTCTCTTGACCCCAGCTAGCCCATCTTCCCTCCTGGCCATGCCATGTCCCTCTTTGTGCTCTCAAAGCACACTCCACGTTGCCACCCACACACTGTGGGGTGCTGCCAGTTCCTCAGGGGCAGGACCAGCACTGGAGCACCTGACTACAGGGATCAGCTAAGGTCTGGCATAACACAGGTGCTCAATAAATGCACGATGATCTCAGCACTCCTGCTGCCTAGCATACCACAGGTGCTCAATCGTGAGTGCTGACCAATAAACTCATTTCTCCAAGTTTATCTGGCAGATGTCCAATGATACTCTGAAGTTTCATTCCAGCTCTTACATCATAGGTGCAGAATCACTGTACAAATGGCTTTAGATGACTTTGGGCAAAAAGTGATATAATTTATTTCCAACTCCTAGAGGAATTCAAAACTTCTCCTTCATTTTGACCACTGTGAGGTCCAAGAAAACGAGAATATGATGGCACATACAAACAAACCCAAGGGCTAGATTCCCATTAGTCTCATCACCAAGTCTTCCATTGCAGGCCCAAGGGAATATGTAATGAAAAGCATGATAAATATTTGATTAGTGGCTTATTAGTATTGAATTCTGTTGCTGAATGACCACCTAGGAATATGGTGAGTTCCTTCTGTGTTACAAGGATAACACCTATGACCTTAAGCCTTGATCCAACCTGACTTTTCAAACCTGCCTCCAAGGCAGGCTGCTCCCACGCCTTCAGATGGCCACTAAGGAACCAGTGCCTCCTTTGGCCTTTGATCACCCTTATGCGCCCTCAACCTAACTTCAGTTTCATGGACCTCCTGCCTCACATCTCTCTGGAGGGGATGCTGTGGCCTGGTGCACTGTGAGACTCGGCCTTCTGTATTGGATGCCGTGACCTGGGTCTCTGCTGGGTCTCTGCAGTGGATGCCGTGGCCTGGTGCACTGTGCGACCTGGGTCTCTGCAGTGGACACT